>CAXDIV010000003.1:15120-68583 GCA_963989385.1 Ctena decussata
CATTATTAATATACAGATTTCTGAAAGTCCATAGAGTTTTTATGACATATCATTATTAATATGCAGATTTCTGAAAGTCCATAGAATTTATATGATATATCGTTATTAAAATGCAGATTTCAAAATGTCCATAGAGTTTTTGTGTTGACAGAGACGATACTGATCAGACCGATGTACTGCATTGTAAGTACACTTTTCTACGAGCTGCATTAGAGATATTATACATTTTATCATGCTTATGATATCGTTATTTTCGTGGGGTGAGTACATTTAAATGCATACGGGGAGTCAAATTTCTGTTTTGACCTTAACTGCAAATTCATGGTTATTTTCCGTGTTGCAGTGCATATTTCTATACACTCGGAGCAATTTCCCTGCTCTGTATGTAAAACTTGAAACCCAGTTTAAACTATAGTCTGTGTTGTATCAAAAGATCAATTATTCAGTAGCAGTGCTACGAGCAAATCAGTAAATTTCTCGCAAACACTCTAAATGGCTTGGTTTCAGACTTGAAGTTTTTTTTTTTCTTTTTTTTTAATTATTATTATTATCATCTTCGCACAACCCTTTTTGTGCAACGTCATGATGTCATACCGATAAAATTTTTTAGCCGCGACACGAGAAAACAAACAATGTGGCTGTGCGCCCAGCGCAGACTCAAATCAGCCTGGGCATCCGCCTGGTCCGCTCAGACTCAGGCTAAACGCTTAAAGGGTAGCTAAGGGTCTAAGCTACCTCCATGCGGACAGCAAAGACTATGATCAGACTGGGCGGGTGCCCAGGCTGATCTGAGTCTGCGCTGGGCGCACAACCACTTTGTTGGTTTTCCCGCGTCGCGGCTCAATTATTAATACACATCGTCATTTTGACGTTGTGTGCCTGGTTGGATGTCCGGTGTGTCCCGTGAAAATATAAGGCAAATGCCAACAGTGCAATATCAGATCGGCCTGCTAAATTTATCTGGGTTACTCTATGAATGAGCCGCGACACGTCAAAAACAACAAAGTGGCATGTGCGCCCAGTGAAGAATAAGAATAGCCTGGGCACCCGCCGAGTCTGGTCAGTCATTTGCTGTGCGTTTAAGGGGGGGGGGGAGGGGGGCGATGGGTTTTAAGCTACCTCCATGCCGACAGCGAAGACACTGATCTGATCTGATCTTCGCTGGGCGCACATGTCATTTTGTTGGATTTGTCGTGTCGCAGCTCGTATGGCAAATTCCAACAGTGAAATATCTGGTTAGCCTGCTGATTGCTCGGGTAACAGTATAAATCAGACAAAGAAGACTCTGATCACGCTGCAGAGAAGCGCGGGCTGAGAATCCTCGCCGTTCAACATGTCCCAACGTATTTTTATTGCCACACACAAAAAGAAAACACAGTATCTTATTGCAAATGAAAAAGAAAAAATGTTTGTTCTCACATGCATCATGTGCATGATCGCTCTTTTTTAGTGAAGCTATACATTTACACATTTACCTGGATTTTTTACAGGATAAGATGTTCGTACAGAAGGTTCAAGAAATCCATTGTAAATAGTACTGTATAAATCTCACTGGAAAATGGAAAAGCTTAGTATTGAAGACACAAATGGGGTGGATGTAAGTATTTTTAGGGCTTTGGGCGTGAGTGCGTGAACTAGTGTTGAATGTCCCATTAACAGATAGGTCATACGTAGACGGGACCTCGGTTTAAAGCCTCATCCAAGACACCGGAGAAACGGAGGAATGTGTGTGTGTGTGTGTGTGTGTGTGTGTGTGTGTGTGTGTGTGTGTGTGTGTGTGTGTGTAGGGGGTGGGGATGGGGTGGGGGGAGGTCGACTCCTGCATTTGAAGTCTAGCGCATTATCCACTTCACTACTGGCGCTTCTTTCAGAGATTTGGGTAAAAACAGCAGTATTTGATGAAAATTCTGGGAAAGTCATTTTATTTCTCTTTGAAAGTTCGTTGCGGCTCCTCACTTTAACCGCCTCAGAGGCCCCTCATTGTAACTTCCTGGTTATTGTTGTTTTTGTTGTTGTTTTATTGCTTTACATCCATGGTAAACAGCTATGGTCATGTCGGGACGGTCAGTTACCCTAAACACACTATTCCTCTGGATGCTGTTGCACATACTCGAAAATTGTATCATATATGTGTTAAAGTATCTGTTTAAAGTTTGGTGTCATTAGGCGATGGCCATGGCAGAGGGTATATGTAAACCCCTGCTCACATGCTCTGGTTCAAAATGAGATATAGGCCTACGCTAATTAATATATATAAAGAGTTAAGGAGTTCCTTAAAAAGTTAAAGTTGATACGGACCAACCTTAAAAAAATAAGATTTTTCCGTAAGTTAAGGAATACTTTAGCGCTAAGGTGTTGTCAAGATTCACTTTTAACGACTTTAAGGTAAAACCTTACTTTAAGGTATTCCTTAACTCTTAAGGTGTGATTGTGAACCTGGGCCCTAGGCAGGCTTAGACCTCCTAAGCGGTTAACCAGTACTAAGTGTGCACACTTTCGCCAGTAACTGACAACTGCCCTTCTTGAATCAACGAAAGGAGAAACGAAAGTAAGTGGCCGAACCGGGTATGGAACCCGGGACCTCTGGCTGTTGAGTCAGACGCGATAACGACTGCGCTACGCGACCCGGCAACTTCCTTAATGAGATGTCCCAGCAAATGATTGGCATCGCAGGAAAATGTACATTGCCGTATGTGCGAACATGAATTACTCTGATCCGCCTGCGCATTCCTAAAGGGTTTTTTTCGCCATTTTATACAAAGGATAACATTTTTGTGACTTCCTGTTTGCTTCTCTCGTCAACGAAACCCTTGAAAATGATTTCTACACTTAATTAAAAGAATTAGCTCCTTCAAGAGCAAATTCTTTTATTTCCAAGAGTTGACATCCGTTGAGAAGGGAGGCAAAAATAAAAACAATATAGAGTTGATTCCCCTGAAAGTATACTCATGTACTTTTACTATTTTACTGTAATTATCCGAAAAAATGGATTAACTTCTGCTATTCCGGGTCTTGATTGACTGATTGATTTGATGCTTAGCGTCCACGCTAAACAACTATGGTCATGTCGGGACGATCAGTTAATCTAACCACACTATTTCTGGGCAGGCTTAGACCTCCTAAGCGATTAAGCAGTACTAAGTACACTTACTTTCGCCAGTAACTTCTATGCTTTGTGACGCCATTAATTATAACACTGAAAGCGCATACACTTTTAGCTTTTGAAAAAGCTTTGGAGGTTATCCCTTAGCAAATGAATCTATAGGATGCAAGTGGTAAAGCAGAAAAATGGCAGCAATACAAGTTGATTTTATTGTATTCTTGGATTTGTTGAAGCTGTAGGTACCGTAAGTGGCGAGTTTGACAGCTTTTTCTTTTTGTCTAGTGATTGCTGGTAACAGGTGAGCTTCAGTGCTATTAACTTTTGTTAGATGACCTGTACTGTTTAGTAACGGCTCTTCGTAAGTGGACTGTACTCTCTGGTAAGTGCTTGTATTAGGTGAGATTCTTGTATTAGGCGAGATGAAGTCTTCAGGATAAGTTTTACAGCTCATGTCTTACTTAGCAATGCTGGAAGGGACCCTGCAGCTGGGTGCGCCAAACTATGGGAGCAAGTACCGGTAAATAGTGGAACCAGCGTTTAGCGTTAATCGAGTAGAACTTTCTATTGATCCGCACTGTATTGCTAACTGAACTTTCAGGTAAGGTGACATAAATGGTTTTAAGATATAAGCTATAAAGATCATGCATTGGCGATGCTGGCGAGAACCCTGTAGCAGGGTGTGCCAAATGTAGAAGTACCGGGAGATAGTAGGACCTGTAGGAAACGGCGAAAGCAAAGCAAAAGGAAACGGCGTACAATCGAGTACGAATTCCTATCTTAATATGGTTATCCCCGAGGGGATAACCAAAAATGGAAATATACTGCTCAAAATAAGTAAGGAATATTAAGACATTTAAGACAGCAGAAGTAAGGAAAATAAGTCAATGGATATTTAACTGTTTTAATTCATAAAACAAATATTCACAGAGACCCTCCATATGAATATTGAAACGATTAAGCATGTCACGTGACCTAGAGTAACAAAGGGTCGACACCCAAATTTCACACGAATCCAGCGCAGCAATGACTAATAATTTTTATGCAAACTTTATTAAGACAGACGCCTGATGCCTCAGTTAACAAGATACAGATACTTTTTTCATGCGGTTTTATCACAGGAGAAAATGATAGACGTAAAAGATACCATTGTGTGGTAAATTGTCTCACATATGCTGACATTTGTACAGTCCTACACGTTAACTAACGCAATAAAGCCTACCAAATTGGGTGTTTTCAGTTTGGAAAAATATGAAGAATTTTATTATTCACAGATTCTGAGGGTCCAAAAGAATTTTTTTTTTTTGCCGATGTGAAATTGAGGTGTAGACCCCATAGTCGTTTATATGCTGCGCTGGTCACATGACCTGCACTGACTGTTTCTGTTTTAGTTGAATATTGTTACTTGAATAGTGTTCTGACAGTATGCAACAATAAACTAACCCAGCCATTATTATTAATTTTTGTACTCGCTTCTATGTCATAATATCCCCTACTTTTTGTGAGCAGTATTGTTGAATTCGCCCACAGCGTAGATCCAAAATGAGGAGGCTCATGATGAGCCAACGCATCTGGATCTACACTGTGTGCCACCTTGTCTTTGAGTTCTCAATATAATATAGCTTGGACGACAATTTTTTGCAATTTTGCGCACGCAAATTTTTGCCGTTTGCTTTTAAGCGCTTTAAGAGTTTACCATCTATATTTCAGGAATCTTATTTCATTGTCCACTCCTCCGACGATTATAGCTTTGCCCTTGAAAATGTCGTCGATGTGTTGAAGGAGCATAACATACAATGCAAAATATCGGAAAAAGATTTCACGCCCGGAAGAGAGACAATCACGGAAATAGCACATACAATAAGGTCTTGCAGAAAGACAGTCGTAGTACTGACCAAGAATTCCATGGAAAGGCAATGGGTGAAATATGAAGTTTTACTTGCCCTGGAGCAGTCTCAGCGTGAAAAATTTATACGGCTTAAAGCTTTAGTCTTCGACGACGACATTGAAGTAAGTATATCGTACCTGCAATCCTCAAGGGGTGGGGGTGTGGAAGGGGGGAGGGGGGACATAAATAATGAAACAAATGTCAGTGAGCCATTCCATAGATTATGGTATGGTACAATGACAATTTTCTTTTCCTTCACCTCCCTCCCCACCCCGCTGTCCACCCTCGCCCCCGTGAGGGTCATAGGTAGCAAGGTCCGATTACAAGTTCATTCCGCCTTCGCTGGCAACGCCCCACCAATTCCCACAAACAAACAAGGGATGGACGGATTGACAACTTGCAGTTTTCGGCGCTTTTAACAGTATTGCAGTCGAATCGAGCAGATCGAATGGATGAAAATTAAAAGCTGTTGTGTGTGCAGTGGAACTCCGTTTACGACTGCAAAAAATCCCGACCTTGGCTGGATTTGAACTTGGAAAGTTAAAGTCAGGTAAAGGAGATTGTTGGGCTCCGCTTTCATATGTTGTGCCCTCAACATGCCGCGGCTAGTGGGGATCTAACAGTTCACTGCCCCTACGTCCAACAGGATTCGGACATTATGATTTCCGACCGATTCATCTCAAACTCGGTGATCTTTTTTTTTTTTTTGCATTGCATCACAGTATATACGAGGGTTGATCCAGAAGTAATGTCACTGCAGCTATAAAATCGTGTAAAATAAAGAGAGAGCAACAAAATTTCGTATCCAAGTACCTTAATCTATTTGCATTATGATCTGAGAATATCATAAAAATACAGTGAAAAGTAACTGAGATATCGAGATAGACAGAAGACATGGTAACGAAACGCGCCGCACGTCAATGACGTCGTTGACGCACCAGACGAAGTTTCGATACTGTGTCATGTCCAAAGTAGCATATTCGTTGTTCCAGCAAAGCACTAATGTCTGTTCACCCATGTCTATCTCTTCTTTTAATATTACTTGAACAGCCCCGCGGCTCAGGTTTAAGAATTTACATTATATTTGAATTGCAGGACATCGTTCTTCATATATGGGATCAGAACAACAGTGACGTTATTTTTTGAAATTGTACATAAAGGTCTTCCGGTTTTCGGACTAGCCTCTAGGGACCCATCTGCACCCGTATCTCGCTGATTGCACCTTGTCATAAGCCTGATAATATTTGTTATATCACCACATGTCTAATAAACAGCTCTAGAGGCTGTAATGGTGATATTCCAAATTTGAGGCAAAACCGCATATATATCCGCTGACGCGTTTGTCGGAATCTACATTTTTACTCTCGGCAGTAACAAGCATTAGCACTAGCTAGCGAACTTCAAACTGCAGTGACGCTAATAAAATTTCATCAATGGGCGGCAGAAATATATTTGGTAATCGTATCAATTTTTCATCTGATATGGCGCGTTATTTTAATTTTGATTTGTGATTGCCTTTGAAACTTATGTTCATGTAATTAACGTTATTCTAACGTGCGGCGCGATGGCGTCGGTGGCATACTTTGAACGTCTATATATTTGGAAAGGAAAAAGATTCGAACTTTATATTTATTCTGTAAATCAGAACTGAATTACAGTGTAGCCTGATATAATTTTTATAATAGTGCTACGATGAATAAGCGCGCAATGGACACAGTGACATTACTTCTGGATCAACCCTTGTAATATGTGTGTTCTTTCTGTAATAGTTTGCGAGTTACATCAGTTTACTTTTGAGGGCTCATTGTTTTTACTTATTCTGCTTGACTTTATACAGCTATGTCCATAAAATCTAAGCAAGAGTTTTCTATGATCATTTTAACCCCTTTAATACTACTTAGACTTTTTGACTGGTTTAGAGTCTTTTACTTATGGTGGCTGGTTTGTGCCATTTCGTCTTTTCGTCTTGTCGCCGCGAAAAGACGCCAGGCGAAAAGACGAAAAGATGAAAGGACGCCATGCGAAAAGACGAAAAGACGAAATAACGCCATGCGAAAAGACGAAAAGACGAAATAACGCCATGCGAAAAGACGAAAAGACGAAACCCGCCACGCGAAAAGACGAAAATTCAGCGCGAAAAGACGAAAAAACGCCATGCGAAAAGACGCCATTTGAAACTCTTATTTTGTCGTCTTTTCGCGTGGCGTCTTTTCGTCTTTTCGCCTGGCGTCTTTTCGTCTTTCCGAATGGCGTTATTTCGTCTTTTCGTCTTTTCGCGTGGCGTTATTTCGTCTTTCGTCTTTTCGCGTGGCGTTATTTGGTCTTTTCGTCTTTTTGCATGGCGTTATTTGGTCTTTTCGTCTTTTTGCATGGCGTTATTTCGTCTTTTCGCCGCGAAAAGACGAAAAGACGCCATGCGAAAAGACGAAATAACGCTACGCGAAAAGACGAAAAGACGCCATGCGAAAAGACGAAAAGACGAAATAACGACACATAAATACTCTGTTATTGCGCTGCGTCCCAACGCAGTGCTATTTGTGATGAGTATGGAAGGCGTTGGGTGTAGATTTGTTTTATTGATTATTGCTATAAGCGACTTAAAAAGTGAACTTTCATGCATATTTTATTTCTATAATTCCGATTATAACATCAAATTACCTGAAACATAACATTAAAATATCTTTTTTCGATCTTTATTATTTTTATTTTCTATATTTCGGGATAAAAACATGGAACTATTTTTCTGTCCTAAATGTCGAAAGGATCACCGGCTTTGATAAACGTATTGTATTGTTGCAAATAAGTCAGCTAAAAAAATTTTTTCATTTTTGCACTGTAAGTGTTTAATCAAGTTAGCGTTTAGCATTCATGGTATTGAGTAAAATAATAATTGTTTAGCGAGAAAGAAAACTTTAATAGCATATAATATCGTCTTTAACTATAGTATCCTTTCGATTTTTCGATGTAGTCTCTTTTCATATATGACCTACAAGATTTGAGGTCATCAGCCTGCGAAGAAGATCGCGCGATGGAACTCAGCATTATTGCGTAACTGCCTTATTTTTAGAATTGGGTTTTCCATATATTAGTACACGAACAGGAAGCGTGCATTTCTTTTTTATATAGTCTCATTTAACGGAGCTAATCACCATTTTGGCACTTTAATAATTGTTTTGTTGCTTTGTTTTTAATTTATATAATGATTGTAATTATGATTTAAACATTTCAAAACAGCCACAGAAACAACAGGGTATAGTTTGAAATCAGAAATGGAATGGAGTGGAAAAGATAAGATAATCTACATTTCATTGGCTACAAGCAACCCAGCGGGCACATTGTGTCGGAAATACGTCTTATTGACGTTGATGTGACGTCATCACGTCATTTCGACGGCATATGCCTGCTGGGAATATGCTGGGAAAATTGGCCTCGTGAAACAGAAAGGGGCGCATCTCCTGTTAATATTACGACACGGGATAAATTTCTTCAGCTGAATGGATCCTTGCCCTGACCCCCCCCCCCCCCCCCCCCCCCCCCAATCCCCCCACGGGTGTTTGTCCTATTATCATGATTTTTCGGCTCAATTATAATTACACACTATGCGGGGTAGAAATCTGTAACCTCGGAACCCTGATTTTGTATCATTCTGAATAGCACGTAATACTCATATGAGGGGTATGCCGTATGAAGAGATAGACAGAATAGCAGCTGAATGACTGACAGACTGAAACAGCTTTAATAGCCTAGGCTTACGGACAGAACCATTAAGAGAAAGCCAAATGAAGGACTTGAGTAATGACCTGGTTCAAAATCTTTTGTTGTCAAATGAAAATTAATGGGCGAAGAAAAAGTGATTTCGTTGAAATCCCAAAGAGGAAAGCTCGAGCTCGTTTTAAAATTATATAGGTGTCATGCTAGACTTGCCAAGCATGAGACTTATCTTGAGATTTCCTTGTCTCCATCTAAACCTAATCATAGATAGTAATTACAGTCATTATGGAACTTTAAATCGGAGAAAATTCCGAAGATGTACTCGAAACTTCAGGAATGACAAGTTTTTGGAAGTAAAACTGAGGTGAAATAGTCGTTGTCTTATAATCAAAGAACCATTATGAGAAGCTAAATACCAAACTTGGAAACATTTTCTAAGACTCAAATTTGCTAACATTTTCTGGTTTACAGTATTCACAGTACTTTCATGAGAGCTGTGTCACGCATAGCGTGTGCCGATGGTGAATGGGTACTTTTTCAGGGGAAGCAACTCATGCCAATGTCATTCTTTGTCTCCCTTTACAGTGGAGATCAACTTAAGAACTTGCCCCTTGAGGAGCTTTTTGTTTTCCTGTAACAGTAGACTCCCTTTTGGAAAGGCTACATTATCCAGGAAAACAAACAAGAAGTCACACAAGTTGTTCCCCTTTGTAAAATGATGAAAAAACAACAACAACAGCAACCCAAAACATAAAGGTATACACATGACCGAGATCAATTCAATGCTTTAAATATCTTTCAAAGACATACTTAGGTATTTTAGTATTATACAAAGTTTTGCATGAGCCTTTAACTAGGTAGTCTCCATCAGAAAATTCACACGTTATTTTTCTATTAATCTTAATGCCCACTTTAATCTATACACCATCAAAATAAATAAATGCAAATAACGCAATGTTTTGCCAAAACGTCATCTGACTCATACACAAATTTTCTTAGATAATTTTGAGTACAATTTATTTGTCAGCCTCAAGCTCAATCTTACAAAGAAAGAAGTTGTAAAATTCTGTTATATGTCACAACACTTTGAGGCTTTTCTACGTAAAACTCACAGTCAAGTAAAACAGTAAATTCAATGTAAATATCCTTTAACTTAAAAGTAAATGTAGGGTGCCTTTCTTAAACTCGGTGCCATTCATCCAAGCTATAACATTTTCTTGTTAGCTCTATAAATAAAACTGGTAGAAATAGTTTAACTAAAGTTTATTTGCGAACTTAACAGTGACCGAGCATAGCTTTTGTCCATATGTATACTCAAAAGCAAAAATAACGCATATTTTTCTTTTCGCTGATTTTATGTGAAAATAAAAATATGCTTAAATTGGCAAAACAGGGGAGATATTATCAATGCATGGAGTACACTTCGTCGCAAAACTTATTGAAATTTTGATTGTTTATTCATGCGTAACGAAAGCGCAAACAATCAAGGGGTCAATTTCAAAATTCACAAATACTGATCAATTAACTTAGTACCTTGAACTGAGTTGTACCTGGCTCCAAAACTGATGCCGTCTTTATCTGGGACGCTACAATGTCTCAGAAACATCACCCAGAACTTTCAGCATTGGTTACTCGTTACAAACAAAGTTATGCCCCTTTATGCAAATTCCGTAAGTAATCAAGTTTTGCGATAGCAAAAGAAAATTTTGTGGATTTTTCAGGAAATCGAATTGGAAATGGGTTCCTATTTAGGTTAAATAAAAGGGTAAGTGGTCACACTCAAATGGAGTATGCTAACAATGGGAAGTAACTCTGTAAATCCTTCCAATAATGCAACCACAGATTGAAATTTTGGGCGCTGGATCCTTAAAATCACTTGACAAAACTGAATGAAAATCATACTGCATCTTTATCAGAAAGGGCAGTCTACGGTAAGCAAATCGGGAGACAAGATTTTTGCAGGAAAACATTTGTTTCGGCTTTTAATTTTTTTAACTCAAACCGGAAGTGAGCAAAATACGTGCTCACTTCAAACCAACATTTATTTAAAACGGGTCCTTTGCTCATAGCTTCACTCATTTTGAATCCCAAATTACCAGATTTTCCTAATAATTTGATGATTCAGACGATTTAAACTGTGGAAAATGTAGATTTTTGCAAGTGCGAATTTACTGTATAAGATTCAATTTCTTAAAAGTTTTATATCGGTTTCTTGTTGGTAACATCATGCTAAACTGACGTGCAGCAAATCGTATTGATACTTTATTTTTTGCTACTGTGAGCCAGAATTTTATGATTTTTGCCTTTTTGACAAAAATCTAAATATTTTTTCCGAAGAATTGCACTGTGACAAGGAAATGTTGCAAAACTTATGGCCACGTAAAGGCAAATCCCAGTACTAAGTTAAAAGTAAAATATCATTACAGCTAATGAGGCTAAACAAGACATTAGAAAATATGCGTTTCTTATGCTGTTGAGTATATATACAGCCCTGTTTTATGCTGTGTTATTCCAAAGTACCATGCTAATCACAATCCAGCGTTACGCATCAGTTTTAAAATGATTTAAGAATATATATTATCGCTTCTTTAATTCATTGATACCACGATACCGTGTTTTATACAAAGTTATTAGAAATGGATAATCAAGTCCTAAATTTTGTTTTCCGCAGCGCTTCCTCCTTTGCTCTATACTAGAGCAACTTTTTACTTGTTGATAACTGTATTGATATCATATACTGAAGACAGTTTGTCTGAGTAAACTGTGAAGACTCATATCAGACTACTGCAAACACAAATCCTGATGCAGTCTGATCATGTTCGCACTGAAATGTTATTTGATGTTCTTTTTCGACGAAAAAGAATTATAAGGATAGACAATAAAAGTAATGTGGAGTCGGCAATATCATCGGTCAGTATGGTACCGTTTTGCAATTAAGGTGTATAAATATCCTATTCTTATTACAGTTAAGACCCTTATACTTAGACAAATGTTGTAGACCCTGATCAGAATGCAATCTGTAGAGAAGTGGACTAATCACGGTTTGCAGTTTTTGCCACTGATTTTTTTTTATTTATTTATTTTGGAAACATCACCCAAAATATGAGGAAGGTCATTATGGTATTTCTACTGAACGGACAGACAAGAAAATGAGCCGTCCTTATATTTTGTAGAAAAATACTCAAATCAATTTCATCATAAATATATCTTCGTTTTGATCTTAAACTACCAAAAAGATTAAGTACCTTGTTGACAATCTAATCTCCCAAAAATTATGGAGGAAAAGTTACAAGTGTTTATATAAACACTGAAACTTGATATGAATATGGCATACTTTAACTTGCAGCTAACCCAAGATTTGAACAAATTTATAGTTTTCTAAAGACGTGCCGATCGCAGACAGAGCAGAGCCTGATCAGACTGCTCTTTTGGCTAATGCTCCTTCCGCCATTTTTGCAAGGGGGAACGAATTCTGCGACTTCCTCTTCAAGTTTTCCCTAGTTAGAAATCGTTTCTTAAAGAGGTTTGCTCTTAAACGAAAGAATTTGCTCCAAAAGGAGCAAAGTCTTTCCTTTAGGTGTTGTCCCTTACAGAGAAGGAAGGAAAAAATGCAGTGTCGTTATTTCGTCTTTTCGCGTGGCGTTATTTCGTCTTTTCGTCTTTTCGCGTGGCGTCTTTTCGTCTTTTCGTGTGGCGTCTTTTCGCGGCGAAAAGACGAAATAACGCCATGCGAAAAGACGAAAAGACGAAATAACGCCACGCGAAAAGACGAAAAGACGAAATAACGCCATGCGAAAAGACGAAAAGACGCCACGCGAAAAGACGAAAAGACGAAAAGACGCCACGCGAAAAGACGACAAAATAAGAGTTTTAAATGGCGTCTTTTCGCATGGCGTTTTATCGTCTTTTCGCGCTGAAATTTCGTCTTTTCGCGTGGCGGGTTTCGTCTTTTCGTCTTTTCGCATGGCGTTATTTCGCCTTTTCGCATGGCGTTTTTTCATCTTTACGTCTTTTCGCATGGCGTCTTTTCGTCTTTTCGCCTGGCGTCTTTTCTCGGCGAAAAGACGAAATGGCACAAACCAGCCACCATATTTACCACATCATCTATTTTTATTCATTCGGACACTTTTTGATTCTAATCAGTTTTAAATCCACTGCCGTATCAAAATTAATAAATTGCAGTATGGTTTTCTCTGAATTTCGTCACCAGATATTGTCAGAGTTACTGATGGAGCTTGAGAAGCCGAAACTTCGAAGTCTAGCACATGTTCCTTCCTTTGAATGTGTTCACTGCTCTTGAAGGAACTCTTTCATATTTTGATACGATAAACACAATGCATGGTGCCATTGCACGGGCACTGAGTCGTGAAACGACAAGGCTAACAAAGATCAGCCTGGGCATCCGCCCTATCTGATCAGAGTCTTTGCTGTCCGCATGGAGCTAGCTTAGATCCTTAGCTACACTTCCACGGATGGCCAGGCTGATCTGAGTCTTCGCTGGGCGCATATGCCACTATGTTGGTTTTCTTGTGTCGCGGCTCATATAGTGCCATATATTAAATACATTATGAGTGGCACCATATCCGCCCAGTCTGGTCATAGTCTTCCCTTGTTGCCTTTACAATATATGAAGCGTGAAGAAATAGCAAAAATAAAGACTCTGGTCAATCAGAGCTGCTGCGTTAGCTGATTTGAATAGGCTGTGTACTGGTCGTCACTCGCTTTATGCCATGAAATTGTCATTGATTAGATAGCAAAGCATTTATGATATTTAAGCTTGCTTCCCAATTAAAGCTAATAATTGAGCCGCGACACGACAAAACCTACAATGTGGTTGTGCGCCCAGTGCAGACTCAGATCAGCCTGGGCATCCGCCAAGTCTGATCGGACCTTCACTGTCCGCAGGGAGGAAGCCTAGACCCTTAGCTACTCTTTAAGCGCCTCGTACAGGGTCTGATCAGACTGGGCGGATGCCCATGTTGATCTGAGTCTGTGCTGGGCGCACAACCACATTGTTAGTTTTGTCGTGCCGCGGCTAATATGCAGATTCTACGGTAAACTAACTGGCATGTAAACTAACTGTCAGTTCATGTACCGTAACTTTTACCGGCGCCCGTAAACATTTTCAGGAATCATCCCGCAGAGTGGCCCGAAAAGAATAGATACTGTTTGATCATATATAGCCCTTCGACACTACAAAGGTATTTTTCGTGCGCGCTTTCAATTAAAATACCTTAAACATACCATGATTTCCGCAGACGTCCGTAAAAGTTACGGTAAATGAAATGGCAGCCAGTTGCCAATTAGCGTAAAATCGACAGAAAATGCTGAAGGATTCGCAAGACTTAACCACAAAGTTTCTATTCAAATGGAACTTCACCATGACCCATAGATCTGCATCAATTGCTTCTAAAGGAGAAAATCCTTTCCTTTAAGAGTTGAACCCTATTTAAAAGGAGGCTAAAATGAAAATAGCGAATTTGCTGCCCCAGAAAGCGTGCCCATTTACCTTAGGCAGGTAGCTTTTCATAGATAACTTAATTTATTGTTTTCAGCAAAAAGACATTTTATTCGGTGTGCTGAGCAATTCAATGATTGTGAGAGTCGATCGAACACAGAAGAATTGGAAAACCTTTATGGTTGAGGAAATATCAAGCAAGTATATCATTCTTTAAGAACTTGCATACCTAAGTTTTACTGGGTGTTTTCTTGGTCCGGCAACCTCTACTAAGCAAGAAACCTGTAATCAGCAAGCATGTATTCTGTTCCCAAAACAGGCAAATACATTGAAGAGACGTTCTCAGTTAAGCTGGGCCATTCGCGGACAAAAATGGCCATATATACAACCATTCCAGAATTCAAGAAAAAATTACGAACATAATGCTCATTATATCTGCTTCAAATCTTTAAAATATTTTCAGATAATAGTTTTAGATTATGGAAAACCAACCATGTTTAGAGACATACCCTAACAATTAGAAACGGTGTATTTTATGACGTTATTAAGATACGTTGAAAGACGATGTCGCATACGATTTCTTTGACATGCGTAGCATTGCACATTTACTAATCTACTGACATTTGATTTTTTTGGCTGGTTTCAATTTAAATTGATTTTCTTTGCGTTTTTGGAAGAAAGGGGTTTTCTATGAAGCTCTGCTTAATCAAATGACGTCAACGCTTTCAAAACGTGGTCTTAGTGACGTTGTGACGTAGGTTACGTGTGACGTAGGTTACAATGCACACATTTTAACGATTTTATATCAGTTAATGTTTCAGTGCATAAAATCTAAGCACACCATCTTGTAGCTATTACTAGGCAGGATTTTGTACTTGAGTTTCAGAGCGATTGCTTTGCTCAGTTTTAAGAAAAGCCCGTGATGTAAGGTTACATTCTTACAGAAAAATGCTGAGGTAATGTATTTTGAAGTCGAGTAAATTATACAAAATTGAGCAAATTGAACATATGATATAAGATATTGGGGAACACATATTTCTTCGTTTGATCTTGTAAGTTTTATGATGCCGGGCCATTTTAATTAATACATGTATCACGAATTTACCGCTGTGACGTAGGTTACATAAAATTTGCGACATTAGTTGCCAGTCTCATTTCGTAGCAAAAACTACCTTTTAGATACTGTTTAAGCGGGGAAATATGTAAGAAATCACCCGAATTTAATAATGAAACTCGATTTTCAGCAGTGATTTATCTTTTTTAGCCGGGCGGCGTTCATATCTATGCAACGGCAATATTGCGACATTTAAAAACGTCGCATTTTAAACCAGTGTATCTTTATTCGAACCAGTGTTAAAAATGTCTAACAAAACGCATGCATGTCTTGGTACTTTTATCTACTTCTTTAGACAGAGGGCAACTTGTCAGAGGGTAAACAGGACCGTTATTTTGTAATTTAAAGAAAGGCAATACGAAGGACAAAATTAATAGCTAATGGCCCAGCTTAACTGAGAACGTCTCTGAAATATACCTATATTGAGCAAGTACCTGTCATAAGCAAGCAGATTTTTTGTTATCCCTTAGGTGCATCAAAAAGTTTCCAATACAAGTATTACCATAACAACGCGTGTCTTAAGATAACAAACAAGTAGCCCAAAGGGCAACAATTGCTCACCTGAGAGACGTTGTAAACCTATAGGGATATTTAAGATGCTCAAGGGCAGCTAACTCCACAGTCAGTGTTCCAATCAGGCTGAAAATTAAACTCATCCAAAACATTATGTATGCCCTCATTTTATATGTGCAAGTTTAAAAAGTATCCGATCAAGAGCACAATAGACAGAGCTGTCAAGGGCAGCTAACTTCGTAGTGGTTGGCCTGATCTGGCCAAAATTTGAACTTGTTTAAGATATTATGCATTTCCTCATTACCTGCAAGTTTGAAAAGGATCGGATCAGTAGAAACCAAGAAAAGGTGGCGACATTGATTTTTTGGATGCTCAGGGCAGGTACTCCATAGTCAGTGGAGGGATCTAGCCGAAATGCTAACTAATCCAAGCTTTTATGCATATCCTCATGACCTGCAAGTATGAAGAGGATCCGATGAAAAATGAAAATGTGATGACGTTGTTTTCTCCATTATAAGACTATGGGATTTTTTTCAAACACTCAAGGGCAGCTAACTCCGTAGTCTGTGCTCGAATCCGGCCAAATTTCAAACTCATCCAAGCTCTTATGTATGTCATCATTACCTGCAAGTATGATAAGGATCTAATCAAAAACCTTGATTGCAGCACCCTAAAAGTCAAACTTGCTCGAGATATTGTCATCCCCTACATTTGTGTGAATTTATTTTAAAATCCGTTGAGAAATGTAGGTGCTAGAGCCATGACAAAGTTTTTCTAAAAATAGCCACAGTGACCTTGACCTTGGGCACAGCATCCTGAAAGTCGAACTTGCTTGAGATATTGTCATACCCTACATTTGTGTCAAGTTATTTCAAAATCCATCGAGAAATGAAGGTGCTAGGGCGATGACAAAGTTTTTCTAAAAATAGCCACAGTGACCTTGACCTTAGGCACAGCACCCTGAAAGTCGAACTTGCTCGAGATATTGTCATGTCCTACATTTGTGTGAATTTATTTTAAAATCCATTGAGAAATGTAGGTGCTAGAGCGCTGACAAAGTTTTTCTAAAAATAGCCACAGTGACCTTGACCTTGGGCGCAGCATCCTGGAAGTCAAACTTGTTTGAGATATTGTCATGCCCTACATTTGTGTGAAGTTGATTTAAAATCCGTTGAGAAATGTAGGAGCTAGAGCGATGACCAAGTTTTTACTAAAAATAGCCACAGTGACCTTGACCTTGGGCGCAGCACCCTGGAGGTCAAACTTGTTTGAGATATTGTCATGCCCTACATTTGTGTGAATTTATTTTAAAATCTGCTAAGAAATATAGGTGCTAGAGTGTTGAAATTTTTTTTTCTAAAAATAGCCACAGTGACCTTGACCTTGGATGCAGCATCCTGAAAGTTGAACTTGCTCGAGATATCGTCATGCCCTACATTTGTGTGAAGTTATTTTAAAATCCGTTGAGAAATGTAGGCAATAGAGCGATGACAAAGTTTTTCTAAAAATATGTGATGACGTTGTTTTCTCCATTATAACACTACGGGATTTTTTTTCAAATGCTCAAGGGCAGCTAACTCCTTAGTCTGTGCTCGAATCCGGCCAAATTTCGAACTCATCCAAGCTCTTATGTATGTCATCATTACCTGCAAGTATGATAAGGATCTAATCAAAACCAGTCGAGAAAACGTGATGACGCCGTTTTCCCCATTATAACCCTATGGGGGCTATCTGTTGCCATGGAAACCAGAGTTCTGAGCTGATCGGCACCAAAACCTAATGCAGCCTTTCCCATACCCAAATGATGCTTCAGATAAAATTTGATTGCGATCGGCTCACTGGTCTCTGAGATATTTATGTTTGAAAGTGTTGACGCACGCACCCACGGACCCACGGACCCACACACCCACGGACGGACGACGGCTCAACTCCCATCCTATAAGCTCACCTCTGAGCCTTCGGCTCAGGTGAGCTAAAAAAATAAAAGATATTTGATTTGAAGTTAGATGTTGTGTTTAGTATTCATTCGTATTTTATCCACAGAAAAACACGAGATGAAAGAAATACTAGTGATGGCCAATCTCTCTGTTGGTCAAGTCTGGAGCCATTTTATGGGTTACTGTAAGATCGTCCTTCCAGGTATGTAAAAGATTTTAAAAACAAAACTTATTGAATTTATAACAGCATAGATCCAAATGAGGCGGCTCATGATGAGCTGCCTCATCTGTGTCTACCCTGTTTGCTTTCTTGTATTTGAATTCCCATTCAGATATAGCTAGGACCACAGAAGCTTGAAGTTCTAGCTTAGAAACATTTCTAAACCTTGTCATCCAAAATGTCCAATACAACACTGTACAATAAATGGCATATGGTCTTTCCGATTTTTGACATTTTGAAGTGTTCGCGGTCTAAACTTCAAGCGCCTGTGCTAGGACGAAAACATTTTTTTCTCAAACGTAAATATTCTTGTCGTCTGCTGATTATTATTATAATTATTATTATTATTATTATTTGCGCTTCTAGGATTAGAGGAATTATACCAATACTGGAATACAGGCTGAAATGTTTTTTTTTTGTTTTTTTTATGAAATATAAAGCTGTGTAAAAGATACTAGTCGATACGTACACTAACTTAACCTTATCAGACTGTCCGACCGTTTATCCGTTTCATCATTTCAGGGCTAAGCTCCACTAAACAGAAAAATTCATGCGCGCATTTAATTGCCATATAATAAATCTTGTTTACTTCACTGGTTTGAAACGTCGGCACTGAACTGTTAAAAATGGGGGCGGGGGAGCGGGGGCATCGTCCAGCTAGCTAGATGTTGAAAATTTTGAAAAAAAAAAAAATCTTCCGAAGTTTATGATACGAATAGGCCTGTTGGTGAAATTTAGCTGTTAAAATTTTGTTATGGGTATTGAAGTCAGTCACATGTCGAAACATTCTAGCAAACCGAGTAAGTTTAAAAATGCAAACCCCATAAGAGGCAGAACAGGGAACATTACCGGCCAAAAAAGGCAAATATACTACGTCAGAATCAAAGTCATCGCGTTTTATTAGAAATTTTGATTGAAACAAATCCGTTCGAAATAGATAGATTTTATCCAAAAGCGGGGATTCGGTTTCTAGGGCATTAATTTGTTTAACTGCAGTTCCGGGGCGCATAAATTCGATTCACCATGTTTTCAAAATGATTGTCAATATTGAAAAAAAAAGATCGTCCAGATACCAAGATGTTGATTTAAATGCTTCAATAATTTCAGCTTATATATATTTAGCAAGCATATTTGTTCTATGTTATCTTCGTTTTTTAAGTTTTGCGAGAGAAAATAAAAGATAGTGACTGGTATGAACAGAACAGCTCCAGATTTCCCCTGATCGAGTTCAATATCATCACCCATAATGCCAAGACATGCGGAAGGTTGACAGAGCTAGATACAGAAGGAAGGATTAAGCATGAGGGCGAACTAGAAGAGATAGTTGCCCCGAGAGGGACTTACCCCACTAGAAGATACAATGTTTCTGTCTACAGTATTACTGAACCTGGCTCTGATAAGGTAAGAAATGGATTAATTTAGAAGACTCAAATAAAACCTGATAGACAATGATAGACAAACTGAAAGTACAATAAAAATCACAGTACAGTGTGACCGGAAATTTTTGAGAATTGCATTTTTCATAATATGTTAATCCTAGTTGTTTCAGTAAATCCTTTGCATAATGGAATGTTAAGAAAGGAAAGCAACAAATAATTTCTTGCTATAATATTTCGTTCTACTAGTATTTTCATTGATTTATGTCCGTTTATTGGACCTAGGGGTCTAAAATCGCAAAAAAAGATCGCTAGATTTCAGAGAGCTTTTCAGAAGCATGCCTTATACTAGACAATACTGCTGCAAGCTAACACATTCTGGGTTGTGTTAAATATTATTCAACAATATCATTTTGATCAATGTTGTTTTGTGTTATAAAATAAAAGTCTTAATGTTGGTAACCTAGATTTTCAAGCTATGGAAAATTGGGTATGGCGCATTAACGGTAAAAATCTCACAAACTTTGGGCTCTGCAATATTCAAGCATGGTGAAATGAATATACAACAAGACTAATCTTACTTTCTGATATCATATGACAGGTTTATCTGCCATTATTACGTTTCATTCAGTGACCATATCTGGTAGCCCACCCTGCTGAACTGAAAATTTATCATTTTTTTAAATTTGGTGAACATCTGAAAGTTTCGCTTTTGCTCAGGCCAAATAGCTTCTTATACGATAACGGTTAAATCATATATAATTGCTGATTTTACAGCAGTGTTGCTTCGGTATTTGAAAAAGCAATTTTAAATGCATTGTCTTTTTTAGTACTTTCTTGTAGACATTTTATTTCGAAGTTCATCTTATTTTTTGGTTTTGCTCAAATTTTGTGCTTGGTTGATTAAAAGGGAGATAATCCACGTCATATAGATGACTGAAATATATCAAAGCCGTCACATTGTAGAACTGTGATGAATATACCAACAACATATCAAATAAGTTTCATTCATTTCATATGAAGCCAGAAAAATACTGGCTGAAATCTGGTAAAAATTCTAAATACATTCCATTCATACTAAATATATTCACAACAATTCGGAATAAAAAAAGGCTAGCAGCTACTTCCCTAAAGAGTGCCAAATCTCATTACTGTCTTTAAGACATGAGCCGCGACGTGAGAAAACTAACAATGTGGTTGTGCGCCTAGCGCAGACTCAGATCAGCCTAGGCATCTGCTCAGTCTGATCAGACTCTTTGCTAAGCGCTTAAAGGGTAGCTAAGGATCTAAGCTACATCTATGCGGACAGCGAAGACTCAGGCTGATCTGAGTCTGCGCTGGGCGCACAACCGCTTTGTTGGTTTTCTCGTGTCGCGGCTCAGTCATGTATATTCAAACTAGTGTTCGTAAAACTCTGTATTATCTGCATTCAACAGAAAGTCCAGAGACAAGAATTTCTAAATGCTGATATTTTTTTTCAAATGAACATTTGCAGTTTGTCACTAGTTTTAGATAAGATAAGATAAGATTTATTCAAAGTCGGCAAGTTACACAACAATACAACATAAGCTCTTGATGAGTTTTTGAACCGACTGCTTAAACAAGAGTATATGATCAACAAATGTAAACAAAAGCTGTAAGACTGGATAATCAGTAAGATGAATATGCATCTACCAGGTTATCCGCATGTGATCAGACCCAAGTGTCTGCACGCCATGCGAACAACCATGTCAGATCCAACTACTAGGAAATATAATAACACATGATAATACAATATATGATTAATCATAATCACTAGCCCTACAAGGGAAGGAAAAGCATACAATATTAGCACATCGAACATGTATAAGCACAAAGGATAGTGAAGTAACTTACATACTAGTCTGCTTAGCAAGGGCAAGATCACTAAATCAGAGATCCAAGACATTGTACTGGTAGGTGGGGTTTCGCAGGTGGCAGCTAAAATGCTAAACAGCAAGCTCCACTTCACCGTCAAGTCAATGTGCCTTACCAAAGACGGACAGTGACTAACTATACAAGATAACTATAAAGCAGGCAAGTTGAAGCAACATTCCGAAAGGGCAACAATACAAATACAACTCATTAAGGAAGGACAAGACGGACAAAGATTTGGACATTGCGCTGGATGGTGGTGTTTTGCAAGTGGCAGCTCAATTACTAAACAGCAGGCTCCGCTCCTCCATCCAGTCAATGTGCTCCATCATACCCCTATTAGATGAACATTTTTAAGAGTTAAAACAACGTAAGAACTACTACAACAAAAAAGATCTGAAAATTAAAACTGTTTATTGCCAGCTATGTTTTTTAATTAAAGTTTATAATTAAGATTTAGACTGGAGAAACGTTTCCTAAACCTTTCTGCAACGTGACTGCAAAACTTAGTTTTAATGGAGAAACGTTTATCATATCTACTTTCACTAGTATTGCCCTTGATACTAGATATTTGGCTAAACCAATATAGCCCTGTCAGAAAAATAGAATCTATCGGAGACAAATGATTGATTATTTTTCTTACCTACGACAATATTTAATTCAAATTGTAATAGGCCTATTTCATGCGAACGTGTAAAAGTGTAAGTAGTACAACCGTGTCATCCTCATGGCTGCTGTAGTGAACAGACAAGTAAAAAATAGGTCCTTGACAAATCCGCATTTTTAGATTTTCTACTCTCTTGTTGAGGCACTCCAGCAAGTGGTTTTTTGAAGTTTATACTTAAAGGATAAAGAAACAGCAAATTCCACTTACATGGTTCAGTGTACTACCATTTCTCGTAGTCAGATTTGTCCAGTAGAGTTTTTGAAATTCATTGGCATGCTCTCAAGCTTGGAAAGTAATCTCTTGCAATGTATTTTTTTCAGTTTCATAATGGCGGCCTCAAGATAACCATTATTGCTGTAGGGGTGGCATGTTTCAACCACATTCTTGAAAATTACCATTTCATATAAAATTAACATGAAATCAGTTCAGAAGAATTTATGCTTATATCTTATAGCAGTTATTTTCATAAGTAACATCTTTTTGGAAAACAAAATGATGCATAAGTGTAGCTGACACTGTAAACAACCCTTTGCTGAAATGGTCATATTTCAAAACAGATCAGGTGATAAGTGATGACATCATTTCTGTTGTGATGTCACAATGGGTGGTTCCCAGCTTTATTAAAATTAAAATGGACCTCATCAAAGGCTGGAAACCAGAAGGAATATTTTTACTATTGGAAAACCCACCTCCGAACAAAAAATGATAAAAATAGACAAAAGAGGTCATGCAATATGCTGCAAGTCAGTATTTAGCTACGAGAAATGGTTTTGGGTATGTTTAACCTAAAATTTTGGTATTTAAGCATCTTTAAAGACAAAAGTTCCACTAAAAACTACTTGCTTGAGTCCCTCAACAAGAGAGTAGTTGAAATTTATAGTACAGTTGGAACGCATACTCATCACGTTTGAGTAAATCATTTTCTGAGCGGTCGTCTACGCACATAGAAATAATCCTTTTTTTCGCCGGAAAAAATGGCGGGAAATTTTGAACAGAAACAGTCCCAAAAATAATGCTCGTTTGATAAGATGTGCAGTCATATTTTTTCCAACGGACCAGATCAAAATGAAATTTGATGTTTTGTTATTGAAATTAGACGCATATCGGTACCTCAATGCAGTTTGCACACCCAAAACAACGATCACAGTTTGACAACCGTTTTTCAGAAAAGTAAAACCCTACGACAGTACCCCAAAGTTATTTTGCAAAGAAAATTGTCCCACAAACTAAATTTGATGCCATTATAACTGAACCGTAGTTCATACCTGTATTAGACCGTCTTTTAGCGAGGTATATCTTCGGGAGAAAGTCTATTTTCGTTGAAAATCGATAATGAAGTTGGTCATTTTTACGTATACATGGCACGTGCGTTTGTCAACACAAAGACATTTTTTCAGCTGGATCGACTTGAGGAGACCACCTGTTTCTTCATTTATGGTATAGTAAAGCTTGTAATCATTTAGCATACTGAGAATTTATTAAGATTTTGCGTTAGTCTGTCTGCCTGCGATTTTTGGGCTTCTGAATTTAGGCTACATGCCGAGAACACGCCGAGAACGAGAGAAAGCAAAACAAACACACTGGTCAACCACAAAGCTTGACAAACGAAAAACATCGAGTGATTGACCGGCTATTTTATTGATAGTGGAACAAGCAGGAGCATGCGGAATGATAATAAATATCTTAAATAAATATTTTAAATGAAACCTAGGACATGCTTTAATGGAATTACGGACAACAAGCCCCAAGACAACTCGCCCCACAAAAATCTCGCCCTAAGACAAGTCGCCCCACCTTCAGGTGACAACTCGCCCCAGATTCTGAGACAACTCCCCCAGACAACTTCCCTCCCGGACGACGACGGCTGGTATGTTTTTCGAAAAAAATCCCTGTCTTTGGATATGCAAGAAAAAAAAAATAGCTCATAAGGGTATTTCAAAAAATAATCTGGCCTCAAAAATCAGAGAAAAAAATAACCTGGCTCCACCCAAAATTTCCAAAAAAAAGGTCTGGACCCTGCACTTTTGGTGGGTAGATACCCACCAAAATTCACCTTACACCCCCACCCCCACACGAAAAAAAAAACGATGGCCACTTGGGACACCCTAGATCTATTTTTTTTATTTAAGGGCACATTTACCGTGATCAACCTGCATAGTAAGACGTCAGTTTATGCATGCCAGGTGTTGACATAAAGAACCGAATGGCGATCGTTGAAAGCGGCGCCTTCTTTCAAAATCAAATAGAAACCCCTCAAGCACTAAAATCAGGCATTTTAACAAGTTCTAAAGTTAAAACAAAACGTGATGTGCAAGAAAAAGTATCTTTCATGGATGTGAGGTGCGGATAGAAAAATCCGTCACTCGGGATTATTGTTCGGCATCACTCGGCAAGCCTCGTGATGCCGATCAGGGACCCTCGTGACAGATTTTTTTAGCCACACCTCACACCAATGAAAGATACTTATAACCTCAGCCGTTGTATCAGCCCTCAAATTTGACGCTAACGTCAAGTGCTGTCGCTGACGTCATTAAAACAACTCAGCGGGCAAAAGGACGTCTGCCGCCCTGTTTTATTGCCGCACGTCGACTGGTTGGAAGTGGACATACAGAGGCTGTGTAGCTTGTTCTAATACCAGAAAATCATTCTCGATAAGTTTTATTTTGTAATTTGAGCCATTTACGATTAAAATACCTAACGATTGTGTTGTGTTTTCTTGATTTTATACTCAGTTGTATTTCCAGCTGAAAAATGGCGCTCACCAACCATGATCTTCCGACTTAATCAGGTCCATGTTAATTCATCCAATAAAAAAGAGAAAACAGAAAAACAGACATATTTTATTGGAACAAAAAATGCACGTTTTCTTACAAAAGTTTAATTCTATAAAAAAGTACATGATAAAAAGATCATTACACGGTTGTTTTGATCCCAGCCCTGATCTCAGCCCGAGTTGACGGTAGCAGCCCTCGCCCGATCGGCCCGAGCCCGAAGGGCGAGGGCTGATACCGTCAACTCGGGCTGAGATCAGGGCTGGGATCAAAACAACCGTGTAATAATCTCTATTTCTTACCTACGAGACAAAGTATGTTCTATTTTCAGCGGTGCTGGAAAATTCTATCTTGCCCATGGGCTGGGACTGCTCACACGCGCTTGAATTCCGTGTATCACTACTCGCTCAATGAAATGCGATAAGCCCGGCTCGGCGATTCTATATTTTTTAAAGCAACGAATTTCCTCAATAGAAATTCATTCTTAATAATATAATTCCATCATTATCTGTTTCTCTGTCTTAACGTCGATAAAAAATCTGAAATAGGCAATGTTTCACACAAACGATGTCGAGGGTGTCGTCATTTTGAAGACGTCACCAACTGACGTTTGAAATAACGTTGACGTTACGTCACAATTAGAGTCATACATGCGCTTGCTGTAATCGTCACTATACAATTTTGCTCTTTATCACGCATTTCAATTAGAAATTCCAAAATGCAGATTTGTCAAAGATGAAGTCGGAAGAGAAAATGCTGTTGACAGTTATTACTTGTTTGTTCACACCAGGAGCCATGTGGCTGACACGGTTGTACTGTTTACATTTGTACACGTTCGCATGAAATAATAGTTTTCCGTTCAATTTGAAATAATTTTATCGCGGGTAAGAAAAATGATAATAAAATGATGCCAGGATGCGAAGACATCTTTTCGTTTTAAAGCTGACACTGCAAACCTTCGACAATCTATCGGCGCACGCTGAAACCAGTCGGCGACCAGTCGCCGATCGTTCGGCGATCTATCGGCGCACGCTGCAAGCCTGTCGGCGACCAGTCGCCGATCGGTCGCCGATCAGTCGCCGTCTCACCAGTGGTCAGTCGCCGAGTCGCCGACAGATCGCCGATAGGTTGCAGTAAGGTTGAAATATTTCAGAGCCAAAGCGTTGCTGAAACCGATCGGCGACTGAAATAATACGATCGGCGACTTCCAGAAAAACATTGCAACCAGTCGGCGATCAGTCGCGGCTTGTCTTTTGTGCTTGCTCAAAAGACTGGATGCGACTAATTTTGGTCGGCGACTGCTCGAGAGGCGACCTTGTTGTGACCATTATAAAACCTCTCCGCGATCTCTGCAACCTCTCTGCGACTGTTAGTTTTCAAAGTTTAGTCGCGGATAGGTCGCGGCGCGGTTGCAAGCTCTGTTGGACCGGGGCTTAACCGCTTAAGCTCCTATCTCACTGGAATGCGACTGATGCGAATTGCATTCGCAGATGAGTCTAAAAACTGTCCTGAAACGTTCACGGGGATTCGCAATATCCTCGCGTCAGTCGCAAACTGGCGCTAACGGTTTGCATTGTCGCACAAAAAAGTTTTACATGTAAAACTTTTTTGTGCGACAGAATTTATCGCAGTATAGTCGCAACACAGTCGCAAAGTCATCGCGGGTGTCGCGATTACGTCGCGGACCCCTCGCAATTTAGTTTCCGCGAGTCGCAATGACCGTGAACACCACAAATTTGCGAAGTAAATAAGACTATATTGCAAACAAATAGCGACATACATAAGACACCTCCGCGACTAAATTGCGAGCAAATAAAACCGAGCAATTTTCGCGCGAACGTCGTGACACATTCGTACGACTGTCTTACGAGTATCGTGCGAGTGTCTTAAATTACTCGCAATGTCGCAAAAGTGTCGTGAATGGTTCGTATTTTCGTCCCACGTGACTCGGACATATATGCTTCTCGCAAACAGTTTGCACTCATTCAGTTCCAACACGGGCATCATGCCAGCAAAAGCCAGAAAAGGGCGCGGTAGGGGTATGGCTGCCACTGCACCCGGCCCTCAAACCACTACAGAGGAAGCCGAAACAGTCCAAGCTCCTATTCCCTCCGACGATGAGAGCTCGGGAGCTTCCACGGTTTCTCAGACGGCTGAAACAAGGATCAAAAAGACACTTGGCGTTGAGAGGGAGAAACGATACCCATGGAAGGATGCCCATCAGAATGTTCTGGCTGAGTTCTGGCTTAACCACCCCATATTTTATGACAAAACACAAGATCCATCTTTCTGATGTTTGATGATTAAAACATTGCTGAAATGTTAATAGGTTCTCATTTTCACGCAAAATCATTGTGCGACTTTTGCACGACCTTCGCGCGGCAGTCGTGCGACGCTCGCGAGAGTATTGTGCCACAGTCGCAGGAAAGCAAATGCATTGTGCGAACGTCGCGCGAGTGTCTCACGAACGTCGCGCGACTGTAGCGCGCGCGACGTATGTGCGAACCCCAGGCAAATTTGGGCAAGATTCGTGCGGTAATCGTGCGACATTCGTGCGACAATAGCGCGACACTCTCAAAATGTCGTAATTACCATTTCAGTGAGACCCAAATATTAAAAACGTCGCAAAGTCGCCGATTTTATCGCAAATCTTTGTCTCAAACTAGTCGCCAGTTGTCGCATCCCATTTAGATACTAGCTTTAGGAGGTCTAAGCCTGTTCAGGAACAGTGTTGTTAGGTTAAATGACCGTCCCGGCATTACCATAGCTGATTCCATGGACGTTAAACAGTATATTTATCACACCAACTATTCTTATTTGCTTACCTGAGCCATAGGCTCATAGAGAAGCATATAGTTTAGGCACGTATCCGTCGTCCATCCGTCGTACTACGTCTCCTCTGAGAGGTTGTCAAAACCTGAGAGGTTGTCAAAATGTTGTGACAAGATTCCTGAGAGGTTGGAAAAGGTTGTGGTAAGGTACATGTACCTGAGAGGTTGTCCAAAGATTGTGGCAAGGTACCTGAGAGGTTGTTAAACGGTTGTGGCAAGGTAGCTGAGAGGTTGTCAAAAGGTACCGTTGCAGGAAAGTTTTTTGCAACGTTACATGAGAACGTAGAAATCCCAAAAGAAACCATCCAAATAAGTCTACATAAAACCTCAATTCAAAATGTTTTTATAACCAAAACACAACGTTTAACCAACGTTTCAACAACGTTTTTTGCAACGTTTTATGAAAACGTTTAGAAATCCCAAATAAAACCATCCAAAAAAGCCTACACAAAACCAAAAATCAAAACGTTTTCATAACCAAAATATAACTTTGCACCAACGATGCAACAACGTTATTTTGTTAGCTGGGGTCTTAGAAGTGAAGTCAAGGTACCTGAAATACGAGATGGTGAGTTCGAGTGCAACTTTATGGGCCATTTTTGTATAAGCCATGTAATAAAACACTTCTTTCATGCTTGGACAGCAAAAGTCAAGATGGTTTCGCCCTCGGAAGATAGCAGTCCAGGTTGGTACATGAAACTATGTGGCCAACGTTAGTTTTTGGTTGCCGCACGGCAGATGAACGTTTTCGCAAAAGATGGTGCTTGTATCACTTTCTGAACTATTTGGTCGTTTGTTGGCCCTAATCCGCTACACTAGCAGCGATTTTGCTGGTACTAATTCCTGCCAAAGTATGAACTAACACTGTTTAAAAATCCGTTGTTTTTTTTTTTTTTTTTTTTTTTTTTTTTAGGTTTATTATTTCACTGGCCAGATTCCCAACTCAATGAGCATTATGCATCAGCTCGAGCAAGCTTCGAATTCCTGGTACAAGGGAGATGAAACCGACGCTGCAGAGTTAAGAATATCGCCAGAAGAAAGGAGTATGCAAGTGATTAGATTCTATTTTATCATGAACAGACTGCTGAATCATCCCAAGAACGAGAAGTGTAATAATACTACGAAATTGCTACAATATGGTAAGAAATGTTTGGAGAAATAGAAGAAATAGCAGTGGGGTTTAGTTAAGATAGTTTAATCATCTAGCCTTAAGTTTTTTTGTTTTGTTTTTTTATTTTCTTTCTTTTGTATTATCTACTACTACTATTATTATTATTATTATTTTTATTATTATTATTTTGTTTTTCATTTTTTACAGGAAAACAAACGCAGTCAATACCTACAGAATAAAGGTTGAACTAAATACTAACTACACAACCTTTATTTTCCTGTTACCTAAAGTAAGACATAAATGACTGTTATATGACTGTTATATATTGGTGTGACATTAAAGAGTCTGCGCATAAAAGATGACTGCTGAAGGATTCAAGTTGGGAGCCGCTTGATCCATTTCTTAAAAATGTTTCAGTCAAGCACCTAACTTTTGTGTCGTAAATTTCAAAATGCTTTACTTGAGCATTTACAAACAGAAAATCATGCGTGCACCCTCAAGTTATGGTTGTTGCAGATATATTTAAAATGTCATCTTGCGTTAATAACGACGCAACATGAAACAACATTTTTACTTGCCAACACGAATGCTGCTTGTTTACGAAATAACTGTTTTAAGATGATCATTTCAGTCGTTAACGTTGCAGGACAACGAGATTACACTGTAATAACAGGTACATTTGCCACGTAGTTTATAATATTTTGAGTTTTTATTTGTACCGTTTTCATAATCTTTAGCTGTACCTGTTTATTTTTTTATTTTTTTTTCCAGATTCAGGGTCTGCACAATCTTTCGCAGATATCATTCTGCATGAAATCAAGTGTGAACTGCAAAAAGAATGCCAAGATATTCCGCCGCCCTCTAACGTAGATACAGCTAGTAGCGAGGGTACAGACACCAATGCAGACAAAGATAGCACTGTCTTCATAGATCATATTGACGACGACGATTCTGAATTTTTCGATGCTGTTTCTAGCTTTCTACGCGAAAAAGGCTTCAAGATTTGGGAACCAACGCTTGGTCGAACACACTTCGATAATCTTGAAGAAGGCATCAAAAATGCAAAATGGTATATACTATTGATATCAGACAGATCTTTGAAGAACAAAGAGTTTCTGCTATTGAACAGAAAATGTTTGTCAGTAGTACATACCAGTATTGAAACAAACGAGCTCCGAGTCATTCCGCTGTTGGATCGGATAAATGAGCTTCCACAAGAAATTCCGTGGATCACATATCTGAAACGGAATGATAAGAATGATAAGAATTATCAGGAAAGGTTGCTTGTTATTTTACAGCGTAAGTTTGGTTTCAAAGCAAAAAGCCTGTTAAGGCCGGATTTCGATGATGAATCTGGGATTGTTTCTATAAAAAAGTAGGAAAATTCTCAGGAACTGGCACAATTCAATCCCAGATCTTACCCAAGACACTATGTGGGAAAAGAAAACATGCACCTCCTGGCACCGAGTCTGACTGTGTCGTCTCCAATTCGAAGAAGAGTTATTTACTACATTTATATAGTAATTACTCTTGCATGTCAATTTAAAGGTCATTATACCCCCGGCATACGAAGTATGTCGAGGGGTGTATAGTTGTCGTCTTTCCGTCCGTTCGTCCGTCTTTCCGTTTGTTCGTTCGTCCGTCCGTTAGTTCGTCTGTCCGTACGTAAGTTAACATTTGCGTTAAAGTTTTGTGTTAAGTTTTTTTCATTTGCTTCTATTAGTCAGACCTTGTTCAATGATGCTTAGTGTTTTAGCTGAGGATGGATACTAATTATTTTGCATCATCATCTGCTGCTGCTGCTGTCCTAAGGTCAAGGTCACATACTTTGAAATTATTACAACAGTGTTAGTATTTGCATTAAAGTTTTGTGCTAAGTTTTTTTCATTTGCTTATCTTATCCAGACCTTGTTCAGTGATGCTTAGTATTTTAGCTGAAGATGCATACTAATTATTTTGCATCATCTAAGTGCTGCTGCTGCTGTCCTAAGGTCAAGGACACAGACTTTGAAATTATTACAACTGTGTTAACATTTTTGTTTAAGTTTTTTCTTTTGCTTCTGTTGTCTAGCATTTGGTCAGTGATCCTTAGTATTTTAGCAGAGGGTGGATACTGATTAGTTTACATCATATACATGCTGCTGCTGCTGCCCTAAGGTCAAGGTCACAGACTTTGAAAATTGTACAATAGCTGTGTTAAAGCTTTGTGTTAATTTTCTGTTTTTGCTCTGTTTTTCTGAAGGCCTTTATATGTGCTTACTATTACTTCAGGATAGATACATATTTGTTTACCATGTGGTTACTGCTGCTGACCTAAGGTCAAGGTCACATACTTAGACATTTGTATACCATTTGTGTTAAAGTTTCATGTTATGTTGCTGTTTTTGGCTTATATCTTCAATATACTTGAATGAAACCTTTTGCTGTGTTACTAGATTTGCTGCTAGGTGAAAACTGATTAGTTGACATCATTTGGATGCTGCTTCTGACTTGAGGTCACGGTTACAGACATTGAAGTTCATGTAAATTACTGTTTAAATTTTGTGTAAAATTTGTATATTTGTTTTCTTATTGAAAAATTTTAATGGGACCCTTTGGTATATATCTATAGGCCTACAACTGTCCACCTGTCTGTTTGTTAAAATTTACTTTGAAGTTTAGTATAAAGTGTGTTTCTGTTAGGCGGTGGCGCTGGCCGGGGTATACGTGAGCCCCTGCTCACTTGCTCTAGTTAAATAAGAGTTCCAGAAAAAACGTTCTTTTAATTTCACTGAACTTGATGCAATGTTTTGTGATCACACAAAAGTATTGAATTCTATGCCGTGGTCGGTGAGCATATTCAATTGATACGCGGCTTTTTTCAAGGAACCCTTTAACTTCTTTTTCATCGTTATAAGAATTGGACAATCGAAAAAGTTAAAGGGTTTTGATCCATTTGCATATCTTCTTTCTGTATGATTACGTATTCTTCTACAATATGTCAGACAAAACTTTTTTCAAAGATACGGGTTGCACTGTTATATTCAGTAACATTTTTGTTTTGAATTTGTTTCCCGTAAAATCTAGGATGTTTTTATTTATAACTGTAGAGAAAAGCAGCATACCAATGGAAGCCACAGTTCCCGCTGTCAACGTTTACCAAGGTTTGGCATGGGCTTTTGTATTGAATTACCTTGTTCCCACACTCAAAGGTAAGTATAATTATATATACATTTTTCATCTGAATGAAAATTTTGCAAAGTAGTATTATCGTACATGATAATTAAGACTTGCTATCATGCGTTGCTCCTTATTCATTCTTTCCCAGCTGCATTCAACAATTTTATCTCCGGAACTACATATATTTTAAAGTCTCTTTCATCTGCTTTTGCACCTGCCAGTCACAAACCATATATCTCTTGCAAGACATCCTGCATTTAAAGAAAATACGTGAATTAAAAAGAAAATCTTTAAATTCCCTGGGTCCTGGTCCTCATGTGCCGCTTTATTATACCCCGACATACGAAGTATGTCGAGGGGTATATAGTTTTCGTCTTTCCGTCCGTTCGTCCTTTTGTCCGTGCGTCCGTCCGGACGTCCGTTCGTCCGTGCGTCCGTCTGTCCGTTAACATTTGCGTTAAAGTTTTGCGTTAAGTTTTTAATTTTTGCTTATGTTTCCAATATCCTTTGATGGAGCCTGTTGGTATGTGACTAGGTATACTTATATGTTCATGCAGAATAGTTAACATCATCTAGATGCTGCTGCTGACCTAAGGTCAAGGTCACAGACTTAAAGTTTTGCGTTAAAGTTTTGCGTTAATTCTTCCAAATTCTCTCTTGACTTCAAGCGCCTGACAGACCATGCCCCAGATAACATCAATAATGGAATGCCAATTAGAGCACTTGTTATAGTGGTGTAATTGATCCCACGTAGATAGGTATTCGAAGATAGAAAACTGTGTCTCTGTCCAGACTATCTGAAAATATGCTGCAGTTGTCTTTTTTGTATCTCATGAGCGCATTAATCTTAAATTCATATCTAATGTTGTCGTATTCATCTGCGTTGGACTGTCGTAATATAGTCTGCCACGACACGATAAAACCAACAAAGTGGCAAGTGCGACTAGTGACACTCAGATCAGCCTGGGCATCCGCCCAGTCTGATCAGAGTCATCGCTGTCGGCATGGAGCTAGCTTAGAGATACTTAGCTACCATCTAAGCTCACAGAGAAGTCTCTGCTCAGATTGATCAGAGTCATCGCTGTCGGCATGGAGCCAGCTTAGATACTTAGGTACCTTCTAAGCGCACAAAGAAGATTCTGATTAGACTATGTTGATTTCTGAGGCTGATCTGAGTCTTCCCGTTTCGCACATTATCGTGACCACTTTGTTTTGTTGTGTCGCGGCTTAGTTCCGTTTTATCGTTCGCGTTTCTCCCTAAATGTTTTCCTTCCGTGTCCTGCCTGGATGGGTTGTGTTTTGTAATTGCGGCCTTTCCTTTTATTATATTTTCATCTTTGCAGCTAGAATCAGTGAGTTGGAGAAACTGCAAGAGAAGTACCCAGGTCACCGTGTCTATCCAAAGTTAATTATTGCCATTCCAAAATCCTTCAAAGTGAAATCACTGGAAAAGTATGAAGCTGGAAACACTTTAATCGACGAGCGATTTAAAACATTGGCGGGAGAGAATGAGCATTTTGTAAGACAGGCAGTTGGTGGAGTAGCGGACAGACACTATCAGACCCATAGATTTGAGCTGAAAGGAGAAATTCAAGTAGGTTCATATGTTTAGATAAGGGTTTTGATAATGTATGAAAATGAAGCCTAATCATGACATAATTTGTTATATATGATGTGACCTCATTAGAACCTTCTTGCGGTTCTTAGGAGGACCACAGCTTATGCATGCTTACATACATAATAGCCGGTATTTTTTTCTTGAAATAAAAGCTTAAGTATTGATGATAAGTACTGCTGCTAGAAAATAAATTTGTTGTACAAACATAATTAAATATGCTAACCCGGCTAATCACATGGTATGTAAGCATACATTGTCCATATTTTCTCTGTGACCGAGTGTGACTGTTTTCGCAAAAGCAATTTTCCGTTTCGCTCTATGTGTTTCTTCTTCCTTGGGTGTCTTGGAAGGGGGATGTGCTTTCTTATTGTGGCCTTCACATAACATACTGAACGCCAGAAGCATTCACGATTTCACGCATTGCCACAAAAATAGATATTGCATAGACTATCCCAGCGGGCACATGGCATCTGAATGACGTAATACTGACGTTGATGCGACGTCATCACGTCGCATCGACGTCAGTACGACGTCATTATGACGTCATGTGTCTGGGATGATTTTCATCCTGCAGTACACAGAAATCTTTCATGATTTAAATCTCACTTTCTCGGAAATCATTGAATTCCACTATAGCAGTTATCTTTCTTTTTTCAATGTTTAGAAATAATGTCTGGTATGCCAATATTTAAAAAGCTGCTTTATTCATTTGACCGTTTTTGGTTATTTATCGAATGACAGGGTTTTGAAATCTGTCAATTTTCAAATTACCTCCCTTTGTATTAAAATAGTGCAATTTTGAAGACCGATATCGCCACAGCTTTTGGCTTTACGCTACAGTTTCTTTTGCGATTTTCAGGTGTTGATTTCATTACAGTATTAACACCGATATAAACATTTTCTTTTTTTGTCTGCTTGAAGAAATCAGAGTTAAAATGTTCAGTTGAAAACCTTGTGTCAAACTGAAATGCCTGTTGGCATAAGCTTGATACTTGGCTTTGGTGGTCTGGTTCTTTTAGAACTTAAGGCAACCCAAGAACATAATTAATTCTATCATTACCCGCGATCGCATGTTAATTGTGGTTCACAAAGAATTCAACCTCTTAAACATTGCTTATCTTTTGTAAATTTTAAGTTTACAGTCTTTTTATCTTTGAATTTAACATCTATCATTACAGACGGTCAAAAGCCCTTAGGGGCTAGACTTTCTACTTAGGGGCTTATGTTTGTTGTTGCTTTTTGTCATGCCGGTTTATAATATAATTTCTTATCTTATCCTATCCCATGCTGAAAGTGTTGGTTCTCATGTAATATTCACAACCCGTTAACTGTGTGAGTTCTTTTATGGACCAATATATAGGCCAACACAATGTAGAAACGATGATTTTAATTCGAAGATGATTCTTGGCTTCTCAAAAGACATCTTTAAAACATATAGGAAATATGTTTTCAGCATATATATATATATATATATATATATATATATATTGAAAATATTTAAAGTACAAAATTTTAAAGAAAGACAGTCGTCTGGCGAATGCACTGAGGCGAAACTATGATAGCTTAACGTGACTTAAAAAAAAGCATAGCTGTTTTTTTTTCAATGAAAATGCAAAGCATGGCAATAGATATTGACTTATATCGCAGTTTCACTTTCAGCTATATATTGACAAATATATAAAGTGTGAGACTGTATACAAAGACTATCGTGTGGCAAATGCACTGAAGCGAAGCTGTGATAGCTTAACGTAACCACGAAATCTCAGGTTAATGGGCAAACAATTCACGCCTGCCAAATAGTATTATGGTCATCTACTGAAAATATTAAGGGCGCCGGCCACACGACTGTCACATACTCCCCTCACTATGAACTGTCGTCCAGACAGTCTGCTTATTCCTCTTAAACTGATATACAAAAATATATACGGGCAATACTATATACTCAATAACTACCACTATACAAATGAAAGGTTAAAATACTTAACCACTCATAGAAACTTATCAGTAAATCACTCAGTTTGAAGTTACTATCATTAACACGAGTACTCGGGTAGATCTGAACGTATATAAAACCGTTCCTACCTTTTCCGACTCTAAATATAAATTACCTGATATGCTGGTAAGATAAAGGCATGCTGATACTTTAGTCGTTGTTGCTGTCCTCTGTTTCTCTTACTACGTCTTAACTCAGCCTGCCGTTTCGTAGAAGTCCCTGGATGGATGTCGTAGTCGGGGGAGGAGTCGCTATCATGGGACTCTATGGAATTATCTGAATCTGTCACGTCTCCTTTCCTGTTTCTGCTATTCACTGGTCTATCTTGAGGTGCTTCATTGATGCTAGGTGGGCCCATATAAGGCAATAGCATATTTCGATGAAGAGTATGACACATTCTGCCACTCTAATTCTTCTTGCTGAATTCATTCCCGGTCCTTTCGGTATTGGTTGCCTTTTGATCAGATAGGTCTGCTCTTCCAACTGGTCGGCTAATTTCTGTTTTCCCCGCAGGCAAACATTCCGTAACAGTACACGATAACCCGCTTCTAGTTTGGCATACTGTACTGTTTTTATCGTAGTATTCCTTTTGTCTATAAGCATTTTCCAAAGCCTCTGTAGATGCTTCCTTATACGCAAAGGCTAGACAATACTGCAACTTATTTGCAAAATCCTTGTGAGTTTCTTATTTCCAAAGTCCTTGTGAGTTTCCCCCTATAAAATCAGAATCTTAAAGAGTGTCAAGAGCAGAGAACATATTCAAAAGAAGGAACACGTGCCATATAGCGAAGTTTTGGCTATTTAAGGTGGACTTATACGGAACGACTCTGTTCTTACTTGTTTAAAAAACAAAACAGAGTTATTGTTCATCATCAAATCAATTAACTGTGGAGTATATACAGTTATAACACACACTATAGATCTATAACAATGTGTACCGTAAAGATCCTAACTTTACGGGCTCATAGGTCTGTACAAACAGTGGAAACCGAGATCAGACTGTTCCTTAGGAACCAGACTGATCAAGATCTTCACACTTTCCATTCCATCTGCGCATTTTTGTCGACATTACTCTATGGTAGAACCGAATGACAGGAAAATAAATAGTAGGACAAGGACCGGCTGTACTTGCAGCAGGTGCAGAATTAGGGCAGTCTGTTTTGGGGATATTTTTTAACTTAAACATTGTTTTTCTAGGAAACGAAACGGTGAAGTGTTTGTTTTTAGCTCACCTGAGCCGAAGGCTCACAAGGTGAGCTTATAGTATAGGCTTAGTCCGTCGTCCGTCCTGCGTCGTCCGTCGTACGTCCACACATTTAAACATTAATATCTGCTAAAGTAGCTGGCCAATCTTGATCAAATTTTAAGTGTAGCATTGTTGGGGTTGGGGATTGATTGCATATAGTTTTTGGACAGATTAGTTTAAAACTGTGGTTACCATGGCAACAAAAAGGTCCTATAGACTTATAATGGAGAAAATGTTGTCCGGGCCCTAGCTGCTTCAATTTTGATCGCAACTTCTTGTAACTTGCAGGTATCTAGGACAGCCAAAACATCTCGGACCAGTTTGAATTTGGGTCAGGTTGGATCATTCTTTTTAGAGTTACTTGCCCTTGAGCGATGAAATATTTTCCCATAGACTTATAATGGGGAAAATGTTGTCCGGGCTCTAACTTCTTCATTTTTAATCCCAACTTCTTGTAAGTTGCAGGTATCTAGGACAGTCAAAACATCTCGGACCAGTTCGAATTTGGGCTAGGTTGGATCATTCTTTTCAGAGTTACTTGCCCTTGAGCGATAAAATATTTTCCCATAGACTTATAATGGGGAAAATGTTGTCCGGGCTCTAGCTTCTTTATTTTTAATCGCAACTTCTTGTAACTTGCAGATATCTAGGACAGTCAAAACATCTCGAACTAGTTCGAATTTGGGCCAGGTTGGATCATTCTTTTAAGAGTTACTTGCCCTTGAGCGATAAAATATTTTCCCATAGACTTATAATGGGGAAAGTGTTGTCCGGGCTCTAGCTTCTTCAATTATGATAGCAACTCCTTGAAACTTGCAGGTATCCAAGACAGCCAAAACATCTCGGACCAGTTCGAATTTGGGCCAGGCTGGTTCATTCTTTTCAGAGTTACTTGCCCTTGAACGATAAAATATTTTCCCATCGACATGTAATGGTAAAATGTTGTCCGGGCTATAGGTCCTCAATTTTTTATCGCAGCTCCTTGAAACTTGCAGGTATCCAGGACAGCCAAAACATCTCAGACCTTTTCTACTGTGGGCCAGGTTGGATTATTATCCCCTCGCACAACGAAGTTATGGAGGGGATATAGGGTCTGTCCCGTACGTATGTATGTATGTACATATGTTAACCTTTTGTCATTGCTCTACATGTAGCTGCCTCATTTATTAACCGATTTTGATGTAACTTCACACAAGTATTGGGTATGACATTACATCGAACGAGTTCACGTTTCAGCATGATTGGGTCAAGGTCAAGATCAGAGTGGCTATTTTAGCAAAAACTTTGTCATCACTCTAGCGTCTTCATTTGTGGACCGATTTCAATTTAACTCCACACAAGTGATTAGTATGGCAATATCTTGGACAAGTTCGCTTTTCAGCATTTTTGGGCAAGATCAAGGTCACAATAGCTATTTTTAGAAAAACTTTGTCATCTCTGAAGCGCCTTGATTTGTGGACCAAATTCTATTTAATTTCATACAAATGTTTAGTATGACAATATCTTGAATAAGTTCGCGTTTAAGCGCTCTAAGGTCAATGTCAAGGTCACAGTGGCTATTTTTTAAAAAAAAAACTTTGTCATCGCTCTGGTGCTTTCATTTATGGACCGATTTCGATTGTACTTCACACAAGTGATAAGTATGACAATATCTTTGACAAGAACGCGTTTCAGCATTCTTGGGTGAAGGTCTAGGTCACAGTGGCTATTTTTAGAAAAACTTTGTCATCGCTCTAGCGCCTTCATTTGTGGACCGATTTTGATTTTATTAGTATGACAATATCTTAGACAAGTTCGCGTTTCAACGTTGTGGGGTCTAGGTCATGGTCACAGTAACTATATTTAGAAAAACTTTGTCACTGCTGTAGCGCCTTCATTTATGGACCGATTTTGATTTAACTTTGCACAAATGTTTAGTATGACAATATCTTGATATCTTGAACAAGTTTGCGTTTCAGCATTTTAAGGTCAAGGTCACAGTTGCTATTTTTGGAACAACTTTGTCATCCCTCTGGCAACTTCATTTATGGACCGATTTTGATTTAACTTCACACAAATATTAAGTATGACAATATCTTGAAAAAGTTTGCGTTTCTGCATTCTTCGGTCAAGGTCAAAGTTGCTGTTTTTAGAAAAACTTTGTCATCGCTCTGACGACTTCATTTATGGACCGATTTTGATTTAACTTCACACTAATGAATAGTATGACAATATCTTGAACAAGTTCCCTTTTCAGCATTCTAAGGTCAAGGTCACCGTGGCTGTTTTTAGAAAAACTCTGTCATAGCTCTAGAGCCTTCATTTATGGACCAATTTTCATTCACGTTTGCAAAAATGTTTAGTATGACATTATCTTTGACAAGTTCTCATTCAGCATTCTAGGGCTAAGTCAAGGTCACAGGGGCTATTTTTACTGTCAGTGCAATTATCTCACCTTCCTCGTAAGCTTATTCTGTGACAAACAGGTAGGCCTAATTTTCAATTACACCGCATGTGCTGTCCGCAAAGTTTCCTTTGTCTTTGATCAGCAACGACTAAAACAAGTTGCCGATTGTGATGAAACAATATTCTCGTATAATATCTACTTGATATTGGTTTGCATAAGAATACCCAGAATTTAGAGTATAAAGATTTAGATATTTCTGAAGACGCCGTCAAGTACATTAAAATAGACTACTACTGACGACTCCAAGATATTTCACTATGATGGCGGTCTAGCACGTAAGTTCGGTTAAACGATATGTAAATTTTATAAACGTTTATCACATAAACAAGAACCATTACCGTTTATCCGTGTTCACGTAGAAGCCCTAGGTGTCAGTAGCGGCACTATTCAGATGAAAGCGGTGCAGGTAAAACATTAGGTCACTAGGTCAAATCTTAGAAAATCTTAGAACAATCTTGTGTACACTCTAGAGGGCACTGTTTTTATCCAATTCATGAAACTTAGTCCGACTGTTTATTTTTATGAAATCTAGGGTAGGTTTGTAAGTGGGTCATGTCAGGTCAAAAACTAGGTCACTAAATCAGATATGAGAAAAGGCTTGAGTACACTCTAGAGGGCACAGTATTGGTCCAATCTTTGTTCAGAATGTTTATCTCTGTATACTTTAGGACAAGGTGCTCTAGTGACTTCTTTTATTAACCAGTTTTGTTACCATTATAACTTCACAGCTATATTGGATTTGTTTGACATCAAAATCTGCACTCTTCTAAAACCACTGGTTTAAAATTTGTAACAAATTAGTGAAGTGACAAAATGTGTCTGTTGACAGTAAGATGTCAGGTGAGCTACAGGACCATTGGTCCTCTTGTTTTGCTTTATTCTTTAACATATAATGTAAGTTTTACTAAGATAATATGCATAAGCATGCCCCATCGATTGAATATATTTTTCATGACGTTTTTCATGAAATTCAGTTTTCTTGCATTTTTTTAAAGAATGTAAAAATATACTTATTAACAAGATAACTGCAATTTTTTGTAACCTGTTTGTTTCAAATATCCTGTATTACAGATTATATGATTTGCTGAAATGAAAGTGCGTTCATGTGTAAGAGATATGAATTTTAATGGAAAATGTGTAAAAAATAAATGTAGAAATACAAAATATTGTTTTTTTAGGAAAACAAAACGGTGAAACTAATAAACTAATTCTTTTCTTATTCAAACGTTTTATAGCTCTTTGGGTTATTAAGACGGTATAATGGTTTGAATGCCCCGCCAATATTTCCATTCAGTATTCGTCTACCTTAAGCCTCATCAGTGACTCTGACAATTCTATACTCCGTTTTGGGGAAAAACAAGGAAGACATCCACTGCCAATTTCGGGTAACGCACAAACATCCAAGTATAACGGCGAAAAGCCTGTGCTGCCTTGCGAAAGCGCATTATAGGCATTGGTGAGAGTAGAGACATACTCCTTCCAGCTCGATTTTTGACTTTCTTGCAGTGTCCCTAACATGTTCAACAATGTTTTGTTGAAACTCTTAGCCATGCCATTTCCCATGTGGCGGTATGAGGTAGTCCTTTTCTATACCTTAGGCCAGTTGGCCTGCACAAGTTTAGATTAGCTCAGATTTAAAGTTGAATCCCTGATCACTATGAAATTTCTCAGGGAAACCGTAATGATTGAAGAAATTGTCGTAAAATACTCTGGCGGTTGTATGTGCCGTTTAATTTCTGATTGGTATAGCTTGGGCGTACCTTGTGAAATGGTCGGTGATAACGAGGATGTTTCCATAGCCTCCCTAGGACCGCTTTAGAGATAATCAATGCAGACTAACTGCATAGGGGCTGCTGAAATGATGTAACCAAGTCCAGCAGCTTTCGAGGGAGCTATTTTCCTACGAACACACCAGTTATGTACATTGCTTGACCTTACGCTGAATGTATGTTTCCATACCAGGCCAATACAGCGACTGTTGATCAGCGAAGTGTTCTATCCCGGCCTTGATGCCCAAAGTCGTTGTGATAGGCTTTGAATATATCCTGTCTGAGATTATGGGGCAATACCAGCTGCTTGCTTTCTATCCCATCTTGCATCGTCCTCCTGAAGAGTATTCTTTCTTCAACTATAAACCTGCTCCAACCCCTAAGATAACGCTTACCTTGTTTTATTGCCTCAACCTGCTTAGCATTTGATCGTTAGACACTCGTCAGAAGCATAAGAACTTTACATATGATATGAGCATTCTGCTGGGCTCTCTGCCAGTCCCGCTTTGTAAGTGCTGTAGAACTCAAGGGCTCTTCCGGTATCTCGTCATTTTCCGAATTCGAGTTGGTTGTTTCTGGCACAAAGCCGCTCTCAGCATATGGAATTTCCTCAACAGCTGCATTTACAGCACCGGATATTGCTCTAAATACTTCTGGAAGATTGAATCCGTCCGATTGACCATTCCCTGGCAACCCTGACAACCCCTCAGCATCGCATTTTTTCATTCCATTCCTATAAGTAAGGCTAAAGTCGTAGGCGGACACAGCAGCAACCAACCGTTGGCCTGTTGCATCCAATTTTGATGTTAAAATATAGGTGAAGGTGAGTGGATTATTGTCCTTGACCGCTGCAAAGTTCCAGCCGTATAATCGTGGAATTAACTACCCATTTCAAAGTTGGGAATTCTAACTTGTGGTAGGATAATTAATTTAACTCCTGCTAGGCACAGCTACTACTCTGTCAACCCCACCTAGTCATTGGTATAGTATGGCCCCAAGGCCTGTGGATAATGTGTCAGTATAGAGGCTGACTGGTAGTCTATAATCAGCATAGGCGAGATTCGGAGAGTGAGTAAACTTGTCTATGATCACATCAAATGATCTCTGTTGCCTTTCTCCTCACTCAAACTGTGAAGGTTTTGTTTTTGGTCAGGGTTCGCAACCTTTCTAATCATCAATATTTGTGCAATGCCCAACCAGGAGATCGTTAAGTGGACGAACTATGGTCGCATAGCCCTTGATAAAGCGTCTATAATACCCTGTAGAGCCGTGGAATTTCCTTATATCTTTAGTTGTTTTGGTCACAGGTCAGGTTCTATCTTCCAATGATATGTCCTTATTGCTTCTTCAGACACAATGTGTCCAAGACATGTAATCTCTTTCTTAAAAAATTCACGTTTCGATGCTTGCAGTTTAAGATTATTATGCTTCAGCCTTTGAAATACGGCTTGAAGTCTTTCTAGATACTCCTTAAAGCCTGATGAAAAGATGATGATATCATCCAGATATATAAGACAATTTCGGAGATTCATGGCCCCCATACATCTTCCCATCAGTCTTTGAAAGGTTACTGGCACACGAACGGCATCCTTTTAAACTCGTAAAACCCTGAGGTTCCAACTTGAAACGCTGTCTAGGCTTTGTCATCCTCTATGACCTCGCCCAGGCAGTAACCACTTCGCAGGTCCAATTAGGGAATACATTAAGCTCCTGCTAAGAGGTGTAAGGAATCCTCGACTCTGGGTATATCATAAGCATCTTTAACCCTGTGCAGCATTTCCTCGAGCCTATTACTATATGCAGCTCTTTAGCCTGAAACTTCGGGGACAAAGTCCAATTTGGTGGAGGAGAATGTCACAGGGTGCAGGTAATTAGGTATATCATGTACTTGTAATGCCTTGCGGTACAAGACGGCTTTTATAATGACGTGGTGGAGTGTTCGCCTTTCGATCGAAGGGTCTCGGACTCGATCCTCATCCGGGGAGTTGAGTTTTTAAAAGTCTGTGACTCTCACAGTCATTGTTTCAGAGATATGCAGCGTTTCAGACTTTCGTTTTCTTAAAAAAAAAGACGAAAAAATACTTGAGGGCACGTCAAACTAACAAGACAAAATCCAGCAATAATTCTCTGACTTTTGCATAGGACAACTTCTTTTTGGTCCCCATGGTGTTTACTTTGTGGACGTTTCTTTTGGCGTTCAGTATTTTTATGCTTTATATTCAACCCTTTAACCCTTAAAGCACCGAAAAAGTAGACAACAAAATTTACGTCTGCAAAATTTCATAAAAAGTCTCGTTGAAGCTGTATCATATTGAGAATAAAAACAGAGCGCAAACAGTGTGAATCGAGGTAAGGTGGCTCATAATGAACCTATAAAGTGAAGATTTGTGCTGTTTTCAGATTCAGCTATTTTCATTGCGATTGTTTTAATTCACATTGTAACTTACAGAAATACATTGTGTCAGTGGAATCACCCAATGCTCTTCTTACTCTAGAAGAAATGACATCTATGTCTGACTTGTCAGGTCTAACAGACGACAAATTTAAGGAAGAAGCGGATAAGTTCTGTAAGCTCTCTGAGAACATCCTGAAAGTCAGTGAGGTCAAACAACTTGCGGAATTTCTATATTTCGATGGTAAGTTTGATATATGCACAAATATTTATTTATCTATATACATATATATAGGGTCGAGTCTGGTTACTTCGGACAGCGGGTAAATTCGGACATACCATTGCAAACAGTTAAAATCCAGACGACACGGCTCATAAAGAGCCGTCTCATCAGGAGTTTCATTGTTTGCCAAGTTAATTTTGTTTTGATTCCAAACAAGTGAAATGTAAAGGAAACATTGTCATTGTCCGAATTTACCTGCTGTCCGAATTAACCTGACTTGACCCTAGGGGGACATGTCTGTATATCTGAATATTTCGGACTTATTAATGTTTCTATTGTCCATAACTCCACTGAGTGTTTTAGACAAGGGCCGTAATGTGTCTATATCAGCTCTTTTGTCTGTTAAGTGCTGAATGCATTCTGACTATTTCTTTGCTCATCGCCTTAATAGTAATTCAAATTAAAACAGTAATATGATAAGCCTAAAAGAGAAATGGTTCCAGAACTCCAGATAACATAAGTAATGATAATTCTGAGATATTTTTCACCTCCCGCCAAAACATTTGTTGTGACCCCTCATTAGAACCGTCTCAACTTTTGTTGTTGTTTTTTTCTTTTAAAAGTCACTGACTTACTTCTGTATCCCTTTCAAATATCTGCTATATACGTTTGTGTATGTAAATTGTCTACAGGTGCGTTGCATTAAATTTTTACCTATGCAAATTTTTCATAAGTCTTAGCATACCCCTTTGTGCATTCTAGCTTCGGTTGAAATTCTCTGTTGTCAAAAAATCTTACTCTTACCATGGTAATAAATAAAGGGACACTGCTAAGGATTCCAGAACAGTTAGCTATACGGAATAATGCGGAGAAGCAATTTTGCAACCTACCAAAATTATCTATTCTGTATTGACAAGTGCTGAAACGCTTCCACGCAGTTTAAGTCGTTTTCGCGGTGTACAGGAATATGGTAATGAAAAACTGGGATCGACATTTCAAAAACAAATATTTAAACATGTTATATTTAATGAATAACCCGAATGAATTCCTTTCCTGCATTAAAATTTTAACCTCAAAAAGAGCCGGACGTGACCCTCTTTGGAGCCAATTAGTGTAGGTCCTGCTGTTAAACCCGTTAGGTTGCTTTAGACATTTAGTTAAGAGAATGCTTGTTTTATCCTATTTGTGAGCCATTGAAAAAATACTTTTCACAGTATTTTGGCACTGACAGCTGGAAGACAGGACAGAAGAGAGGGACGGACACACTTTGCCTATGCAAGTGTTCCATACGTCTTATTCTAACCCTCTCTGTTGCATTACAGGCTTTGATACTGAGATGCTGACTTTTATTCTTTCTTAAAATTATCATTTTTTCTGCCTGTTAATATTTCAGCAAAGCACAGAAATGAGCTTTTCGAAATGTAGCAACCTTGCAAAGAAACACATGAAGCGTCTAGTTACTCCTATCTTTTATACAAGCATTGTACCTACCAGCAAGCATTGTCTACACCTTTTCGCAGAAGTAACTAAAAAGGATGAATGAAATCACATGTGAAGAGTTGTTAAATGGTTGAGACAGGAAATAAAAAAAAAAACGAAATGCAAACTTTCTTAAGCAGAAGTAAATTACCCCACCCCTCTCTTCTGTTATTTTAAATTTCTAATTATCAGTGCTTAACCGCCGGCGAAATGGCACTGGAATTAGTTTTGCAAAATAGCTCGCAGATAGGCTAGTTGAGGTATTCTGTTTATTAAATGTCTAAAGCAAGCTTAACTGTTTCTAGCACTGGACCTATGCTAATTTTCTCACAGACGGTCTCGCCTTGCTCTTTTTAGGGATAAATCTTTTCTTGCAAAAAAAAAAAAATATACGGGTATTCATTTAATATAACATGTTTGAATATCTGTTATTCAAATGTCGATCTCGGATTTTCATAACCATATTCCTGTACACCGCGAAAACGACTTAAACTACGTTGAAGCCTTTCAGCACTTGTCAATATAGTTAAGATAACTTTGATAGGTTGCAAAATCGCTTCTCCGCAATATTCCGTATAGCGAATTGTTCTGGCATCCTAAGCAGTGTCCCTTTATTTATTTCCATGGTATGAGTAAGATTTTTTGGCAACAGAGACTTTCAGCCGAAGCAGTGAGCCGAAGATAGAATGCATTTAGGGGTATGCTAAGACTTATGAAAAATGTGCATAGGTATAAAATTAATGAAACGCACCTGTATGTAAATTCTTATGTATCGGTATTTTTGAATGAAATATTGTTTACACTAACTTATGTTTTTATGCAGAAAATTATCCCCTAATCATCCCTGTTACCCAGTCTTATCTGGGGCACTGCGGTAAGTCCTAATTTCGACCATTATATCAGTACTGATTTCTGTATTCTGGTTTTCACAGATGGACTGGCTGCAGATCTGGCTGACAAGTTACTTGACGTGCTGGAAAAGAAAGAAAATTGGCCGCCGTAAACATACAATGTGGCAAAGAAACTTGGCCGTAGTAAAAATACAGTGTGGGAAAAATCCTAGGGCAAAGACTTTTCAGGGTCAAACACTTTTAGGAACACTAATTGTTGTTGTCGTTGTTGAGCTCTAGTTTAACGTAACAGAAAACAATATAACAGTCATGTTGAGAAGTTGCCTCCGAATTCGTAGAACTTTTACCCGGCCTGAGATACCTGCTACAGCTACTAACAATTCTGCCGCAGAGGCCACCAGGCGGCCTCTCTATTTTGCGGGCCCCATGGGTGGGGGCCTAGGAGCATTAGTTACAAAGGTTCTAGATTATCTGCAGAAACTTTGTTTCATATGCTAACCAGATAACTTAATACCGATATACATGTATGTCAGAAATCTCAAGATTTTGATCGAGGAATAGGAGCAAGGAGAAGAACTATATAAGCATTTTGCTCCCTTTCGTATCCTTGTATATAGATATTATTACAATGTATGTTGTACATAGAATTTTTCGAAATAAAATATGTTTAAAAGATAACGAGTTTTTTGTCATTCAACATGTTCAAAGACAATCAAAAGCAACAAATCCGATCAATTGAAAAATCGATACTTTGTCTGGAAGTGGATATACAGGCAAACTTCGGATTTGACGCGCAGAAAACATTGAATAATTAATAAACATGGTTTAATTCTCCCAATTTATTTAATCTTTTCCCCAATTAAAATACATATCAAAGGAAAGAAAAAATATTGCAGATTTCGAATCCGTTTGCATAAGATATTTAACCGATCATTGTAATATTTCAAAATGATCTCGCGAAATAGAGTTGTCACCTGCTTTTTCAGTGCAATTTACTATATACATGCAAGTATGCCTTTTGAGTGCAATTTACTATATACACATGTACATGCAAATATGCTTTTTGAGTGCAATTTACTATATACATGCAAGTATGCCTTTTGAGTGCAATTTACTATATACATGCAAGTATACCGTTTGAGTACAATTTACTAATACATGCAAGTATGCCTTTTGAGTGCAATTTACTAAATACATGCAAGTACAGGTATGCCTTTTCAGTGCAATTTACTATATACATGTAAGTATGCCGCTTGAGGGGTCATATTTCTAACTTAAAAATTCCTCAATTTAATATTAGCATAAAATTATGAAATCATAATCACAAAACTAAGGACGAATCTTATTTTGAGAATCTGCATACATAAAAAGTCGGTGTTAATAGATGTTTTCATAATATCGTGTGAAACGTGGCTGTCTTATACAATTCAATGCATTTCCCGCTGTTGATTTTGTTGAACGTGTTAAAGCGAATGATCATAAAAGTTGCGATTGACTCCCTTGACACATCAAAGTAATGTTGAAGATCAGACCCAAAATCTTTCTTGGTCGTATGATCAATCTAAGATTCCAGGATAGTCCCGTAATGTCAGATAATTTTGCATATGCGCAGTTACTCTTGAAGTCTGCAGCTCGCACATACCATAAGCTCACTTTTCATGCGACGGAAGACTACGGACACTATTCGTGCTAAGACTCTAGCATAACCATTTTAACCATGTCAAAGAAATGAGAGTTTTTTCCCCTATTTGATTGCAGAACGATAGATAACCGTAGAACCCTGTTAAATATAGGCTATTCATTTTTCGTTCAGTTATGAAATGCAAGCGATCTTGCGGTAAACGAAAGACATACGGACGGACCGTCGTATCGTAATTTGTTGGCTACGGGGCAGATAAAATTGTGCAAAACAAAAATATCGAGCTGCATCATGTGATTTAAAAAATAATGTGGCATTGGTGACAAGCAAATGCTCTGATCAGACTGCACTTGAGTGCAGTCTGGTCAGAGCTTTTTCTTGTCAATTCAGTCATCTATGAAATTGGCCCAGACCATACAGTGAACAGTGAGGCCTCTGCATGCAGACCCGGTTTAAAGAATAAGGATAATCTGAATATCACATGATAAAACTGTCACATTGTTGGAAGTCACATGCTGTCGATCACATAACACATTGTCAGTAGTTCGTTTCTTCCAGATATAATTTGTGACAGTGAGATTTTGCGATACATTGTGTCAGTGTACAGCCTCAAAAATAGACATAAGGCAGCGGAATGCATGATGATATGCCGATTTGTCGAGTGTGTTGATGTGGCTCCGCATCGTCCACATAACATCCAAATTGCATATACATCATACATCAAGTCCACATCATCCACATCAGCTCCACAATTTCAATGTGGATATGTGGAAAGTCTACTTTACATCCACATCATCTTCACAATTGCGCCGCGACACGACAAAACCAACATAATGATATGTGCGCCTATCAAAGACTCAGATCATCCTGGACAACCGTCCAGTCTAATAAGAGTCTTTACTGTGCGCTTAAAGGGTAGCTAAGGGTCTAAGCTGCCTCCATGCCGACAGCAAAGAGTCTGGTCAGACTGGGCGGATGTCCAGAGTGATCTGAGTCTTCGCTGGGCGCATTTGACACTTTGTTTGTTGTGTGTGGAGAGCTCTGTCGATCGTAGCCGACACCAAAACAATTCAAGTATTTTTCCCTCCAAAAGTAGAAGAAGACTAGTAGGAAATAATACGACGCTGTACCAGTCAAACGTCTAATGCAATAAATAATGCAATGTAAGTTACCTTGAAAAAGTAACGCTGTTCTATGTAGTTTATGCCATTTCAAAGTAAAAAGATAGGCAATGATCAGGAATTAATACAATCATTTTCCACATACCTCTTTCAAAACTAAAAGGAAAAGAAGCACACACACAAAAAAAATTACAACAGTTCACGAAAGACAATATGAACAAGTTATACGAAAAACATTCAACATCATTTTTTACCTATTTTCTACCTTTCATTACAAAACATAACAGGTAGCAAAGTGGGCAGCTATGCAGGTCAGGGGCGTAACTAGGGACAATTTCATAATACGCACAACCATGTTTTATTCTCTACTTCTCGAAGGCAAAGCTAGTATTTCAGCCACTTTGGTAATTGGTATTGAAATCTTGTCTAATTTATAAATTTTCAGCATGCAAATATGCAGGTGCGGCTTGAAATTTTGTCAATTTTGACAAAATTTCAATACGCACTTGCGTATTTGCCATATAAGTAGCTACGCCCTGGCAGGTGGCCACATTGCCAGCAGAGCATTGACACAAAAACCACAGCGAGGAACCACAACAGAAGCACCGTCTTGGAACGTTCAGTAATAATTTACTTGAAAGCTTAAACAGGGTTTACTGCAAACCTCGCCCTCTGCTTCAGCGGTGCTTAGCTGTATGGTCCGCATGAAGCTTTCGGAACCCACCCCTCCCCCATCGATGAATTCTCACAGGAAACAAACAAATCACGGATAAGACCTATGATGAATCAGAGACGAGGACTTGAAAGAAACAAATATTGCGACATCTGGAGGTCCCTGGGGTGTCAAACAACACCACTGAAATATCGGAGCAAAAGAAAACCATCACTTGAACCCCGAATAACCAAGCAACAGACAGGTTAAGCTCCTGCCCAAACCAGCTATACTTAATTTGGCATTGTGTCGGGACCGTCATTGATTCTGATGCCTTACCAAAAATGGTAAGGAATCGAGAGACAGGACTACTGAAATGTGATTGCAAACAACCTGAGGATTGGAATAATAAGAGCATTTAAATGAATGTACGGGGAGACATTTTAGGGCCACCACACGCACAAACACTACATTTTTTGATTGATTTGATGCTTACCGTCCACGGTAAACAGCTGTGGTCATGTCGGGACGGTCAGTTAACCACACTATTCCTGGGCAGGCTTAGACCGCCTAAGCGGTTAACTATTCCTGGGCAGGTGTCAGGAATATTTTCATTCAGCTCAATGGGGATCGTTGGGCCGAACTGTAATTAAGAGCCAGAAATGATCATAACACCAATATTCAGCTAATCATGACTGAAGAGAAGTGTGCTGATCTTCTGGTTTTGTTAAAACCTCTGTGACCTATAAGGTAAACAGCGATTCCAAACGCCAATGCTGCTGATTCAGAAATGTATATGAGGGAAGGGGGTGTACCTGGAAGGTTAGTAAATCGGAATACTAAACGAAACATTGTGTTAAGAAATTCGGTTAGTAGTGTTAAGTGTTGGTTAGGTTGAATGAGTGAGTAAGTTTGTGTTAGTGTTATTTTTGGCCTAACAAAGTTGCCCCGCCCCACCAAAAGGACTGAGGCCCCGAAGTCAGCAGCATCGATTTCATTCACTGTTTACCTCTGGTCCAGGCGAGTGTTAATGTAGTGAAGTATTCTGTTATTTAGTCCAACTAGCTGATACAGTAAATATCTTACCTATATAAACCTAAAGAACAAAACGGCTACAATGCACCATTATGATACCTTAATACGATAGCGAGTTATTTGAAACTCAAAGTCATAGAACCTATGCTGACAGCTACCTGGATAATGATGGAGTTCTGTTTGCAACCCGTTGGATCTTATTCTTTATGGCTTTGTAATACTGGCTTATTATACAGGTATTGTCTGCAAGGCTTGATTGCTGAATTAATACATACTGGCTGTTAAATGTGCCGAATTTTTTGTTGTTTTGTTTTCTGATGTGGTGTCACGATATGTTGGTATTATATATATATACTTTTTTTTTGACTAATGATTAAACAGAAGTATATATTAGGTTATTTGTTTTTTATTTATTTATTCATCGATTTATTCTATTTCATTTTATTGAATGACTAATGTAAATTGATTGATTGACTGATTCATCTATTATAATATAGCCAGTATGTATTACATCTTTTTTTTTTTTTTTTTGAAACATTCCAGTATGTGGTAATATATGTTAACATTGATTGAGGAATATAGGAATATACGCATGAAACGATGAGTAATTTGATGAATTCCTTGTCATTCATAGCTATTGAAAACAATACGTTGTTGCTATTCCTTACATTATGATTATGCTATACGAATGACATGGTATGATTGATGATCGTGTGGAACCAAAATGAATAATTATGTATGCATTCCCAAAACATGTCGCTGTAATTCGCACTGAGTTACTTTTCTTTCTATTATTATTATTTTTTTTCTTGTTTCTGAATAGTGCGTGGGAATTGGCACTCGTATCGTTTTATTCATGAATGAAAGGTACCTGGGAGTCGGCACGTTTGCAAGTTTCGTGGGAAAATTTCTTTACGAAAAAATTTTCAGACATGTTGTGGGAATGCTGTAAATGATGAATGAGACAGTTACTACACGTTAGTTGGAAGAGTACGCCTAGATTATATGATGTACCTTGGGAGATTTTGGTAAAAGTCGTCGGCATACCCGTTTCGAAATTGGGAAAGCCTGACGATGGGGCTACTTAGCAGATGCTGCTGGGAGGGTGGAAGGCCGTGAATGGCAATGGAATTTGCTACGAAGTATTGAAGGGTGTGCAATATCTTTGGAGCATAAAATACCATTCATCCAATTGGTGGTATTCGATATCATTTACACTGGCAGGCAGGGCTGTTTGTGAAAGATAAATGACGTCTCTAACAACTTGACGGGAACTAACCATTAAAAGGTAGTAAATATTTATTGAGTCGTATTCAAAGGGCATGATCAATATATGATATATGATAGATGGAAAAAAATTTTTAAAATCCATCCCTCCAATGAAAGGCAGGGAAGTGCAAGCTACAGGTGCCGGTCCTGATGAATGTAGCTTGCTAGCGAAAGCCAATAGTAATATCTTAGTTGGGAAAGTTATATCTGACTTTAAAGAAAGGCGATTGAGAGTATCTAGATATATTGACGAAAGGCTTTCACTCCGGCAACCGTCCTGGCAATATTTGCCTATCAGGGTTAGTAAGAAGGGAACATGTTAGGCAAGTATGGGATTACAACACACTTTTTTTTCGTTTTGTTATAATAACATATCTGTAAAAATATTAATAATAATAAATATTTCCTTATTACGTTTAATACATTACGACAAAACCACACAACACTCTCAACAAAGATATACAGTTATACTATATACAAAACCGTGAAACAAAAGTATGCATAAATCGCTTACAAGTAATTTCTTTGGAAAATGACATTTGTGAATAAAAGCTGATACAATTCAATATGTCAAATGAATAATATTTGTTCCTTGTGTTGTACCAGTTGCAGAGCAAACAAGTAACAATGGTAGTGTACAGGTGAGCTATAAATGGAAGAGGAATTGGAAACCACAAACCTGTTCCATAGCCCATCTGTAGCTATGATATAATGATTCGATTATACCCTCTAGTAACCCGCATATCTTGAATCAGTTTTAGGGAGTTGAACATCTTCAGGCATCTTGTTTGCTTGCCTGACAAAATTACGCTTTATAAAGATTGAATGCTTTTCCAGGAATGTATCGGGGTTTCCAAACCATAAATCTGTGGTAAAAATAGGGCAACTAAGTTTTGTCGTAAAAAATTGAGCACAAGTTTCATGCATGGGTGTGCCGCAACAGGGTGTAAGGGTGGCGTTTCTGACAACGTGTGGCTTGTATTGTTTGTAATGGGTAGTTCCACTACAGACAGGACAAGTGGATTGTTTTTTAGTTCGGTCGTGGTGACCACTGGCTCTATGGGACGCCCGTATATTTCAATTATCCACACATGTAATAAAGTAATATCTATATACTGTCATAGGCGTTGTCTTACATACCTCAATTTGACCTCAAAAAGCCGGGAAAATGATATTGTGACAAAGATGCATGAATAAACTATAACATTCCTGATAGAAGACGACATAACACGGCGTTAACTAGTTTCCGCACCGGAAACTTCTTTTATGAAGATTTTGCCATGAAAACATACGGACATTCTTCATCTTCCGCTGATTCAAGAAATATTGCCAGTTAATGGCGAAATAATTCACACTAAGTGCTGGTAAAATGCCTCTTGAAGGCTTGTCTAAGAATTAAGGTGTCAGATAGATAGATAGATAGATAGATAGATAGATAGATAGATAGATAGATAGATAGATAGATAGATAGATAGATAGATAGATAGATAGATAGATAGATAGATAGATAGATAGATAGATAGATAGATAGATAGATAGATAGATAGATAGATAGATAGATAGATAGATAGATAGATAGATAGATAGATAGATAGATAGATAGATAGATAGATAGATAGATAGATAGATAGATAGATAGATAGATAGATAGATAGATAGATAGATAGATAGATAGATAGATAGATAGATAGATAGATAGATAGATAGATAGATAGATAGATAGATAGATAGATAGATAGATAGATAGATAGATAGATAGATAGATAGATAGATAGATAGATAGATAGATAGATAGATAGATAGATAGATAGATAGATAGATAGATAGATAGATAGATAGACAGATAGATAGATAGATAGATAGATAGATAGATTTTGTTTTGGATAGATAGATAGAATAGTTGCTTAATTTTCCTTTATACCTATGTGTTGCGCATTACCGGATGGGGGCGTTAAATGCCAACGACACGACGAATACGACG
>CAXDIV010000004.1:0-58001 GCA_963989385.1 Ctena decussata
TATAGATGGATAACATTTTTAAACACATTGGCTCATTTCATAAATTTCGTTTGAAATGACCACTCGTGTAAGATCCTCTGTTTATAATCTTTTACAAAGTTTATTGAGTATCAGATCCACAAGGTTTCTGGTTTGAATCTACTGTTTTTAATGTCACTTACACTTAGTACTTATGTGTATATCCTGAAGTATTTGTCCCTTCTACCACTGGGCTGATCTTTGAGAAAAAAAAATTGCTCTCGGAGAAAGAAACTTATCTTCTGTAATGGTAGGTTAGCCCCCACTCAAGAACAGATTCATCTACAGGGAAACAAGTTAACAAACCTTATAATGATTCTTACCTAAATAAATGCTCAATATTTTCATCTTTGGCACCTTTCATTAGTATATATTTGGAAAATACTGCCTTGTTCATAGTCTGACTAGGATGTGTCCAGTCCATAAACTCTTGAAATAACAGCTCTTGGTCTGAAATATAAGGTACACAATCAGATGATCTGCTTAACCTTCTGACACCTAGCTTCCAATAAAAAGACATAGGCAAACAGTGCCAACCTAGAACAGACGCTGCAGTGTGCGGTGTCTGATGAGGGTCTACACAGTACATGAAATTTACAACAAGGTCAGTAAAAAGATTGAAACAAATGAGCTACAACACGACCAAACTATCAAAGTGGTTGTGCACCCAGCATAGACACAGATCAGCCTGGGCATCTGCCCAGTCTGATCAGAGTCTTCTCTGTCCGCATGGAGATAGCCTAGACCCTTAGCTACCCTTTAAGGGCTAAGGGAAAAGTCCGATCTGACTGGGTGGATGCCCAGGCTGATCTGAGTCTGCCCTGGGTACACAACCACTTTGTTGATTTTGTCATGTCGCGGCTCAAATAGTTATACCAGACACTCCAAGCATCCAATTTACAAAGAGATGACCAGGCAAAGAACTCCAACTACCAACTCAAACTACCCTAAAACTATAGAAAGTTTTTTTTAAGAATTACAGAGAGTACTCTTCTTTATTTGTACTAATCTCTGCAGGGCTCTTCGGGGGGCTAGAGCCAGAGACATGCTGTCTGGACATTGGTTCCGCCACATGTCCCTGTGTCTCTGGTCCCTGTAATGTTTCACATTGTCATACAGAGATGCATAGGGTGCATATCTGTGCTACAAATGACTAGTAATTCAGTCAAACAATGTGATAGAATGGCTCTTGTTTGTCTGTTCATACTTGTATATTTTTTATGTTTTTCCATGTTTTTGTTTGTTTAATGTGTTACTGAGGGCCATGTGGTAGACTAGTTGTATGGCTAACTGTGTTTTACCCTCTTTAAATATTGTACAATTAATAAATAAATAAATTTATCTAGAGATTACAGAGTTCCAGATAAATCAGGGTAAGGAGGATAATTCAAGGATAATTTCTCCAATTTTTCATCAAATACACATTATTATAACAGTAACTTGATCTGGGGTACTGTATCACGTCGAGTTGATGAGCTCATCTACGAGATGTGACACAGTATGCCAGATCAAGCTACTTTTATAACTAGAGCAAGTGAGCAGGGGCTCACGTATACCCCCGGCCAGCGCCACCACCTATAGGAAATAAACTTTGCATGCCCATGTAGGCACATATCACTAGGCTACATCTGAAGATTTCACAATAATCAAAACAATACAAACTTAAAGTTCACTTTTAACACAAATGGTTATATAAATTTCAAAGTCTGTGACCCTGACCTACAATCAGCAGCAGCAGTCAGATGATGTCAACAAAACTGTCTCAACCTCGCAGTAAACCTAGTCACACATCAAAAGGTTCCATTCAAGTATATCAAAAACATAAGCAAACAGATACAGCTCAATACAAACTTTAACACTAATAGTGTTATATAAATTTCTAAGTCTGTGACCTTGCCCTTAGGTACTAATATGTGTCCAACCTGTAGTAATACTAAGCACATCTGAACAAATTTCAATAGAAGCTGTCAAAATGATAGAGCAAAAGCAAAATCTTGAAACAAAACTTTAAAACAACTGCTGTAGAAATTTCTAAGTCTGAGACCTTGACCTTAGGCCTGCAGAAGCATCAGGGTGGTGCAAACTGATCAGTATCCATCCTGTAGTACCAATAAGCACATATCAACAAGTTCGAGTAAAGACCTTCATGAAAACAGAGCAAAAGCAGAAACTTAACACAAAACTTTAATGCAACTGTTATATAAATCTCTAAGTCTGTGACCTTGACCTTTGGCCAGCAGCAGCATCAAGGTGATGCACACTGATCAGTATCCGTCCTGTAGTAGCACTAAGCACTTATGAACAAGCTCTGGATAACAGAACCAAAAGAAAAAAACTTAATGCAAAACTTTAACGCAAATTTTATAAGAATTTCTAAGTCTGTGACCTTGACCTTTGGCCAGCAGCAGCATCAAGGTGATGCATACTGATCAGTATCCATCCTGTAGTAACACTAAGCACCTATTAACAAGCTCTGGATAACAGAAGCAAAAGAAAAAAACTTAACGCAAAACTTTAACGCATATGTTATAAGAATTTCTAAGTCTGTGACCTTGACCTTTGGCCAGCAGCAGCATCAAGGTGATGCATACTGATTGGTATACATCCTGTAGTAACATTAAGCACTTATGAACAAGCTCTGGATAACAGAAGCAAAAGAAAAAAACCTAACACAAAACTTTAACGCAAATGTTAACTTACGTACGGACGAACGGACGGACGGACGGACGGACGGACGGACGAACAGACGAACGGACGGAAAGACAAAAACTATATACCCCTCGACATACTTCGTATGCCGGGGGTATAATAATTTGTTTATTATATACCTAAGAGTACAGCCAACCATTCATACTTGCCAGGGCTATTGCATAGACCCGGATTCTGACCGGCGCAGCAGAGGAATGTAGCTAGTCATGAAACAAACCCTACCGACTAAGCTATCCAGGCGCGCCATAGGTATACATCCTTCAATTATCTGTAAGGTAAAATCATGGACTTATGTGAAACATTGAACACATTTTTGTGAGAGTTTGTCACATGCTAAGTTGCCATAGCATTGCCCAGTTATACACCATCAGGTGACTTTGAGTGACATTCTGGGAGTGGCTCGCAACTGTGTATAGTCACCAAAGTCCTGCCATATCAATATTTCTATTGTTTTACCTCTTCTGGTGAGTTTAGATGACTTGACCAGAGACTCCTGAGGTGTACTCTGGGATGTTTCAGCATCTATGTCTATATACTCTACACTTGTCTCGCTTAGTGATGACTGTGGGGCTGTTCCTGAAAATAATATCAGAAAAATTTAAAAAATTGGAACACCTCAAGACTATTCCATTTTAGGACACTTTGGGTAATAACCCAAGGTGTCCTGAAATGGATTAGTCTGGTTTTACAGTGCATCCAAAAGGTACACTTTGAATGACATACAATGTGGACCCTGATTGGACTGCTCCTTTAGGAGAGGTATTTCAATTATACCCAAATGTCCTATTTTTTAAAAGTGGAAATTGAATAGACTGTTTTTACAGTGCATTAATGCATCCAAAAGATATAGACTAAATGGCATACAGTGTAGACCCTGATCAGACTGCTCCTTTAGGAGCAGTTTGATTTGGGTCTGCACTGTTTAATCAAACCTGTCTGCCTCAAATATTACAATTTTTACAGTAACAACTAGATGCACTTAAGTTTAGTTAGTTTTAACATATTTCATTGCTCACGTTTTATTGCTCAAATGTTAGCAATTGTGTCAGGTTACAGGTTCTATAACAAGTAACTGTCTTCCATCTACATCTAAACAACAACATGGCTGACAACTGCATTTTTCAAAATCATGCCAAACATTGGGACAGATGAACCTATCAATGCATCTGATATAGGGGTTACAAGTTATGCAACAAACACTGAAGACCTAGACCACACTGCTCCCATTTGCAGCTCAATCCAAGCATACATTTGCCCATACAGGTGTTTCTGAACCCAAAACAAAAGTGCAAACCTTAAATATTTTACTTTTAATCTATCAAAAATTTGCCAATAGAATGGCAGACAGTGAAGATGCAGATCAGACTGCTCTCTGGAGCAGTCTGATCTGAGTCTTCACTGTTTCCCATTGTACTGACAAAAGCAGTCTGTTCTGGGTCTGCAGAGTTTGCTCAGGCATTTATGTCCAAATAGTTAGCACCTTTACTGTAAATATTTAGCACCATTGCTGCAAATAGTTAGCACCATTTCTGCAAATAGTTAGCACCATTACTGCAAATAGTTGTCACCATTACAGTTAATAGTTATCACCATTACTGCAAATAGTTATCACTTTTACTGTAAATATTTAGCATCATTACTGCAAATAGTTAGCACTTTTTCTGTAAATATTTAGCATCATTACTGCAAATAGTTAGCACTTTTGCTGTAAATATTTAGCATCATTACTGCAAATAGTTACCACTATTACTGTAAATATTGAGCACCATTACAGTAAAAAATTTTACCTCCTCCGTCCCTGACTTGCTGAATAAACTTCACAGGTTCTGGTCCTAACATATAGGGCTCCACTGTACTCACATGTTGGTCTATTTCTGATTCATTTAACCATACACTGTCTGCCGAACACTGAAATAAACATATTACCATTCCTACTGCGCACAAACATTGATGCAACCTCTACCCAACTCTGATGCAACGCCATGGCGTTGCTTCAGGGTTGGGTCAACGTTGTATCAAATGTTGCATATCCACTAGTTTATCAGTATCACCCTATATACTGTGATCTTTAAACATTAAAGCAGACACAATGTGCAGTCTTGTCACACTGCACTTTAGAGGATCATCAAGTCAGCATTCATGTTGGGTCATACATGTTTTTTTTATCATAACATGTTTTTTGGACACAAAGGATAAAATAAAATATTGATTTCAGATTTATCATCTAAACCCAAAATTAAGTGCAGCTCTGAAGATGTGCATATGTAATAAGATAGCAGAATCAAAAGTCAGTGCTTTAAAGACAGGGATGGGACTATATAAGAAGGATTAACATCCACAGTGTCATTCTGTCTCTTAATCTCATAGTGTCAATTTTCACACCTTTACCTATACAGGTAACATTGTTATATGCTGGGAACCAGACCCCCCCCCCCCCCCCCCCCCCGGCAGAGAAGTCCTGTCTTTAAGTAAACAGGCTCTTTGGAAAGAAGCCTCTTGTACTCACTGCCCCCTTTGATCACTTGGCTATAGGAAACTGTTACCTATTTACTGTAAACATTCTGAAAATTGGAACAACTCTTTTATTTACTGAAACTGTGCTAAAATTGAACAACTTGTTTTATCAATGCAGTACTGCATCTAAAAATGCAGATGGAACATTTGGCAAACAGTGTAGACACTGGTCAGACTGCAGGAACATTCTGATCTGGGTCTGCACTGTCTGCTTTGCAACTGCATCTTTCAGATGCATTACTGCTGTCTGATCTGGGTCTTTAGACCTATCTGTCCTAGTGTTTAGAATTTTTACAGGTACATCTGTAATTTTTTACCTTTTCAAAAGATGCAGATGAAATGGCAAACAGTGCCGACCCTGATCAGACTGCAGGAGCAGTCTGATCTGGGCCTGCACTGTCTGCCTTTCAACTGCATCTTTCAGATGCATTACTGCTGTCTGATCTGGGTCTTTAGACCTATCTGTCCTAGTATTTAGAATTTTTACAGGTACATCTATTTTTTTATTACCTTTTCCAGAGAAGAGACTGGTGAGATTAGAAATATCACATGTATTTTTGTGGGGAAATTGACAAATCTAGTGAACTGTGTCCTCAAAACACCTTTCATTGTAACCTTCTGACCTGTCACCTGAAAAAAGAGAAAATCAAATGAAATGTATTTTGGTAGGGAGACTGACAAATCTAGTGAACTGTGTCCTCAGAGCACCTTTCATTGTAACTTTCTGACCTTCATCTGAAAAGAAAGAATTTATTTTTGATATTTTTTTTTGATAAACTGCACACCTCAGATAATGAGGACTCACTGAAGTCAGGGATGATTTTCCATATTTTTCACAGACTCAGAGCTCCAGATAAGAGGGGGTAATGAGGACAATTTGAAGATAGTTTTTATCTCTCAACGAAAACATATGTTGTGACCCCTCATTAGAACAGTCTCGGCGAGACGGTACTAATGATGGGTCACAAAATATGTTTTTATGGAGAAATATGCAAAATTATCCCTTAATTATCCCGTTTACCCCTTCTTATCTGGTGCACTGATCTGACAGATGCAGTGGCAGCAATTATGCTCACAGCCCCAGATAAGAAGAAGTAACAGAGATAACTGAATTTTTTTTTCTCATAAAAATGTATGTGACCCCTCCATTAGAACTGTCTCAAAGAGACAGTTCTAATGAGGGGTCACAACATATGTAAAACATATAATGTGACCCCTCCATCTCATAGAGACAGGGCTCACAACTTATGTTTCTGCTGACATGGTTGAATAAAAAAAATTGTCTCCGCATTGTCATCCCTGTTACCCCTTCTTATCGGGAGCTCTGGTGATGCTGTTGGCTTAAGTGACAGAGATGTCAATTCTCAATGTTATTTTGATTGAGATGTGCAACAACGTCTTTGAAAACTTCACTTGACGCACATGACATAATGTGTTAAACCCATTTGACGACAGTATTTCTTTCCTCTGAATGGCATATGTCTGTTTTGGGGTCTACATTGCTTAAGTTATGGCAGAATTATTAAAAGATTAAAACTTTTTAATAAATGTCATTGTTTGTACAGATTATAACGAGATGATAGTTGTTTGCACTCTTCAGAAGTCATTGTCCGTGAGCAATTAGCGGGCAATCAAATAAGACACCTGGCTGTGTCTTTTCTACAGCTACATTAGTTGAGTAACTTCTGTTACGAAATTGACCATAACGTTACTTTGGCGGGAGAAAGAAAAAGTGGTGGAAATTAAAGTTTTCAGGCTGCAGTTTCATCCCTTCAGGTGGTACCAATCCGGCTACAGTATCTGTCACTGGATATGGTAGCCTAACCGGCACAGCAGTTTATCCACATCAGTCAAAATAACACAAATGACTAACATTATAATTTCCTCTGGCAAGATGGTAACTTAATGAAACTTTTACAAGGAGTAATTTTATTGCTGGATTAACCATATATGAAATGGGTAAAACTTAATCTATCTATGGGTAAAACTTAATCTATCTGTCTAGTTGTACTGCAACACCCCCTCGTGAGGATTACGTGCAGGATTAATACATAGTACTGAAAACTTACTGCCGTACCATGAGCCAAGCCTCATAGGACTATCCTAAGGTCGGTTTCCATACCTGGAGACCCAGAGTCTCGGGGTACGGTTCCGTACCTTGAGACCAAGGGTCTAGGGATACAGTACCATACCTGGAGACACTTTCGTTGGAATTGTTGGAATCGTAGCCCTGTAATGGCTGCAGTATCTCGCGGGTAAAACGTGTCTTCTATAGTATAAAACCTGGTACTTTCTCAGTATCATCTCAGTATTGAGAGAGATAGATTTGCATGTGATGTAATCTGAGCCTTCTCTGACTGAAAAAGCCTATTTATAATTTTGATTGGCGGCTTACTGACGTCAGAGGAACAAAAGTGGTGAAAACTCTAATATTGTATTTCCCACAGATGCCCTTGGTTTCTGGTTGAATTTTATTGGGTATTATGTTGCAGTTATATGTAAACTTTGCAATCCTATCAAAAAATTAACAAATTAAACGATACTTACCATAAGTTGAAGTTTGATGTTAATTTTGTTAATCCTGATCTACCAAGTATCACAGGAGTGAACAAGATCACGTGATCGGAAATTCAGAACCAGGTTATTGTGATTCGGAGAAAAGCCATACCAAAATATATAGAGGATTATTTATTAGGATTATTAATTTTATCTTAATAGGACAGCGTCAAAATCATTAGCATACTGTGGAACGAATATTGCGGATCAGTTTGATTGCTTCATCCAATGCGGATGGCATTCATTTAGTCGTTGTTGACTTGGATTGTGTGGGGTTTATTTCGGGACCCTTAAGGGGCAAGGTGTCATGGCAGCCGAACTCGACGATGAGAACGTCATTGTTGTTGAAACAAAGAAGAGACAGAGGAAAGGAATAGAAGTTTTGACGGCCTACAATGCGCCAAATGACTATTCAAACCCCGAAACCCTTCAGAGATTTACTTCTGGGGTGCAAAATGATATTTTTCCCAATACGGCAATGGGAACGCCTTCGGCAACTGGGATTTTGCAGCCAGCCAATCAGATTACGGATGGGGCGGGGCCTAATTATTGTCTCGGTCAGAACGAGACTACCGGCTCGCTTGGACATGCGCAGCAAACAAATATGGCGGCGCCCTTCGGAAGTGGCAATTTCTACCAACAACAACTTATTCAAACACAAAAGCTGTTTATGGATCAACAGGCTTCGATGAAATCCCTTTCAGAAACCGTTCTTAAACTGCAACAGCAAATGGATAAGTCTTCAAACAAGCGGAAAAGGAAACATCATGAAATTTCAGACAGCTCGGATTCGTCAGACGTTGAAAGTGGCCAGTTTATTTCGTCGGAAGATGAAGAAAACATTGACAACACAAGTTCGGCGGCATTGCCGATTAGCTCGAAGGAAAGAAAGAAAGAAAAGCTGAAGTCTGCTGAAAAAGGATTCGCTCGGGATAGCGATGTCGCTCCGGAAGTTGACCCGGAAATAGCAAAAACAGTGAATAAAGGGCTTAGCGTTGCAGTTGATTATAAAAGTGAGACGAATAGGAAATTGTTGGAAAAATACAATAGGCCATCAAATTGTGAGTATCTGGACGTGCCCAAGGTAGCCAAAACTATTTGGACTAGTAGGCAAACAGCAAAAGAAGTAAAAGACTCTGACAAAAGTTTGCAAAGAACACAGCTTTATATGACTAAAGGCCTTATACCTTTGGTTCAGATCATGAACAAAACTTTGCAGGCTGAGACTGAAGAAGCAGAGGACATTTTTGAACTGGCTTTAGACTCTTTTAAGTTGCTTGCCCAGTCTCACAGAGATCTGTCAACCCAAAGAAAACGATTATTAACGCCAGCTATTTCCAGTAAATACCGAAGTTTGTATACAGACTCAACCCCAGTCACACCAACCCAACTTTTTGGGGATGATCTTACCCAGCAGATCAAAGAAATTGACGAAAGCAGTAAAATTGGAAACAAGTTGTCTTTTAGTAAATGGAAGGAATTAAAATCAAACAAGTCTGATCAGAAGTCTGAAGGCTATAACAGGGATAGTCAATACAAGTATAGAAAAGGACAATCTTCGTACAAAAATTCTTTTTTAGGGAAGAGAGGCCCAAGACACCAGTCAATACCTCCCACCATTAGGAAAAAGTGACCATTTGGTCCTAAATTTTAACCTGATTTTGTACTCTCAAGAAAATGGTACTGTTGTGGGAAAAAGGAATTACTTTAAAGGGGACTATGACAAAATTAGATCCAGTCTACAAACAAAAGATTTAAGCACTATTATAAGTCATTCAACTTCAACAAATGAGGCGTGGGAGAGTTTTACCGACATAATTCATGAAGTTACTGAGGCATATATACCAGTGTGTAAAACCCTCCATAAGAAATACAACACGCCATGGATGAACAAGGATGCATTGGATTCAGTAAAAGATAAAAGAAAGAAATGGAACAAATTTCAAAATTGTAAAAATGAAATAAACAAAAATCACTATCAAGCAGCAAAGATGAAAGCAACACAGGAAACGAAAAAAGCAAAAGTAGAGTATGAAAAACGGTTGGCTGATAACATTAAAACAAATAACAAAGCATTTTGGAACTATGTACAATCTAAAACAAAAACAAGGGAGACAATTGGAAATCTTGTAGATAGTGAAGGCAACTTACAAACAGAAAACGAGAGTAAAAGTGAAATTTTAAACAAATTCTTCTGTAGTGTGTTCACTAAAGAAAATATTGATATTCTGCCTGAATTTCAACCTAAGCCGCTGATCTTTCAGCTGGGGGAGACTAGAATAACTGCTCTTCTGGTGGAAAAATACATAAAAAGATTAAAGCCATCTAAATCACAGGGACCGGACAACTGCCACCCAAAATTTTTACAAGGAACGATCGACGAAATTAAAGAGCCACTGTCAGTCTTGTTTAACAAATCTATAGAAGAGGGTAAAGTTCCAGATCAATGGAGACTAGCAAATGTCATTCCATTACACAAAAAAGGACCCAAGAGCAATCCAGAAAATTACAGACCAATAAGTCTAACATCAGTGGTATCAAAATTAATGGAGAAAATAGTCCGTGATACAATCATGGTACACATGGAAAACAATAATCTATTCACTAAACACCAACATGGATTTAGAACTGGTTACTCATGTGTTACGCAACTTATCGATGTGTGTGACAAATGGACTGAGGGGCTAGATAACAAAAATACCATTGATGTTATTTATTTAGATTTTCAAAAAGCCTTCGACAGTGTTCCACATAGGAGACTGATTACAAAATTACAAGGGTATGGAATTGAAGGAAAACTGCTAAAATGGATAGAAGACTTTTTGTCTCAAAGAAAACAACGAGTTGTAATAGGCGGATCTCCGTCAAGTTGGTCAGATGTAACAAGTGGGATACCACAAGGCAGTGTATTAGGGCCTACTCTCTTTCTTATATACATAAATGATTTGCCGGAAGTAGTTAAATGTGTGGTGAAACTGTTTGCTGACGACACAAAATTATACTCTGTAGTCAACAATCAGCAACAAGCTCATGACCTACAAATGGATTTGGTCAACATCTGTATGTGGTCAGAGAAATGGCAGCTGAATTTCAATATTGGGAAGTGCAAACATATGCATATAGGTAAAGTGAACGAAAACGATCATGGAGATTACTATATGATGAAAAATAACCAAAGAGTTAGCATAGCGACCATCCAGGAAGAAAGAGATCTTGGAGTGACAGTAGATAACCAATTGAAATTTGTATCACACATTCAAACTTCAGTAAAAAAAGCCAATAGAAATTTGGGCATTATTAAAAGAACTTTTTCGTATATGGATAAAACAGTTTTTCTGAATTTATACAAAGCATTAGTGAGACCACATTTAGAATACGGTTCAACAGTTTGGTCAGTTCTGTACAAGAAAGATCAAATAGCAATAGAAAATGTTCAACGCAGAGCAACAAAACTTGTGCATTCTATCAGAAACTTGAGCTATAAGGAAAGGTTACTACAATTAGGACTACCATCACTTCAGTATAGAAGAATAAGAGCGGATATGATTGAAGTATACAAAATAATGAATGGTTTTGACAAGTGTGACAAGGACCAACTTTTTACCCTGCAACCGTATCGGCGAACCAGAGGCCACAAGTTCAAAATTTTTAAACATCAATTTAGATTAGATATCAGGAAGTACTCATTTTCTCAAAGGGTAATTGATACATGGAATAATCTCCCAGAATTTGTAGTAGAATCAAGTTCCATCAACCAGTTCAAATCAAGAATCAACGACCACTGGAAAAACAAAGAAATAAAATTTCAGCCAGACTGCTACACCTAAGATGCGCATGCGCCAACAAACCAGACACAAAATACCAGAATGGATCAGAGAAGCGGAAGCTTATAGAGGATCTCTACAACAGTAAGAACAGTAAGAACAAACAAGTATCAGAAGAAATCCAACTTGAGCCGACAACAGAAGTAGAAAATGAACAGGTGACTTCTGAACAAACTGTAAGTTCATTACTTGATTGTTTAGTAAACACTCCAGATAATTTTGTTGAGGGAAAAATTTCACAATTTTGTGAGAATTGGATGAAAAGTACCACTGACAGATCCATTTTAAATACTGTCTTCTATGGACTCCATATTCAGTTTGAATCTGACCCTTGTTGCTTTTGCAATAGGTCTGAGATTCGATTTAATGCTGCAGAACAATCTATTATTGATCAGTTGCTGGACAAGTTTTTAAACCGGCACATTGTGGAGCCTACATCTAATGAGATTGGCAAAGTGATTTCTAACATTTTCATTCGTCCCAAGCCGGATGGGACATACAGGCTTATCCTGAATCTTAGCAATTTGAATGAGCATATTGAGTATGTCCACTTCAAGATGGAGACACTAAAACATGCACTGCAGTTAGTGGAACATGGTTGTTATTTTGCAAAAATAGATCTTAAAGATGCCTATTATAGTGTTCCAATAGAAAAGGAATTTAGAAAATTTCTTCGATTTACATGGAAAGGAAAGCTATATCAGTTTACTTGCCTTGCAAATGGCCTAGCCTGTGGACCCCGTCAGTACACTAAATTAATGAAACCAGTATTTTCTGCCTTGCGTAAAGATGGACATATTAATGTTTCATATATTGATGATTCCTTATTACAAAGTGAAACATTTGAATTGTGTCAAAGAAATATTTCAGATACACTTTCACTTGTCGACAGTCTTGGTCTAAAGACACACCCAGAAAAGTCGATTTTGATACCTACACAGTGTATTGAGTTTGTTGGGTTTTTGATAAATTCAATTGACATGACAGTACGTTTAACAGAACGTAAGGCAAGGGAGATTGTTTTGCTGTGTAAAGGTCTGATATCAAAAGAAATCTGTTCAATTCGTGAATTTGCTCAGTTAATTGGAAAACTAGTTGCCAGTGAGCATGGCGTCATGTATGCTCCATTATTTTATAAATCTTTGGAGATTCAGAAGGATTCAGAACTTAAAAGGGCTCATGGTAATTTTGATTCTTTGATGACTCTCTCACAGCTCAGTAGAGAATGTCTCCAACGGTGGATTTCTAATGTACACACAGCATACAGGCCAATTTCTTTGGGTCAACCGGACAGGGTTCTAGAATCTGACAGTAGTGGTACAGGTTTTGGGGCAAGAGATGTAACACATAATCAAGATTTCAGTGGTGTGTGGAATGAGAATGAAAAACAGCTCCACATTACATATTTGGAACTTAAGGCAGCATTCATGGCCTTAAAAGGACTTTGTTCGGGGGCCAGAAATGAACACATTAAACTTTATTTGGACAACACCACAGCTATTAAGTATATATCCAAAATGGGGGGACGTAAATCTGAGTTAAACCTTCTTACTCGGGATATATGGCTTTGGTGCATTCAGAGGAATATAGTGCTCTCTGTTTATCATATTCCAGGGATTTTGAACGTGCACTCTGACCGGTTAAGTAGACAGAAGTTAAACATTGATATGGAGTGGATGTTAAATAGAACTGTGTTTGATAGTATCATGAGACGATTTGGAATGTGTGAAATGGATTTATTTGCATCCAGTCAGAATTATCAAATGATACCATATGTATCTTACTTACCTGACAGAAATGCTATGGCTATAAATGCTTTTTCATTAAATTGGGCTGACTATTATAGTTATATTTTTGGTCCTTTCAGTACCAATGGAGCCATATTGCAGAAAGTGGAAGAGGAAAAGGCGGATGCAGTCATGATTGCTCCGCTATTCACAACCAGGGCTTCCACTAACTTTCAAAATTTGGAAGTCCAGACTTCCATGGTGCCAGATTTGGGCGTATTGAGAGAATTTTTTGGAAGTCCGAAGTTTTTAGGAATGACCTCCCCCGCCCCCTCCCTCTCTCTCTCTCTCTCCCATACTGTAGTGCACTTTTGTTCTACGAAGGGAAGCCTGAACATTTGCGCAGTCTAATCAGAGTCATTCCTGTTTGTTTTTGCACTATACGCAAGTCCTGAGCACTCTAAAAACTGAAGACTCGCCGTTGCACTGTCTGCTATTGCATAATTTTCCCTTTCATTGCCGCCAAATGGGCCGCGTCGGAAATTCGGTGACTTACGGAATGTATAATGACAAGCTTCCACCGAAGAACTCGGCTGTCGCAGTGTTGATGTTCATTATTATTCATGTTAGATGCGAACATGAAAGACCGGTCTGACTGCTTAGTTGCTCTGGCTGATACGATTGTTAGTTATCGGTGTGTGTACTAAGGTACCTTTAGCCGTCTCACGGTTAAAATGGCACTGTGTACGGCACGCGTATATACTCGCAGCGGCGTCTTTTGATCTTTACATCAAAGAGAAAACGTGCTTGACCCATAAACGAGCAGGTAATTGCATATCAACGCTACTGTTAGAATTATACCGAATATATAGTCGCGTAGACCCTGATCAGAATGCGCTATTTCTGTGCACACTGTACGGCATTATTTTTCGCACTGGGTTGCATGACGATACAACCAGGAAATCGGTGAAATGGACGTTTCCAAACAATGTATATTACCAAAGCGTAGACCATAACACGTCGGAAAATCGCTTTGAATCAACACTTTTCGAGGAAGAGGTTCGTATTCCTAAAAACTCCATTGACGACAGTATGGATCTTGACAAGAGCTTCCGTTGTAAGGGCAAGCGATAATATGAATGTTGTGTTCGTAAAAATTTCGGATAGAGTTTGTCAATACATGCTTCAGTATTCGTGTGTTATGGATACTTTCACAAACTTTTGAAGTCGGCATACGCCTTACACATACAGGTCAGTTACATTCTCGCGATCGAAAAAAAAGATGGACACCTTTCATTCAAGCTCAGTCATCGTGATTTGATAAGTTGTTTTGCAGACTGCTGTAAGAGAATCTACGAGTGGGCGTTATTTTGATAATCTTTTTTGACAGGTAGGCGGTCCGACAAGTGTGTTACCTGGCTCAGTGCTCCATACGGACAATCTTGATTGGCCCGTAGGCGGTCTTTTCTTCTGGCTGACACCTGTGTTAATCTGATTAATTATGACACGTGCTAGAATTTTAAAGACAGTGGCGATATTTTATACGTCGGGACAAGATCAAACGACCGTATGTGACAATTATCGGGCGTATGTCAGACGCCAGAGGTCCCATTTCTCGACGTACGGGAGCAAATCCTGGGCGTAATATACGGCCATACGCCCGTTAACAGAAGCCCTGCACAACCCAGTCTTGGTTTCCGAAACTATTACAAATGACAGTGTCAACCCCAGCAATTCTACCCAGGAGAAAGGACCTGTTAACTCAAGCAGACTCAAATCAAAAACATCCTTTAATTTAAAAGATGTACCTGTGTGCATTCAAAATCTCGGGAAAGAGATGTGTAATAGAGGAATTTCACAAGAAGCTACCGAAATCATATTGTCATCCTGGAGACAAAGCACTAAGAAACAGTATGGGACATATATCTCCAAGTGGTTGCAGTTTTGTAGTGAGAAACAAGTTAATGCATTTCAGCCACTTGTGAACGAGCTAATTCAATTCTTAACAATGTTACATATGAGTGGTTTAGGATATAGTGCAATAAACACTGCAAAATCTGCTGTTTCTAGTTTTATTCATGTGTTAAGTGAAGTTCAGTTAGGAAATCATATTCTAATTAAGCAATTTATGAAAGGGGTTTTTCACTTAAAACCCTCATTGCCTAAGTATAATTGTACGTGGAGTGTTAAATCTGTGTTAAGGTTTCTTGAAAGTTTGTATCCTTTGGATGTGATATCGCTTAAATATTTGAGTATGAAGTTGGTCATGTTATTGGCCTTGACAACCGGTCAAAGGTGTCAGACATTATTCTTGATGGATCTTCATAATATTGAGCTTACATCGGATTACGTTAAGATAAGAATTGGAGATCTTCTGAAACAAAGCAAAGTTAATAAGCATTTAAATGAAATTTATATTGAGTCGTATCATATAATAAAGCTTTATGTGTTGTAGACACGTTCAATCATTATGTGAAGACAACAAAAATACCTTTTGATGACTCGGCACAGTAATTCAATGTGATACCCCGTCTAAAAGCAGATAAATAACAATTTTTTTAGAGGGAGTCGAGATTTGTAACATATCTCCGCCATTATTGTTTTTGTTGACAGATCGTTTGAGGTCAATCCGGTGTTTATAAGAAAAAATACTATCGGTCTCTTTATCCGTTTCGTAGGTACAGTCATTTCGGTCCTAGTCGTAACGCGCTGGTTTATACCAAAGACATTTTACTCCTTTCAACTCTGAGAGCCAGGGACTAGTTTTTTATCCAAGCGCGAAACGCGAATTGTCCAAGTGCGAAACGTCCGGGTTTGTGATGTTGAAATAATGGATATTTTTACCTGTACACCGGCACCCGCAAGAACTGTCAAATCACAACGAGGTCATCAACAAAAAGCGATATTTTTCTTTACCTCATTAAGTTCGATCAAAGATTATTATGGTTCAAAATGGAATAAAATGTGACAAACACTGCAGAATGGTGCAAAAATGAATAAGGAATTAGCCACTGTATATCTTTTTGCACAGGTAATTGATAAAACTAACAAAAATTAGAATTTTGTTTGGCCGATCCACCGATGGATCGGCTGAATTAGAGTTTTTAAGTGCAGTATCGCTCTGGCTGCAAGACCCAATAAGGGTTTGCAGCCAGAGAAGACTCGGGTTATATGTGATGGAGACTTCAATCCATCAGTGGAGTGTGTGAAAACATGAATTTGTGCGTGTCACATGCAAATGGCGTTATAGACTTGACAAGACCATAATCTGCTACCTCTTCGGCAAACTTTGTGGCAATGTTCTTGAGACTTTCATCTCCAGTTCTGGGAGACGTTGGCAACCATAAACCTCGACCGCTTGAATTCAGAAATAGAAAACGACCATCAACTGTTCGAGGAATTAAGACGCTAACAAACTCAGATCCATGGTCAAAGGACATTTTGTTATTGAAGCAAATAAACTTAAAAATTAAAACGCTCTCATTTTTTCTTCACAAAACTTTAAGTTCCGGAAGTATTATGTTGCCCGAAACGAATCGACCATGAACGGACCGCATGAGAGGTGCACCTAAAAACCATAAAGTAGCAGAATCAGAATTGTTTACTAGTGATACGTCCAAGGACAATCATTCACCAGGACCTGGAGCTGGAGCCGAATCTTGTTGTTCTTACCCGGTCCTACTAAACACTGCTAAGACACCACAAAGACACTAAAAAACCACAAAGACACCACAAAGACACACAAAGACACTACAAAGACACCTATGGACTCACAGAGACATCTGACACTATGAAAAATATATATGTTTGCTTTTGCTGATCTTTAAGGGTAGGGACACTAGATTTAAAGGTTGTACTGAAAAGTTGGTGATGAAAATATATATGTTTCTTATGAAACTATTTTTTATGACATTTTCACACAGGAACTAAAACATATATGTTATGAAAATTCCTTGACAAAAACTTTGTAAATACATGTATAAATTGCATTTATTCTTTTTCTTAATAACACTTATGGCATACACTTTTTGAAAATGCTGCATCAGATAATTTTGGCCTGGGGAATAAAGGTCAGTCGGACTGTTAAAAAAACTACAAAGACACCACAAAGACACTGAAAATGGTGGAAAATTAATTCATATCTTCTTCCTTATTGTTTCTGATATAGATGGTAGCTGGAAAGCTTCTCCCGAAAGTTTAGGAAGGCGAAATATATTTATGAAAATGTATGTCTTATGGAAAATGCAACATGAACTAAAACACATATGCTAAACCGATGAAAAATGCTCGACCAACATTCTTAGATTAAATCATTGGATTAATTCTTATCCATATTTCACAATAATATTTTGGACATACATTGTCAAAAGCGGGTATGAGATAAATTTTGTTGGCAACACGTATGTAATAAAAAGCAGAGAAACATTTATTTTTTCCAGATTATTTATAAAATATACTCCTCGCCAAAAGTTTAGCATAATTATTTGTGAAGTTAGCAGCAGAAATAACTGATAAAGGGGACTTCTTATAAGTTCAAAAATGTGTGGTTATGGATCCTATCCGAAGCAGTAATGTACAATGAAAACACTTACACACTGGATTTCTGAAATCCTGCAGCTGTTTGGATACACAACGATAAAAGTTAAGACCACTGTAATTAAAGTACAATTTATGACACTTTTTAAAAGTGTGTCCAAAACATCATCAGTTTTATTTTTTCACACGCCAAATTACCATAGTCTGTAGACGACATGTTAAATCGTAACTTGCTACATTGATTGTGTCTCAGCCATTTCTAAATCAGACATAAAAGAAACTCTTGTCAATACTTGTATTCTTAATCATTAACAATGCATTTTCCTGTGAATTCGTATCATTTTTGTCTTACTGAAAGCTGTCGGTCTTTGATACTGGCACTTCAATTTTATGTGTAACTTATCTGTTCCGTGGTCTCCTGTCTGACGTGCGACATTTTTTTCCTGGCATGACATCTTATATGCAGAGAATAAAAGATAAAAAACTATTATTTTTCACAAAAATGTCAGCCCGCCAAAATTCGTTTACCTGATACTTTTGGACAAAAATGTCTTGAGGCATATGCTTAAGTATTGTGTTCTTTCCGAATCCATAAATTATATCGTTGTTTTATAGTTTGTTAATTTTCTGCAGAATTTGTAACAAAAGTACCATAGAGCTGAGATATGCTAAACTTTTGGCGAGGAGTATGTATAAAAGTAACAATACATTACGCATCTTTACGCATCATTACGCTGCATTACGCATAATTACTTATTTAGGCACATCGGGTACCGTCTTATTGTCCATTTATGCCGCCAGACTAAATACTAAGAATTAATATCCAGGTTGTAATAGTAATAAAAATATATTTTCAAGATGATGATAACAATCATTTGTAAACTTGTATTTCCTAGTATTAGATCTATTTGAGTGATTGTGAGTGTATGTGCACCGTCTTTGTCTCTACGTATAGACTGCTCGGCACAAGCGCATTAAGGTTGGTGGGGGGGGGGGAGGAGGGGCGGGCTGAATTCTATCAAAATTAATGATAAAAATAATTTATAAAGTAATATTGCATAGTATCAGATGTCTCTGTGAGTCCTTGGGGTGTCTTTGTGGTGTCTTTGTGGTTTTTTAGTGTCTTTGTGGTGTCTTAGCAGTGTTTAGTAGGACCCTTCTTACCTGTGGCCGAGATCCCACAGGTAAGAACAACAAGATTCGGCTCCAGCTCCTTTCGTTCCAGTGCAGCAAAATTGTGGAACTCTCTTCCTCAACATTTCAGAGAGGCCCACAATTTCAATCACTTTAAAAGTTTAATAAATGCCTGGAATGGAGGGGGCTGTGTCTGCTCTTTTTTGTTCTGCATCTTAGCCTTCTGTATGCTTTTAAACAATTTTCCTTATCCTATTTGTGTTTGGTTTATATGATATTTCAGTGCTTTTGTATCTGTATGATTTAGTGCTTTTAGTTTCTCCTTGTTAATCGGTTGGGGGTAAAAAGGGTAACCGAACCGAACCGAACCACCGGATTATACCGGACGGAGCTTACGAAAATTTCCGATTGTCATGGTACCGGCTTTTACCGCCGTCACCGAACCGATCCAGCGAATGCGATATCTACTGTCTATTTATTATAATTTCTTTTATTATTTCATTAAATTAATAACTTAAGTTTCTAGATTTCATCTATTTAAGTATAATTCAATATATCTGGATAATTGAGCTATGTTTATATACCACATATGGCTGCTCCGAGCATGCGTTAACTGTCCAATTATGTACGCCCCGTGTATGCTCGCTATTGACGAAAATTGCATTTTAGAGCAAGAGTCAACACATGTATAGTCTTGCAGTATATATTCTGTGACACTAACTTTAAGTATACTTATATTGCGTTTGGGAAGGCCAGCACACATGCATAATCCTTCTTCTATGTACTTTGAGCAATGGTTGCTCCGCCCATTGTTTTGTATTTTAGCGAGCACCCGCGTACTTTATCTATCTACTTTCCATTTTATGTGGTTCCCGAGCATAATTTAGAAAAACGCTCAATACACCCTGGAGCATGCTCTGGGTGACCAAAACTGGACTGTTAACGCATGCTCGAAGCAGACAAATGTGGGAAGAAAACATACCTGGATAATTGGATAGTTAAATAACGAAACATAATCTTGTGAAAATGTTAAAAAAAAATGGCCAGGGGTAAGCCCAAACTGTTAGACTGATTTTGTTTTTGTTTTTTCAGTCAAAACACTATTTCCTAGTTCTTTTTGACTTATCTAATCATTTTATGCATTTTATTTATGAATTAAAATATGATTATTAATGTTATTATTTTAATTATACATGTACGTCACTCCGGATTGATCTGAAATATATTTTTCCTTATTTCTGAATGAAAACCTATATTGTGATCCCTCATTGGATCGTCTCAGCACCATTCCACCCCTGGCAATGACCTATAGGTCAAGGTCACAAAGGTTTAACTGATGAGATGCATACGTACATCCGCACATCCGCGTGCGCGCGCGCGTGTGTGTGTGTTATTATTAAATGGTAGTAAAAAAGCGCAACTCCTGCTTTTAAGCTCGTCTGAACGAAGTTCAGGAATAGCTGTTGTTCTACCCCCAGCGTCGGCGTTGGCGGCGGCGTCCACGGCGGTGGCATTAGCAAAATGCTAAAGTTTTACGTTCAAGTGTTTCAGATCTCAGTTTCTAAACCCTTTGATCAATTTGAATTATATTTGGTATAATGATAGATATTGGTCCAACATTTTATTCATGACCACCCTCACCCCTGGTCATGACCCATATGTCAAGGTCACGGACTTAGAAATTTTAGGTTAAAGTTTTACGTTAAAGTTTTAAGGTCTCATAGTTTCTTAATTAATCCTTTGATCGATTTGAATTATATTTGGTTGATGATAGAAATTGGTCTGAAATTTTATTCAATACCATTCCATCCCTGGCAATGACCTATAGGTCAAGGTCACAAAATTTGAAATTTCATTTTGAAATTTACTTGACTAAAGTTTTCTTTGTTAAATCTCCTTAACGATTAGATAGATTTACTTAATACTTCCACAGATGTTAGGTGATGGTCTAAATTTTTATGCACTAATACCACCCCAGCCCCTTGATGAACGAGGTCAATGTCTTGGATATATAAATGTTTTGTTAAAATTTTTGGTTAACTTTCTTACTGTGTAGATGGATTCAGTTGATACTTAGAACTTGTTTAGATGCTGTTCCAGAGCTTTACACAGTACCAACTCCACCTCTCGCATTGACCTTTTAGGTCAAGGTCACAGGCTGAAGGTTTATAGTTTCACACTGCCTAGATGGAAAGTTACACCCAGACTCATGACAGATACTGCTACAGAATTTTAAAATGTAGCAGCCTCACCTTCTTAAATGACCTTGGAGGTCAAGTTCACAGTTCTAGAACTTTGCGTTCATAATGGATAAGCACCAGTTGAGGCATGCTATGCTGTCTGGTGACAGCCCTTGTTACATGTTGACTACAAACAGACCGACAAGCTCTCTCTCTCTCTCTCTCTCTCTCTCTCTCTCTTATAGAACACAGGCTTGCCAGAAATGTTTTTTAGCTCGCCTAAACGAAATTCAGGAAGAGCTATTGCACTACCCACGGCGTTAGCGTTGGCGTTGGTGGGATAGCAGAATCTTGAATTTTTACGTTAAAGTTTTAAGATCTCGTAGTTTTAAAACCCTTTGATCGATTTAAATTATATTTGGCATGATGATAGATATTGGTTTGAAATTGTATTCAGCAACATTCCCACCCCTGGTCATTACCTATAAGTCGAGGTCATGGACATAGACATTTTATGATAAAGTTTTACGTTAAAGTTTTCAAGATCTCATTGTCTCTAAACCCTGTGATGGATATGAATTATATTATGTGAAGCGATAAATATGGGTAGGAAATGTTATTGAACACCATCCTCACTCCTGGTCTTGTAGGTGGAGATACGGTTCTTGTTCTCTGCGCATTGTCTGACGGTGCTTTATATTTGTACCCAGTTTCGCGAAAATATCTCATAGAGTTTTAGAGTTATGAAGCGGACATGATTTCCACTCTTGCACGATTCCGTAAAAATGTAGATGGAGTTACGGTTCTTGTTCTCTGTAATACGTCTGATGATGCTTTATATTTGTACCGAATTTCGTGAAATTATCTCAGTCAGTTTCAGATTTATTCAGCAGACACGATTTGTGACAGACAGACAGACAACTATGGGAAAAACAATATGTTTCACACGAAGGGGGTGGGGGAGAGATTATTTCTGATAACACTTTTGATTTTGTGATATCACTATTTCGAATATGTGATATCACATATCATTTTAAGATATCACTAATGATTATGTATTATAACAAATCGATTTAGTGATATCACAAAATCGAATTTGTGATATCACAAAATCAATTAAGTGATACTACTAAATAGAAATGAATAAGTGATATCACAAAATGAAATTTGTGATATTACAAAGTCGATTTAGTGATACTTCTATATAGCTTTTGTGATATCAAAAAAAGGATATGATTTTGTGATATTATTTATTCGATTCTGTGATAATACTTATTCGATTCCCTGATCGCAAAACCGAAAAAATGATATCCCTAAATGAATTTGCGAACTCACAAACTCGAATTAGTGCTATCACAAAATAGATGTGATTTAGTGATATCACAAAATCGATTTCGTTATCTCACTTATTCGATTTTGTGATATCACTAGATTGCACTTTTTTTTTGATATTACAAATCCGATTTTCACTTATTTTAATATACATATATGAATCCCCTTTTAGTGATATCACAAAATCGAATAAGTGATATCACTAGATCAAGTTTTGTGATATCACTTTTAAAAGATTAGATTCACATATTATTTGTGGTATCGCTAATAATTATGTGATATCACTAAATCGATTGAGAGATATCACACTAAATAATTTAACGATGTGTCACAAAAACGATTGTGATATCACTAAATCCAAATGAACGAGTGATATCACAAAATGAAATTAGTAGATGTTATGATATCAAAAAGTGGATAAGATGATATCCTTAATTCGATTTTGTGATTTCTCTTATCCAATTCAGAGATAACCAAATAGAATTAGTGAATAGAGAGTTTGATATTACAGAATCGAGTAATTGTTCTCACAAAATAGCTGTGATTTAGTAATATCACAAAACTGATTTGTGATATCGCATATTCTATTTTGTGATATCTCCAATTCGATTTTGTAACATCACTTTTTCGCACATATCTTGTGATAGCACTCATTTGCTTTTGTGATAAGCCTCATTTGAATAAGTGATTTCATAAAACAGGCTATTTATAGTAAAACGACACCTCATAGGTTCGAGCATGCACAGATAGTTTTGGATATACTGTACAGTACAGTTTTAGTAGCGAAATTGTTTTGTTATTGACTAAGACCAACTTATACACAGTTACAAAATGTTTTGGAACAATAACGTAATGTAGAAAAATACTGAAAAATATACGTCACCGTTTTACTCTAAATTCCCTTTCTGTGATATCACAAAATCGAATTTTGTAATATCACTCTATCGATTTTGTGATATCACTATTTCGAATATGTGATATCAAATATCTTTGTGATATCACTTATAATCATATGACATCACATAATCGATTACCTGATATCACAAATTCGATTTTCAAAAAGAAAAGTATAAGTATATGCTACAAACATATACACGACAGTGTTATGTTCCTTGTACAGAGAATGGCATAAGGGTCTTAAACTTTGACCCCATTTTGTCTGTCACAAATTTCCTTATCAGCTTCATTTAGGGGAATAGCACAGCTATTATTCATACCAATATGAGTCACCTTGATTGGGGGCCATTTTTTTTTGCCTTAATGCACGTAGTCCTTTGTGATATAACAAAGTCGATTTTGTTATATCACTCAACAGATTTTGTGATATCTAAAAGTGCATATAGTAGTTTTGTGAAATCACTAATACATTTTTCGATATCACTTTTTCGATTTTGTGATATCACTAAAATAGCTATGATTTGGTGATATCACGAAAATCGCTTTTGCGGTGTCACTGATTCTTTATTGTGATAACACTAATTCGATTTTGTGATATCACTGAATCGCAAATATCGTGTTATATCGCTAATTCGATTTTATGATATCACTTATTCTATTTTTGAAAGTGATATCACAAAAGCGTGATTCTCTATTTCGAATATATGATATCACATTATTTTGTGATATCACTTATTTTATGTGATATCACTGAATCGATTTAGTTATAAAACAAAATCGCTTTTGTGATATCGCAAAATCAAATTTAGTGATATTACTAAACAGGAATTAATTAGTGATATCACAAAATGAAATTTGTGAAACCACAAAATCGATTAAGTGATATCACTAAGAAGAGATTTATATATGGGGTTCCGTTTTACTATAAATTCCCTGTTTTGTGATATCACTTATTAAAATTGGTGATATCAGAAAATCGAATTAGTGATATCACAAAATCGAATTAGCGATATCATAAAATAGAATAAGTGATATCACAAATTAAATGATATAACTAAATCTCACATATTTTGTGATATCACTAACTCGACTTTGTGATATCACTATCTCGCTTTTGTGATACCATTTTTTCGATTCTTGGATATCACTCTATCTAATCGATTTATGATACCACATAATCGAAATAACGATATCTCAAAATCGAGTCAGTAATATCACAAAATAAATGTGAATTAGTGATATCACAAAAACGATTTTGTAAAATCACAAAATATGCGGAGTTCGCAAACAGCACTATGGTTACTCCCTTTAAAACATGGTAGTTAAGATTTTGTGATATCACAAACTCTATTTTTGATATCACATAATAGGTGCGATAAAGTGATATCACTAAATCGAATAAGTGATATCACAAAATTAAATGAATTAGTGATTTCACAAAAAGTGAATCAGTGATATAACAAAATCGATTTAGTGATATCACTTAATCGAATAAGTGATATCACAAAAATGTATTAGTGATATCACAAAATCATATCCACTGTTTGATACCACAAAATCGATTTAGTTGTATCACTAAATCCACTTTGTGATATCACGAATTTCATTTTAAAGTATCACTAATTCGTTTCACTAAATCAATTTTATGAAGTCACAAAATCGAATTGTTATATTACTAAATCGACTTATAGATATCACATAATAGTGATATCACAAAATAATATGTGATATCATTAAATCGATTCAGTGATATCAGAAATTCGATTTTGTGATATTATAAAGGGGGGTTTATAGTAAAACGGCATCATATTTTGATATTATATCAAAAAGTGGAAATGATTTTATGATGTCACTTATTCGATTTAGTAATATCACTAAAATAGTTGTGATTTAGTGATGTCACAAAACCGATTTTGTGATGTCATTTATTCCGTTTTGTGATATCACTAAATCGCACATATTTTATGATATCACTAATTCGATTTACTGAAATATGGGATAGATCTATCACAAAACAGGGGATTTATAGTTAAACGGCACCTCATAGAAAGTGACGCTATAGGTACATCTTTTCAAAGAGCACAATGTTGGACAATACGCTTTGCTGATGATCAGTACTCTAGGTTTTCTAAAGAAACCACTACATAGTTGTTTCATTTACACGTTCGCAATGCTCTCAGTGCCATTTATAGGGAGCACTCGATCCAATGCTCCGTAGGAGCTATGAAAGAGCGGGAGCTCTGTGGTAGAGGAACGATAAGGCCAATTGTACACTACGCATGCGCACAGAGTAACATGAGTTAGAGTTTAGCACTGAAGAGGATTAATGCACCCAGAGGCTATAAACAGCGTGATAATGCTTCAAAAGATAGACAACAACAACAACAACATATTTTTACCTTTAGAGCACATAGCTTTTGACGGGATTTCTTTCGCAACGACACCAAAACGGCAGTAGTTATCAAAATCAGACTGGTTTGAATAGAAATTAACAAAACGATAAGAAATAGAGGTTGTATAGTCTTTCTGCTTTCTGTGGTTAAATTACTTAATGACGTCAAACGTTCCGTCTGAAAAAAAAAGGGAAAAAAAAAGATGGCGTCAACGATAACTGCTTCTTGAGTAGATCACTACATGGTCAGTACACAAAACGCAAGGAGGCTGAGCGTTGTATGAAAATTTCACGGAAATAGAAAGCGCCGTAGGAAAATAAAACTGAAAAAAAAAAATCTAGGCTGTTTTCCGAGGAGAAAGATTTCTTGAGGGGGGTGGGGGAGCTGTTCTCTGACAGTGTCTTATCAGTTTGACAGATGGAGTTTGCAGCTGTTGAGTTCGAACGTTCAAACAACAAAAAAGCGTTGTGAAATTGAAGCCAGAATCGTATGAGTAGCCAGATCAGGGTCTACACTTCGACCATGCAGTTTTGTCCGAAGCCGTAGGGTTAACATGGTAGTAGCCATAGAGAGGTTTATCATAGCACCAACACACTGTAAACAGCGATTGGCTCGCCTATACTAGGCAGTGCCTATTTTCATATTGTGTGATGATAAAGCACCAGATCAGGTCAACGTGAGATTTGGAATATGTTCGATTACGTCTGCAAATAAGTCGTTGTTTGAATATTTTTGTTTACATATGATTAGAATTTCGTATATTGTATAGGGCTTCTAAAAGCCAATTTTAGTTGGCCCATGAGTTGTTCGTGTCACCGAATGATTTCAAATCTCCACATTCCCTTCCACCTCGTTGTACTATGATTTCATAAACACACTGTTAAAAAAATAAAAATAAAAAAAAGACGCTCGCGCGTGTGTGCATGTACACGCACAGATGCACGTCTCATCGACAATAAACAGTAAAATGTGTGATAATATATTGGCTGGTATGGCCGTTTGCGTGGTCTTTCCCTGCGCCGCACCCCCGCCCCCAAACCACCACCAACCTCCTCATACCCCTCCCTTAGTTGATTGTGTATCTAACCTCTAGCAAACACACTGAAACCCATCAAATACTCTTTTTTTACTCGCAGCGCAAAGAAGTTTAACAGTCACACAAAATAAAAGCAATCTGATCAGCATTTTGAAGTGTTGAATCAGGCTGACATCGTAATCATTTATTAATCACCCAAAAATCACAGACTTGTAAAAAGTACACCCCAACCTCATCGCTAAGAAATAAACCAGATAAAATAAACGAAATAACACATTGACTAAATCATAAACAATATTTAACTAAATCAGAAAAGTATAGGATTATAATTAGTTTCTGCAGGAGCAGTTTCCAGAATACATATACATCCCGGTGGCATGTGGTTTTCAAATATTATGTTTCATGATTTAATTATCAAACTATCAAGATATTTTGAATGATACATAAAAAAGGTATAATATAGAAACGTAAGTAATTAATTCAATGAAATACTAAAAGAAATTGTGTTAAATAGGCAGTATGTATCGCATTCACTGGTTCGGTTCGGTGACGGCGGTAAAAGCCGGTACCGCAACAATCGGAAATTTCCGTAAGCTCCGTCCGGTATAATCCGGTGGTTCGGTTCGGTTCGGTTCGGTTCGGTTACCCTTTTTACCCCCAACCTTGTTAGGTTTTGTTAATCTATGATTTATGTGCTTGCTAGTTTAGTTGTGCTTTGCTTTATTAACTTGTGCGATTATCTTTGCTTTTTATGTGCTTTTCTAGTTGATATTGGTAGATCTATCTTTGCTTCTTGTCTTTCTCCACTTTCGCTTTCGGCTCATGGGTCCTCGTCTTGTAGCTTGTATGTTCTGCGGGGACACTTGATGCATAAATAATGTCGTTTTTTCGTATTTACACTAGGATAAAAGGCATGTTGCAAAGGTAGAATATGCTTTGTTTTGCTGGGCTCGGGTCTGATCTCGAACTTTGGCTGGATGGTGGGGTGGAGCCTGATGTTTAGTAATTGAGCTGCCACTCGCGAAGCGCCACCATCTAGCACAATGTCACAGCATACTTATTCTGATCAGGCCCTTGCCGAGCACAGTAATAATATAACACTTAAATATCATTGTAGTGTTGTTTGAGCATGTACTGTTTTAGTATCCTTTATATGTCTTATATGTTTTATATGTATACACTACTGTCTTATCTTATCTCTCTTACAGGTTTTACATGATCCATGCATGTAAAATTGAACATATTGATATAGTCTCTTATAATGTACATGTATATTTTATATGTTAGTCGGTCTAATAGCTATTCATAGCTAATGTTACTTGTTATGTAAACACATCCGACTTTAAATAAAATTTGTATCTGTATCTGTATCTGTAATCATTCACCAGGACCTGTGAATCAGGGAAGCTAGTCCCTAGCCCTTACAAGAGAAGTAAACTTAGTAACTGAATCCTCTGCACACTCAGCAGCAGAAATAATGGAATCTTCCAAGGAATTCCAATTTCTAATAGTCGGGGGGAAGAAACTGGACTTGTAATTGTCAGTCCCAGCCAATGGGGTTTGAAATGCCAGAGAATGATGATTCCGGTACGCGTACTTGGGGGAACAATGTCATTTGCGGGTATCCCACGTAAGTTTCTCCAGAATGCCGGCCATACTCCCAGTTTCATATGTGTAACTCACCGTTACAAATATAGCAGCTGCCACTTTCTGCACCTACTCAAGTTCATCAAGAAGTATACTTTGAGGGTCCCAAACTGAACTACCATACTCCAGGACTGGACGCACCAGTCCTTTGTATGCGGGCTCTTTAACGTCTTGTGGACATGCGGCCAAGTTACGTCTGAGGATGCCAAAGGTCCTATTAGCCTTTTTGCAAATATTGCTGACATGTGTGTTCCATTTCAAATCATTGGTAATGGTTATGCCGAGGTACTTGATAGTTTCTACGTTCTTGAGGACCGTTCCCTCTAAGGTATAGGAAGCATTGATCTTCTTGATCCGTTTCCTTGTATTTTGCATTATATTGCATTTGACCGGTTGAAATCTCATGCCCCTACTCCTTGCCCAACACCCTAAACGATCTACATGTATATCCTCCTGAAGTTTCAATGTGTCTTCACTGTCTCTGATTTCACGATAGCAAAATCAGTTGTCAACAAAAAGTCTTAATTCCGAGTCAAAGTGGAAAAAGGGGCGATTGACGTAAAGAGTTATAAAGTGTTAAATGAAATAAAGTAGCAAAAATATTTCCTTGTATTCTAATTACTTGCCTATCTTCCCACATTATCTATCTACCTATCTACATACATACATTATCTTCGGTGGCGGATACAGAGGGGGTCGGAGATGTGTGTGATTGGGGGAGGGGAGCTTCAAACGAACCTTCTCTTCAGCCTAATTAATTTCATTTGGGTGGGGAATTTCTTATCTCATCTTATCTTATCGTATCTTATCTTATCCTATCCTATCCTATCCTATCCTATCCTATCCTACCCTATCCTATCCTATCCTATCCTAGCCTATCCTATCCTATCCTGTCCTATCCTATCCTAAATGCCGAAAGGTTGCACAAGGTAGCACCAAGTACCGCAAGGTGGGCACAAGGTATCGCAGGGTAGGCACAAGGTAATGCAAGCTAGGCAAATCTGCTATGGCTACATAAGGGAAACACGTGAGTCATAAGCCGTTATTGTGCACCACATCAAGATGCCTGTCTGACCTTACTGAAAGTGCAGAGGTTCTTGTCATAAGCTCTGAATTCAAATAGTAATAATGTTCTTATGTTCTTTGTGCAAAAATAATTGAATAAGGGACGAGTCAGGTGTGTGTGGGGTGGGGGGGGGGGTACTGTGACCCGACCGTAACCTGTTCCCGGTTAACCCGTAAGGAAAACAGCTACTATTAGTAGTTTCCATATTTTATTAGCGTCGTACCAATGAAAAACAATCCTGAAAATAAATATAAACATCAATAAGTCTAGGTGTCGCATCATCAACTTTTGCACTAATTTAACACCATTTATAGTCAACTAACTGTTTACTTGCAACCAGTAACATGCATCTAGATACATGTACTACTTACATACAACAGAATTCAGGAAAGATCGGCATTGACTTTACACATTAAAATAACATAAATCATGAGCAGGCTGTACAAAACTTGCAGTAATACTTTTCAGCAATATGTGACGTGAAATACACACTTAATTAGCGACAGTATTACCAAGATTCCCATGGCCAGCATGATACTGCAATCTGCCTGATCTCTTAATATCACATATTATTACTTCAAACTGTTAAAACTGACAGCTATATACATACCAGTGAAGAAAATATTATAATTTCCTTCGCTACCCACAAAAATGGCAGTTATGAAAACTGCATTGTCTTTAGATAATGCAACATGCATTGTCCGCAAACAATGCAAATATTATCTTTGAAAAATGTAAATAAAATTATAACTTTAATTATACTAGGTCAAAAAAGTTCCTATACATGAAATTTCTTCTGTTGCTATGGCAATTGCTGAAATTAAGAACATATATAGTTTACTAATTTCAAAAGAGTATCTATTTGCTTATTGAACAAACTTATTTGTTTTGGTTTCCTAAGACTGCACATGCTACAAGGGTCGTTTGAATATGCAAGGGGTAATTTTTCATTTTCACAGAGTAACATCATTAAAACTGCTCAAGTTAACAGTTTTAAAATTGGTTTGTGAATAATGATTTCCAAGATTCTGCGCTCCATACACAAGAGCAAGGCCTTATAGGTAAGGTTACTTGCCAAAGAAATCAAATTTTGACCGCTTCTGATACGAGAATTTGAACCACAAGTCAGGGTACTGTGATTCCTTTAAAGACTGGTTAAAAGCCACTTTCAGTGGGATTTCCATAGGAAATCGAAATCGTACTGGCTAGCGGGCGTGTAACAATTCTTCCGATTTTGTTATTATGCCATGAAAACAATGACATAACAAACATGTTTATGAAGAAACTTTGAAAAAAGACCGACATGTACAGTAATAATGACACCTTGGAAATCGCTATATTTTTAATTAAAAGGGAGATAATCTGAGAATTTGAAGAATTTAAACCTCGCCTGTTAAGCCTGAGTACAAGACATTAAACATTTTAAATGTTTTTCGAATTTCCTGCATTATGGACTTTTCTGTGCAAAACAAAATTTATTCCTGCGCATGCGCAGAAATGAGATGCATTCAGATTGACTCCTTTCGAATAATGCCAGATAACTCTAATGTGGAAAAGTATGGGTTGACAATTTTCTAAGCATTTTTTTCTTTGGCGTCTCCCCAAACATACATGAGCCTCAATTAATTCCAATATGCACTTGGTTCCTTGAAAATATGGCCGATAGTTGGTATCGTTACTTTTTTGACCGAGTATATCACAATAGCTATCCTAATTATTGTGATTATGGCAAACAGACAGGACATCTCAACATAAACATTAAAATACTTATAAAACTAATGAAATGACTCTGAATAATAGATGGATAATGATTTTTGGTTTTATTGTCCTTTCAACGGTGCTTAAGTCATTTTGGGACCAATATGAAAATGATTAATCTGATGAGGATAAAATAATCCAGAGTGTTACCCCCATGGCCAACACGACCGTATCAACCTGTCAACACCTCAGCCGATACCAAAATGCTTAATGAAAGCACTCAACTTGAATACGCCTGCGATCACTGCTATTGAGCAACCAGCCTCGTCTCAGATTACATATTGCAATTGTACAATAATATAAATTCATACATACCAAGCTATGGGCTCATTTTAACCCTTCTATAATAAAAAAAGAAAATAGGTATAAATAGTTGTTAAATGTTTTCGTATAATTTGCTTAGTCTGTTGTAACCTTTCTGTTGGTCTAAATTATTTAGTTCAGTATAGAAAGCTGAGTTGCCACCTATTTGGGAAAGAACTGCTGACTCGGCTTATCACTTGTAATTTATTGTTTGTTGGGATGTCGTTGTCAATCTTTCCCTTTGATGTTTGGGATAGGGTTTGGGATCTGATTCTGTCAGTTCCTGAAGTATAGTTACCTTTTAAATTAGATAACATTCATCGGCTCTTCTCACTCGTCAAGTCTCAGTGATGCTGTGAAGGCTCATGCTGCAATGCAATAAGTTACAGTGCACTTTTGTGGTTTAAAAGTTAGTATGTTAAAACAAACAAAGACGCTTTTCGGTTTTAACTCAGCAGTTCGTAAAACTTGAGAAATTAAACTTTTCTATGAACTTTTGACGGAACTTACGTTTTACTTTACATACTAACTTCGGAAAGTGTTCAAACATAAAAGAAATGGACGAAATATAAATTTACTTAGAAGATCTGGAAATCATTTAAAGCTACAGATTTTTTGCATATTTTAAAGCAAGAACTTAAGAACTACTTTGATTACATACCTTCTAATATACAAAGATGACTGGGAAATATGAAGAAAGTATTTTTTTCAGAACTTGTCAAACACCAAGAAATGTCTTCTAGCCTCAAAAGTCAACCAAAAAGAAAAGACAGATTTACCACTATCTCTACACTTGCCAATGAAAAAGCTCTTCACAAAAACTACTCAAGCAATTATCTTGTTAGGATTTACAGTAGAGAAGATAATAAAGACGTGCCACAAGGCGAATACAGTTTTGACACCTAAACATAAACTCCTTAAGGAGACTCGCTTTAAGGTTGTCTCATATAAACTTGATTAAAATAGAAATAAGTGAATCAATGGCTTATTTGTGCCATCAATTATTTACAAAACTGTAATACTGACAGAAATGTCAGCAGAACTGACTCAGTTCTAAAATGATTTAAAAATATGAAAATCTGTACTTGTTACACCCTCCCCCTCTTCATCAAATGACGTCTCGTCACTTACAATGAATCACTGATTCCTTTTACAACGGCACTGATATTTTTGGATCAAGTTTCAGAACAGCATTGGAGGTCAACAAAGACTGTATGCTGACAGAAATGTCAGTAGAACTGACTCGGTTCTAAAATGATTTAAAAATATGAAAATCTGTACTTGTTATATGTGGTTTTCATATGGTTCACCCAAATTTTTCCGCCCCCCCCCTCCCCCAGTCTCACCAGAATTACAGAATTATTTTTTCCGACCCCCCCCCCCCCGAGAGGTGACAAACTTTTTTATGACCCCCTTTCCCAGCTACCTTACACACACACACACACACACACACACACACACACACACACATTACCTATTTTATGTCAGACCACCCAGAAATCTGTTGTTGAATGCTTAATAATTATAACTATTAATAATATTAATTAGGCTTCTGGGGGCGGGGGTTTGGGGGCCGCAGCCCCAAGAAGCCACAGTAGTTTTGCTGCTGAAAAGGCACATGGAGAGCTGATATTACAGACGAAGGCATTAAATTTAATTGTGAATAAAATGAAAATCGTCTACTCTACATGATTTTATAGACACTTTCATACTGTTCTTCTAGCAAATTAATGAAAAGATCTGTTTTTGGATATGAAATTGTCCAAGTTCTTGTGTGTCATTTCCACAAATGTCTTTAAGTTTTTAGTTTGAATGAAAAGAGTCTGAAATTTTAGGAGTAATGGGGTATGGGGTAACGGGGTGGGGGGTGGGGGGGGGGGGTTCGATCCACAGAAGCTGAGACATTTTTATAAATGATGATTGATGGAAAAAAATCTGAGGAGCTTCAGCCCCCAGAAGCTAAGACATTTTTATAAATGAAGACTGATGGAAGAATTCTACCCCCCCCCCCATAAAGCCTAATAGAATATATGACCCACTGCTCCGAGGCTTCTTGATTCCCCCCCACACACACACACACACACACACACACAGTGCATCACTTAAAAAATCCGACCCCCCTCCCCCTAGATCTAAATGAATTTGTAGAATAAATGTGTATCAACAATACTCCAGCATATGTGCTTGACAGACATAAATATACATTAGTGAATTTTTTTCAGTTTGGCAACCATATTCCAACAGCCAGACAGAAGTTCCTCTTCACAGAGGCTGAGGCACAATCTGGCCTAGCCATAAACTGTTTCTAAAATGCTGATTTTGTTATTAAAATAATTTTTTGATCCACTTCGTGATGTCTTATATAAAAGTATTTATATAACGCATGAACTAATCTTCAGCCCACCTCCTGCCGTCTACCTTGCGCTGTCTTCTGCGCGGTACCTTGCGCTGTCTTCTGCGCGGTACCTTGCGGTATTTAGTATGACCGGGCCTTTCGGATCATTGAACGACGACTCGGTTCTCCACAGATGCTAAAAACACGTGCGTTTGTTTACCCATGTCACTGCCCGTTTGGCAATCCTGCCGATTTTAAAATTGACTGCGATCCGTTTCGGAATTTCTAATTTAAACGCCTAATTTTAAAATTGATCATCGTCTCTCACTTCAAAAAAGCACGTGAAAAATTATGTTTTCCTGGTCGAAATATGCTAAAACAGCCGATAAACATTGTTTTTATAAAACATTTGGCGCTCGGTTAGGGTTACAGTAATTACCGAAGTAGTACACCTAATAACCGAAATACCGGAATACACCAAAATCTGCAATAGTATTATTATATATTATCATATAATACACTTAATTAGTGTGAAGACAAGTGCGTTAGAAACATACTATACGAAAAATGTATAGCTAATAATAATCGGCTTAAATTCGGTCGCTAAATACCGGAATATTCAACTTTACCGGAATATACCAAACTACACAGGAATACACCCAAATATACATCGTTACTTACCGAAATACACTTTGATAAATATTATCAAAAACTGTTATTGTTTAGCAAATACTGCATGTACATGCTAGCAAGTGATTGACCCAAACCAGCTTGCAACCTGCACCTATCAAGACCCATACGTTAGTCTATTTATTCTCACTTCGGATCCAAAAATAGCCAACTATGAGATGGAAATAGTATTTTGTTTTACCTATTCTGGCAATTATAAGATTTAATTAGATAACAATAATGTATGTTTCAGTGTATTCCGGTAGCAAGCTGTATTCCGGTATCTCTAGTGTCCCTGTTTTTAGGAACCCTTCTGACCAGCATTGAACCACGTACTTGTAAGGCTTTGATGACAGGAAACATTATATTTCATCAACCAAAACACTTATTAAACTTAAATTCCGGTTCCACCCTCACTACCATGGCAACTCATGAATACCTTCTTTAAGGATTCAACAGTTCAGTAGCTGTAGGATGGGTAACTTAAGTAAATATCTCATTTGACCAATACAGCTTCACTGTTGACTAGCACCCTAAAGTCCAAAGGCTTGTTATGAGATATGTTGGTGAGACAGGATCGCTCAACACATGCAGAATGACACCAGCATAATACCTATATGAACGCATGTCTGATTTCAGCCGGCTTAGACGCACCCACCATACTACCTAGAAACATGTCGTGGAACACCGGTCTAATACCTACCTGCTCAGACACTTTCCGCACTACTTAGAAACTTGCTGATGAACACCGGCCTAATACCTACCTGCTGAGACACCCTCACCCCACTACCTAGTATCATATCATTGAACACCGGTCTAATACCTACCTGCTCAGACACACTCTCCGCACTCCTTAGAAACTTGTTGATGAACACCTGCCTAATACCTACCTGCTGAGACACCCTCATCCCACTACCTAGTATCATATCGTTGAACACCGGTCAAATACCTACCTGCTCAGACACACTCTCCGCACTACTTAGAAACTTGTTGATGAAGACCGGCCTAATACCTACCTGCTGAGACAACCTCATCCAACTACCTAGTATCATATCCTTGAATACCGGTCTAATACCTACCTGCTCAGACACACTTACCGCACTACTTAGAAACTTGCTGATGAACACCGGCCTAATACCTACCTGCTGAGACACCCTCACCCCACTACCTAGTATCATATCGCTGAACACCGGTCTAATACCTACATGCACAGACACACTCTCCGCACTACTTAGAAACTTGTTGATGAACACCGGCCTGATACCTACCTACTGTGATACCCTTAACCCACTACCTGGTCTCATATCCTTGAACACTGGTCTAATACCTACCTGCTCAGACACACTCTCCACACTACTTAGAAACCGGCCTAATACTTACCTGCTGAGACACCCTCACCCCACTACCTAATATCATATCGTTGAACACCGGTCTAATACCTACCTGCTCAGACACACTCTCCGCACTCCTTAGAAACTTGTTGATGAACACCTGCCTAATACCTACCTGCTGAGACACCCTCATCCCACTACCTAGTATCATATCGTTGAACACCGGTCAAATACCTACCTGCTCAGACACACTCTCAGCACTACTTAGAAACTTGTTGATGAAGACCGGCCTAATACCTACCTGCTGAGACAACCTCATCCAACTACCTAGTATCATATCCTTGAATACCGGTCTAATACCTACCTGCTCAGACACACTTACCGCACTACTTAGAAACTTGCTGATGAACACCGGCCTAATACCTACCTGCTGGGACACCCTAACCCCACTACCTAGTATCATATCGCTGAACACCGGTCTAATACCTACATGCACAGACACACTCTCCGCACTACTTAGAAACTTGTTGATGAACACCGGCCTAATACCTGCCTACTGTGACACCCTCAACCCACTACCTGGTCTCATATCCTTGAACACTGGTCTAATACCTACCTGCTCAGACACACTCTCCACACTACTTAGAAACTTGTTGATGAACACCAGCCTAATACCTACCTGCTGAGACACGTTCATCCCACTACCTAGTATCATATCGTTTAACAATGGTCTAATACCTACCCGCTCAGACACACTTTTTCGCACTACTTAGAAACTTGTTGATGATTACTGGCCTAATACCTACCTGCTGAGACACCATCAACCCACTACCTAGTATCATATCGTTGTACACTTGCCTGCTCAGACACACACTGCACTACTTAAAGTTAGAAACATGTCGATTAACAGCTGCCTGATTCCTACCTGTTAAGACACACATACTGCACTACTTAGAACATGTTGATGAACATCAGTCTGATTCCCGCCTGCTTAGATGAACTTATTCAATTGCACTACCTAGAAATGTGTCCATGAACACCGGTCTGATTCCTACTTGCTTTAGCACACTCATCACACTACCTAAAAACATTTCAATGAACACCTTTCTGATAGTTATCTGGTCAGACATACTCACTGCACTACCTTGAAACATTTTGATGAACACCTGCCTGTCTGATACCTATCTGGCCAGACACAGTCACCGTAATACCCAGATAAATGCAGATGAACATCGGTCTGGTTCCTACCTGTTTTGGCACATCATCACACTACCTAAAAACATTTCAATGAACACCTTTCTGATTCATACCTGGTCAGTCAAACACTTACCACACTACCTAGAAACATTTTGATGAACATCTGTCTGATACCTACCTGGTCAGATATACTGCACTACCTAGAAACATGTCAATGGACATGGTCTGATTCCTTCCTTCTTCGACACACTCACCCCACTACCTATGATGAACACCTTTCTGATTCCTACCTGGTCAGATACACACTCACCACACTGTATAGAAACACTTCTGTGAACATCTGTCTGATACCTGCTTGGTCAGACACTCACACGCAACCTAGAACATGTTGATGAACTTCGTTCTGATTCCCTTCTGCTTAGACATACTCACTGCACTACCTAAAAATGTGTCGATGAACATCGGTCTGATTCCTACCTGCTTTTTTCTAACTCTGCTGCCAAGGTCCATGACTCACAGGCATACAGGAAAATGGATATGACAAGTGAGCACATCAGTTTCATCTTTGATCCAAAACATATGTTGCTTTCTCTCCATGTTGGCTTCAGCTTTGTCATAGCTGCAGTGGCTTGTGCAATCATTGAGAGAACCTCCGATTTTGAGCCTTCATCTGAGACAAATGCTTAATGCCAAGACAAGGGAATCTGTCTTCTTTATGACTGCAAATCTTGTACGGAACATGTTTCATACATCACTTGTGTCTTCCACATTGGATTTTTGGCAAAATTTTGAAAATTCCAAAATGGACAGGCAATCCATTTTGGAATATTCAGTTAAAACACCTTAAGTACCCATTCCAATGCCAAGACAAGTGAATCTGTCTTCTAAATGACTGCAAATGTGGTACGGAACATGTTTTATACATCACTTGAATCTTCTGCATAGTATTTTTGGCAAATTTTGATAAGATAAGATAAGATAAGATAAGATAAGATTTATTTAAAGTCGGCAAGTTTACAACAAAGCAACATAAGCTCTTACGAGCTTTTGAACCGACTGCTATAACCAAGGTATAAAATTCAACAAGAGTAAAACAGCTGTAAGACAAACTAAGCTAATTAGTATGAAAAAAAAAAAAAAAAAAAAAAAAAAAAACATGTACAATATTGATACCTACCTGGACAGAGCAAGGTTTGTAACTTAGGTCTATCAGAACATTGTACTGGAGGGTAGTGCTTCACTAGTGGCAGCTCAATTGCTAAATATCAGGCTCCACACCACCCCCCAGTCAATGTGATTGAAACCTATACCCGTCCTGGTTACTCAGTACAGCTAACAGCTACAAATTTAGTATAATACATTAAAGCTTAGCACAGGTTAAATGAACACATGTATATAATATGGGAATAAACTAAACTAGCATATGCCAGGATAAAGCAGAGTTCACAATTTAGAGCTATCAAACACTGACTAGGTGGTAGTGCTTCACAAGTGGCAGCTCAATTGCTAAACATCAAGCTCCACACCGCCCCCAGTCAGTGTGAAAAAGAACTCCACACCATCCTGGTCAATACTGTGTTACCCTGAAAAAGCATTGCAACAATGAAAGCAACAATAAAAGTTTAGCACATGGACAAATACACGCAGCTAATAAGCGGAGCAATAAGTAAATGCATACAGAACAGAAGCAAATAAGCCAGGCTACATAAAGCAAACAACAAAAGCATAAAAACATAGGAACTGATTAAGAAATAAGACTATGCTGACCCGACCGTGACTTCCAGGAGTTTGGTTAAAATTTGGTATCACAGGCTGAGCATTTACAATTTTTTCCATTCCAGTTGGATATAAGTGATTTAAATTTGCTAAAATCAGTTGTTGTTCTAAAATCATCTGGTAAGGAGTTCCACAGCACGGGTGCACATTTGAAAATTCCAAATTGGAAAGGCGATCCATTTTGGAATTTTCAGTTAAAACTCCTTATGTACCCATTTCAATGCCATTATTCAGTTTAATTTCCTTAAGTAACCATTTCAATGCCAATTCAATGAAATCTGTTTTCTAAGTGCATGCAAATGTTGTATGGAACGAGTTTTTTTACACCAGTTTATTCTAGCACATTGAATTTATGGTAATTTTATAAAATTCTAAATTGGACAGGCGATCCATTTGGGAATATTCAGTTAAAACACCTTATGTATCCATTTCAATGCCAAGACAAGGGAATCTGTCTTCTAAATGACTGCAAATGTTGTATGCAACAAGTTTAATACATCTTTTTATACCTGGACATTGAAATATTGGCAAATTTTGAAGATTCCCAATTGGACAGGCGATCCATTTGGGAATACTCAGTTAAAATTCCATATTTAGCCATTTCAATGCAAAGACAAGGGAATCTGTTTCCTAAATGACTGCAAATACTGTATGGAAGTGTTAAATACATGATGTTTATTCTTGGACATTGAATTTACGGCAAATTTGAAAATTCCCAATTGGACAGGCAATCCATTTGGGAATATTCAGTTAAATTTCCTTATTTAGCCATTTCAATGCAAAGACAAGGGAATCTGACTTCTAAATGACTGCAAATGTTGTATGCAACGAGTTTGATACATCTTTTGTATTCTTGGACATTGAATTTATGGCAAAATTTTAAAACTCCAAATTGGACAGGCGATCCATTTGAGAATATTCAGTAAAAATTCCTTATTTAGCCATTTCAATGCAAAGACAAGGGAATCTGTGTTCTAAATGACTGCAGATTTGGTATGGAACGAGTTTTATACATCTTTTGTATTCTTGGACGTTGAATTTATGGCAGATTTCGAAAATTCCCAATTGGACAGGCGATCCATTTGGGAATATTAAGTTAAAATTCCTTATTTAGCCATTTCAATGCAAAGACAAGGGTATCTGTCTTCTGAATGAGTGCAAATGTTGTATAATTCGAGTTTGATACATCTTTTGTATTCTTGTTGGACATTGAATTTATGGCAGATTTTGAAAATTCCAAATTGGCCAGGCGATCCATTTGGGAATATTCAGTAAAAATTCTTTATTTAGCCATTTCAATGCAAAGACAAGGGAATCTGTCTTCTAAATGACTGCAGATTTGGTAGGGAACGAGTTTTATACATCTTTGTATTCTTGGAAGTTGAATTTATGGCAGATTTCGAAAATTCCCAATCGGACAGTCAATCCATTTGGGAATATTCAGTTAAATTCCTTATTTAGCCATTTCAATGCAAAGACAAGGGAATCTGTCTTCTGAATGACTGCAAATGTTGTATAGTACGAGTTTGATACATCTTTTGTTTTCTTGGACATTGAATGTATGGCAGATTTTGAAAATTCCAAATTGGACAGGCGATCCATTTGGGAATATTCAGTAAAAATTCCTTATTTAGCCATTTCAATGCAAAGACAAGGGAATCTGTCTTCTAAATGACTGCAGATTTGGTATGGAACGAGTTTTATACATCTTTTGTATTCTTGGACGTTGAATTTATGGCAGATTTCGAAAATTCCCAATCGGACAGGCGATCCATTTGGGAATATTCAGTTAAATTCCTTATTTAGCCATTTCAATGCAAAGACAAAGGAATCTGTCTTCTGAATGGCTACAAATGTTGTATAGTACGAGTTTGATACATCTTTTGTATTCTTGGACATTGAATTTATGGCAGATTTTGAAAATTCTAAATTGGACAGGCGATCCATTTGGGAATATTCAGTTAATTTCCTTATTTAGCCATTTCAATGCAAGGACAAGGGAATCTCTCTTCTGAATGACTGCAAATGTTGTATAGTACGAGTTTGATACATCTTTTGTATTCCTGGACGTTGAATTTATGGCAGATTTCGAAAATTCAAAATTGGACAGGCAATCCATTTGGGAATATTAAGTTAAGACTGCTTATGTACCCATTTCAAATCCAATACAAGGGAATCTGTCTTCTAAATGACTGCAAATATTGTCTTGGCATTGAAATGGGTACATACGGACTTTTTACTGAATATTCCCAAATGGATCGCCTGTCCAATTTGGAATTTTAAAAATATCAAAAATTCAATGTTGAAGAAAACACATGATGTATAAAACATGTTTCCTACAACATTTGCAATCATTTAGAAGACAGATTTCCCTGTCTTGGCACTGAAAGGGTACATATGGATTTTTAGCTGAATATTCCCAAATGGATCGCCTGTCCAATTTGCAATTTTTAAAATATAACAAAAATTCAATGTGGAAGATGTAATAAACTTATACAGTACAACATTTCCAGTTAGTCAGAAGACAGATTCCCCTGTCTTGGGTAGTTAATTGGCTTTATGGGGCTTAGTTAACTGAATATTCCAAAACGGATCGCCTGTCCATTTTGGAATTATTGAAATTTGCCAAAAAATTAATGTGGAAGATAGAAGTAATGTATAAAACAGATACAGTACAACATTTGCAGTCATTTAGAAGACAGATTCCCCTGTCTCGGCAATAAAATGGGTACATATGAAATCTTAATTGAATATTCCCAAATGGATCGCCTGTCCGATTGGGATTTTTTAATTTTTCAAAAAATTCAATGTTGAAGAATATAAATGTAATATCAAACCTGTTCCCTACAACATTTGAAGTCATTTAGAAGATAGAACACCCTGTCGGGGCATTGAAATTGGTACATATGGATTTTTCACTGAATATTCCCAAATGGATCGCCTGTCCAATTTGGAATTTTTTAACTTTTCAAAAATTCAATGTTGAAGAAAACACATGATGTATAAAACATGTTGCCTTCAACACTTGCAATCAGTTAAAAGACAAATTTCCATGTCTTGCCATTGAAATGGGTACATATGGATTTTTAGCTAAATATTCCCAAATAGATCGCCTGTCCAATTTGCAATTTTTAAATTTTTCCAAAAAATTCAATGTTGAAGTATATAAAGGTAGTATAAAAACCTGTTCCCTACAACATTGAAGTCATCTAGAAGATAGAACTTCCTGTCTTGGCATTGAAATAGGTACATACAGATTTTTTACTGAATATTCCCAAATGGATCGCCTGTCCAATTTGGAATTTTTAAAATTTTCAAAAATTCAATGTTGAAGAAAACACATGATGTACAAAACATGTTTCCTACAACATTTGCAATCATTTAAAGGTCAGATTTCCCTGTCTTGGCATTGAAATGGGTACATATGGATTTTTAGTTGAATATTCCCAAATGGATCGCCTGTCCGATTTGCAATTTTTAAATTTTTCAAAAAATTCAATGTTGAAGAATATAAATGTAGTATAAAACCTGTTCCCTACAACATTGAAGTCATTTAGAAGATAGAACTCCCTGTCTTGGCATTGAAATGGGTACATACGGATTTTTTACTGAATATTCCCAAATGGATCGCCTGTCCAATTTGGAATTTTTAAAATTTTCAAAAATTCTATGTTGAAGAAAACACATGATGTATAAAACATGTTCCCTTCAAGATTTGCAATCATTAAAAAGACAAATTTCCATGTCTTGGCATTGAAATGGGTACATATGGATTTTTAGCTGAATATTCCCAAATGGATCGCCTGTCCAATTTGTAATTTTTAAAATTTTCAAAAATTCAATGTTGAAGAAAACACATGATGTATAAAACATGTTTCCTACAACATTTGCAATCATTTAAAGGTCCCTTCAACATTGAAGTCATCTAGAAGATAGAACTCCCTGTCTTGGCATTGAAGTAGGTACATACAGATTTTTAGCTCACCTGAGCCATAGGCTCAGGGTGAGCTATTGTGATCACCCAGTGTCCGTCGTCCGTCGTGCGTCGTGCGTCGTCCGTCGTGCGTCGTGCGTCGTCCGTCGTGCGTCGTCAACAATTTGCTTTAAATGACATCTTCTCTGAAACCGCTATGCCTAGGGCTTTGATATTTGGTATGAAGCATTGTCTAGTGGTCCTCGACCAAGTTTGTTCAAATGGTGGCCCCAGGGTCCAAAATGGCCCTGGGGCAGGGGGTCTTGGGTTCGAAACTAAAAAAATACTTAAAAATCTTCTTCTCCAGAACTGCTTGGCTCAGTTGCTTGAAATTTGTTATGTAACATTGCCTAGTGGTCCTCTACCAAGTTTGTTTAAATGGGCGCCCCAGGGTCCAAAATGGCCCTGGGGCAGGGGGTCTTGGGTTCGAAACTAAAAAATACTTAAATATCTTCTTCACCAGAACTGCTTGCCTCAGATGCTTGAAATTTGGTATGTAACATTGCCTAGTGGTCCTCTACTAAGTTTGTTCAAATGGGCGCCCCAGGGTCCAAAATGGCCCCGGGGCAGGAAGTCCCAGGTTTGAACCATAGAAATACATAGATAAATATTAAAAAATCTTCTACTTCAGAACGGCAAGGTTCATATGCTTGAAATTTGGTATGTAGCATTGCCTAGTAGTCCTTTACCAAGTTTGTTTAAATGGTGGCCCCAGGTTCCAAAATGGCCCTGCGACTGGGAGTCCTAGGTTTGAACAATAGAAATATATAGAAAAATATTTAAAAAATCTTCTTCAGAACCACTTGGCTCAGATGCTTGAAATTCGGTATGTCGCTTTGCCTAGTAGTCTTTTACCAAGTTTGTTCAAATGATGACCCCAGGGTCTAAAATGGCCCCGCCCCAGGGGGTCTTGGGTTTGAACCATAGAACTACATAGAAAAATATTCAAAAATTTTCTTCTTCAGAGCCACTTGGCTCAGATGCTTGAAGATTGGTATGATGCATTGCCTTGTTGTCCCTTATCAAGTTTGTTCAAATGTAGCCCCATGGTCCAAAATGGCCCTGCGGCAGGGAGTCCTGAGTTTGAGCCAGTGAAATACATAGGAAACTATTAAAAAATCTTCTTCTTCAGAACCACTTGGCTCAGATGCTTGAAATTTGGTATGATGCATTTCCTGGTGGACTCCTACAAAGTTTGTTTAAATGGTGGCCCTGGGATCCCAAATGGCCCTTGGGCAGGCAGTCTTGGGCTCGAAATTGAAATATACTAAAAAACCTTCTCCAGAACCCTTTAGTGCAGATGCTGAAATTTTGTATGATGCATTGCCTAGTGGTCCCTTACCAATTTGTTCAAATGATGGTGCCAGGGTCAAAAATGGCTCCGCCCCAGGGGGTCCTGGGTTTGAATCATAGAAATACATAGAAAAATATTCAGAAATCTTCTGCTTCAGAACCACTTGGCTCAGAGGCTTGAAATTTAGCTTTTAGAATTGCCTAGTGGTCCTTTACCAAGATTATTCAAATGATGGCCCCAGGGTCCAAAATGGCCCTGCCCCAGGGGCTCCAGGGTTTGAACTATAGCAATACATAGAAAAACATTCAAAAATCTTCTTCAGAACCATTTTGAAATGGTTGCAAACTATCAGGTTTGTTCAAATTATGACCCTAGTTTGACCTTTAACCTTTTTGTTCAGGTGAGCGATTCAGGGCCACTTGGCCCTCTTGTTTTACTGAATATTCCCAAATGGATCGCCTGTCCAATTTGCAATTTTTAAAATTTTCAAAAAATTCAATGTTGAAGAATATAAATGTAGTATAAAACCTGTTCCCTACAACATTGAAGTCATTTAGAAGATAGAACTCCCTGTCTTGGCATTGAAATGGGTACATGCGGATTTTTTACTGAATATTCCCAAATGGATCGCCTGTCCAATTTGGAATTTTTAAAATTTTCAAAAATTCTATGTTGAAGAAAACACATGATGTATAAAACATGTTCCCTTCAACATTTGCAATCATTTAAAAGACAAATTTCAATGTCTTGGCATTGAAATGGGTACATATGGACTTTTGGCTGAATGTTCCCAATGGATCGCAATTTTTTAATTTATCCAAAAATTCAATGTCGAATATAAGGGTAGTATAAAACCTGTTCCCTTCAACATTGAAGTCATTTAGAAGATAGAACTCCCTGTCTTGGCATTGAAATGGGTACATACGGATTTTTTACTGAATATTCCCAAATGGATCGCCTGTCCAATTTGGAATTTTTAAAATTTTCAAAAATTCTATGTTGAAGAAAACACATGATGTATAAAACATGTTCCCTTCAACATTTGCAATCATTTAAAAGACAAATTTCAATGTCTTGGCATTGAAATGGGTACATATGGACTTTTAGCTGAATGTTCCCAAATGGATCGCAATTTTTTAATTTATCCAAAAATTCAATGTTGAATATAAGGGTAGTATAAAACCTGTTCCCTTCAACATTGAAGTCATCTAGAAGATAGAACTCCCTGTCTTGGCATTGAAATGGGCACATACGGATTTTTTTTACTGAATATTCCCAAATGGATCGCCTGACCAATTTGGAATTTTTTAACTTTCAAAAATTCAATGTTGAAGAAAACACATGATGTATAAAACATGTTTCCTGCAACATTTGCAATCATTTAAAGGTTAGATTTCCCTGTATTGGCATTGAAATGGGTACATATGGATTTTTAGCTGAATACTCCCAAATGGATCGCCTGTCCGATTTGCAATTTTTAAATTTTTCAAAAAATTCAATGTTGAAGAATATAAATGTAGTATAAAACCTGTTCCCTACAACATTGAAGTCATTTAGAAGATAGAACTCCCTGTCTTGGCATTGAAATGGGTACATACGGATTTTTTACTGAATATTCCCAAATGGATCGCCTGTCCAATTTGGAATTTTTAAAATTTTCAAAAATTCTACGTTGAAGAAAACACATGATGTATAAAACATGTTCCCTTCAACATTTGCAATCATTTAAAAGACAAATTTCCATGTCTTGGCATTGAAATGGGTACATACGGATTTTTTTTACTGAATATTCCCAAATGGATCGCCTGACCAATTTGGAATTTTTTAACTTTCAAAAATTCAATGTTGAAGAAAACACATGATGTATAAAACATGTTTCCTACAACATTTGCAATCATTTAAAGGTCAGATTTCCATGTCTTGGCATTGAAATTGAGACATATAGATTTTTAGCTGAATATTCCCAAATGGATCGCCTGTCTGATTTGCAATTTTTAAATTTTTCCAAAAATTCAATGTTGAAGAATATAAATGTAGAATAAAACCTGTTCCCTACAACATTCAAGTCATTTAGAAGATAGAACTCCCTGTCTTGGCATTGAAATGGGTACATGCGGATTTTTTTACTGAATATTCCCAAATGGATCGCCTGTCCAATTTGGAATTTTTAAAATTTTCAAAAATTCTATTTTGAAGAAAACACATGATGTATAAAACATGTTCCCTTCAAGATTTGCAATCATTTAAAAGACAAATTTCCATGTCTTGCCATTGAAATGGGTACATATGGATTTTTAGCTGAATATTCCCAAATGGATCGCCTGTCCAATTTGCAATTTTTAAATTTTTCCAAAAATTCAATGTTGAATATAAAGGTAGTATTAAACCTATTCCCTACAACATTGAAGTCATCTAGAAGATAGAACTCCCTGTCTTGGCATTGAAATGGGTACATACGGATTTTTTACTGAATATTCCCAAATGGATCGCCTGACCAATAAGACCGGTGTTCTACAATATGATCCTAAGTAGTGGGATGAGAGTGTCTTAGGACGTAGGTATTAGGCCGGTGTTCATCAACAAGTTTCTAAATAGTGCGGAAAGTGTGTCTGAGCAGGCAAGTATTAGAACGGTGTTCAAGGATATGATACTAGGTAGTGAAATGAGGTGTCTCAGCAGGTAGTTATTAGCCGGTGTTCATCAACAAGTTTCTGAGTAGTGCGGAGAGTGTCTGAGCAGGTAGGTATTAGACCGGCGTTCAACGATATGATACTAGGTAGTGAGTTGAGGGTGTCTAAGCAGGCAGGTATTAGGCCGGTGTTCATCAACAAGTTTCTAAGTAGTGCGGAGAGTGTGTCTGAGCTGGTAGGTATTAGACCGGTGTTCAACAATATGATCCTAAGTAGTGGGATGAGAGTGTCTCAGGAGGTAGATATTAGGCCGGTGTTCATCAACAAGTTTCTAAATAGTGCGGAGAGTGTGTCTGAGCAGGCAAGTATTGGACCGGTGTTCAAGGATATGATACTAGGTAGTGAAATTAGGGTGTCTAAGCAGGTAGGTATTAGCCGGTGTTCATCAACAAGTTTCTGAGTAATGCGGAGAGTGTCTGAGCAGGTAGGTATTAGACCGGTGTTCAACGATATGATACTAGGTAGTGAGTTGAGGGTGTCTCAGTAGGCAGGTATTAGGCCGGTGTTCATCAACAAGTTTCTAAGTAGTGCGGAGAGTGTTTCTGAGCAGGTAGGTATTAGACCGGTGTTCAACAATATGATACTAGGTATTGGGTTGAGGGTGTCTCAGCAGGTAGGTATTAGGCCGGTGTTCATCAACAAGTTTGTAACTAGTGGGGAGAGTGTCTCTGAGCAGGTAGGTATTACACCGGTTTTCCACGACATGTTTCTGGGAAGTATGGTGAGTGTTTCTAAGCAGGCTGGAATCAGACCGGCGTTCACAGGTACTATGCTGGTGTCAAACTGCATATATTGAGCGATCCTTTCTCACCAACATATCTCGAAACAAGCCTTTGGACTTCAGGGTACTAGTCAACAGTGTAGCTATATTTGTCAAATGAGCTCTTTACTGAAGTTCCCCATTCTATAGCTACTGAACTGTTTAATCCTTTAAAAAGGTATTCATGAGTTGCCATGGTAATGACGGCGGAACCGGAATTTAGTTTAATAAAAGTTTTTGTTGTTGAAATAGAATGTTCGCTGTTATCAAAGTTTCAGCCTTACAAGTACGGTTCAATGCTAGTCGGAGGGGTAAATTTCCTGAAAAAGCAGGGATACTAGAAATACCGGAATACACCTTGCTACCGTAATACACTGAAACATACATTTTTGTTATTAAATTAAACTTTAATATTACCAGAATAGGTATAATAAGCACTATTCCCATCTCATAGTTTGCTATTTTTGGATCGGAAGTGAGAATAAATAGACTAACGTATGGGGTATATCATTTTGCAGATTGCAAGCTGGGTTGGGTCAATCACTTGCTAGCATGTACATGCAGTATTTGCTAAACAACAGCAGTTTTTGATAGTATTAAGTATATTTTAATATCAAAGTGTATTTTGGTAAATAACGATGTATATTTGGGGTGTATTCCGGTGTGGTTTGGTATATCCCGGTGTTTTTGAATATTCCGGTATTTAGCAACCGAATTTAAGCCGATTATTATCAGCTATACATTTTTCGTATGATTTCTAACGCACTTGTCTTCACACTAATTAATTAAGTCTGAAAGTTTCTTTCCCGTGAAAGTTTTTCTTCTCCCGTTCTGGCACAAGAGACGGGACCGTCGATTTTAAAATGGAGTGCCCCAATTGGGAATGCTGAAAAATTGCCAAATGGATCGTGATTGCCAAATGGTTCATAACACCAACACAGCATTGCAGCAAAAACCCTGTTTTAACAGTTTTCGCGAAATTTGTGAAGGCTTTGGAGCTGAAACAGCCGAGATACTCATAAAGTCCAGGAAACGTATACCTTTTATTTTGTTAGTAAAGAGCATATCATATATAACAAAGGATTTTTAGTCCAGCTAACACAGCAGTCTTCATCTATTTTTTTTTCTAATCTTTTTAGACTAATATTGGCTTGCAGGCACTGGAGGAATACAAGTCTTGTTGGTAAAATAACGAGTTGCAGTAGCAACATTGAGGCCCAACATGAGCAGTCCTTAACCTTTCACAAAATGTACGCTGAGGCCGGCTGTAGTCCCTTAAATTTTAAAATCGACATAGAGATGTTATATTATTGGCGGTCAATACACTGGCATGAAAGCTCGTGACCGGTGTGCTGTCCTTAACTCACAGCAAACCCAAAAATTTTTGGGAGTTTTTGCACTGTATACCAGTCTCGGGGGTGTCTCCATGTCCAGTCTTGGTATTAAACAATTTACTCCTATTTGGCATGTAGGAGGTGGGTCTTTATAGGCTCGATTTCCTGAGATACATTGGCTTGCACCTCATATGGCCATCTAAAAATAAAAACAAGGAAATGTCCAATATAAACAAAAAATATAAATAGGGCCAATTACGTTTTTTCATTGTAGAACTAAGGCTGACTGTAGCCATTTTGAAAGTACGGATCTACATTGCTGAAGTGAAATAGTCTGATGCTGAACTGTTAGCATAGCTGACTGTAATCTGAACCATTTCTGGCCTTTCAGATTTTTTACGTTGTGTGAACGGTCAGAGAACAATGGCAGTCAAAAATACCAAATTTGCCGCTTCTATTCTGTTGTGGCATTTATTTATGTCAATGAAACAAATAGTTCTACAATATAGATCATAATTTGCCCTATTTATATTTCTCGTTTATATGAGACATTTCTTTCTTATATTTAGTCGGCCTAACTTACGTTCTGCTGATGCCAAAACATAAATTAATGCATAAGAAATCAATTACATGAGGTTACACTGTAATGCTTACGGCTGTGATTCAGGAATCACTACCAGCAATCTATATATTGCACTGTTTATGTCAGATTAGTCAGTAAAATCTTTGAATACATCCAGAAGCTTCAACTTTACTTTCACTTCACTGCCATCTTGTTGATCTCCAAAGCAAGTATAGGTGGACTGTGGATAGTGCAGCAACAACTTGATCCAGAGACCCTCTTAATTAAAAATAACAATACCATATTAATCCTATTAGACGCCTCGGGAGTGTTGCATTTTGCGAATGGGGTCGTTATTTAGAGCCTAAAGAGTAGCAAACAGCCACTGCCAAAATACTTCTAATGAACAGTATCAAAGCAAATGGACATACCTGCTGAGGAAACATTTCCACTGTTTTCCTTTTTTGCATCTCTTCACAGTAGGGGTCAACTCTTAAAGTAGGAGCAAATTCTTTTCTTTAAGAGTAGACCCCATTTCAGAGAGCTACCTCATCCAGAGAAGCAAACAGGAATTCATGCAAGTTAGTATTTATATCATTATTATCGGAAAAGATGCAGAGGCTTTAGAGCAGGGGTGCAAGGTTGGGCGGTAAATTCCACCCCTGGTATTTACCACTGGAATTTACCGGTATTTACCGGTCTGGAAAATACTCCCAAAGTGGAAAATACTGGCAAATACTGGTCGATTGAACTTAATCACCTTTAAATCTTGCTAAAACCAAAACCAACTTAACTTAAAATAATATATATTCAAAACTAAATAACTTTATGATGTTTTAGTTTATTTTTATATTAAGTTTATAAGTTTATCATCATAAAGAATAAAATATTTCACAAATTAAGCAGATTGAAACAGCCAAAAAGTGGTTTTAACTTTTAAGACAAAAAATTTGACAAATTCACAAGTATGAACAGTATCTTGATTCCAATTTATCATTTGTCCTTAATCTCAACAGCATAAATTACAGGTAAGAAATTACAGGTTAATTCATCTGTGCACCTGGCCAGTCACCTGTGACACCCAATTTGCAAGACAACGTCAGTATTGTTAAAACAACAAGTTTCAAGACAATGTTTATTTAACTGGGCAGAGTATTGCTTGGGGCAAGGATGGAAACAATAAGTTGTCAAAATGGTTATCTGTTTTATACAAAAGTTAGACAGTTTGTCAAGGTGAAGTACATAGATAGCTTGAGCTACATGTTTAGTATGGCTTCAACTCTGGAATACATTTATAATAGTCAGATAATAATTTGTCATAACTGCTGAGCCATTTGGGGAATGTCGTTACTAGAATTGAAACAGAACAGAATATAATTGTCATAATCAGTCCTAAAGCTGAACCATCACACATCATTACCAAACAACTATTCACCATAAAGCCAAAAGATCCTATGTTGACCAAGACAACTAGACCAGTGCCTGATGTATTGACTGCAAATCAGTAGTTAGTGCCAAAGTTCCACGACTCCATCCCCACAGAGAGAAATGGCCATCTATGAAACAGGCTATTTCTTTTCCTAAAACAAAGTTCAAAATTTCACTGACTAGATAAACTATTTAAATACATAAGTTGATACAATTGTTAAACTTCAGTATAAATATTATATTAAGTCAGTTGACCAGTATAATTGAAATACCTCTTTGGATTTTGACGGTAGTTATTGTATAAATTCCAGGCTGGTCAATTCAATCAACCAGTATTTGCCGGTATTTTCCAGTTTTTGCCGGTATTTACCGGTAAATACCGCCGGCATGGAAAAAACTCATATTTGCCGGCATTTTGCCAACCTTGCAGGGGTGTTTATTAGGATTAATATGGTTTTACTTTAGACTTCACAGGCACATTACCAACTCCTAGCGTAATTTTGCTACTATCTGTTAATGTGCATATTCCAGCTTATGACTGACACTTAAGGCAAGTTGGCTTGATAGTCACATATATGAAACTTCTGTTGTCAAATTGTTTTTGTTATTGTGTTTTCATGCTGCCATTTTCATTTTCTGTTTTCAGTGACTCAGGCCATTGAAAAAAGAGGATGAAAATAGCAACTTGAAAAGGTAAATACAGAACTTTGACAGCAGAAGTCTCATATATGGGACTAGTTGGTTTGACTACCCTTAGTCTAGCATTAAAACCTGTCAGTTTTGCATAGTCTGTATAGTATTTTTGAAAGAGCCTTGGAAAGTGTCTGTACTGGTACATGTATATATCTATTCCACAAAAATAGTGGTCAGACTGGTTCTTGCCAAAAGACTGATTTCGTAGAGAATTATTGTTTGACTCTATTTAAGTGAAGATTGATTCCATGCTTCTCCAGTCTTTTGGATGAGACTTTAAACTTAGGCTTGTCTCTGTATGACGTATTTGTTTGTGGGATGTTAAACCCAAGTTCACTCACTCTATCTCTTAGTTAAGTGGCACACACCTTGTGGTTGGGCCAGTTGATGTCCTTTCTGTAGCTGATGGCTTTGTACATGTATTTGTCATTAAAAGAGTCCTTTAATCTTCTTTGTCCCAGAGTAAAATGATAAAGGAACAGATATGTGAAGTTTGCAAGGAAAACACAAAGAAATATAGATGTCCAAAATGCCAGATTGTGTAGTAAGTATAGCTTTAGAGTAGAGTCAGGTATTATAAACTTCCGACAGCAGGTAGATTCGGACAGTGACATTGTTTCCTTTATATGTCAGTTGTTTGGAATCAAAACAAAATTAACTGGGCAAACAGTGAAAATCCTGATGAGATGGCTCATTATGCACCATCTTATCTGGATTTTTTTTGTTTGCAAAGGTATGTGCAAATTTATCCGCTGTCCGAAGTTATCCAACTTGACCCTATAGCTTTAAAATTTACACAGTTTATGCAGTTCTGCAGATAATAAGGCTTGTTGTTTTGGGTTTAGCTCCTCTTTATACCCCCGGCATACGAAGTATGTCGAGGGGTATATAGTTTTTGTCATTCCGTTCGTCCGTCTGTCCGTCCGTCCGTCCGTTCGTCCGTACGTAAGTTAACATTTGTGTTAAAGTTTTGTGTTAGGTTTTTTTCTTTTGCTTCTGTTATCCAGAGCTTGTTCATAAGTGCTTAGTGTTACTACAGGATGTATACCGATCAGTATGCATCACCTTGATGCTGCTGCTGGTCAGAGGTCAAGGTCACAGACTTAGAAATTCTTATAACATTTGCGTTAAAGTTTTGCGTTAAGTTTTTTTCTTTTGCTTCTGTTATCCAGAGCTTGTTCATAGGTGCTTAGTGTTACTACAGGATGGATACTGATCAGTATGCATCACCTTGATGCTGCTGCTGGCCAAAGGTCAAGGTCACAGACTTAGAAATTCATATAAAATTTGCGTTAATGTTTTGCGTTAAGTTTTTTTCTTTTGGTTCTGTTATCCAGAGCTTGTTCATAAGTGCTTAGTGCTACTACAGGACGGATACTGATCAGTGTGCATCACCTTGATGCTGCTGCTGGCCAAAGGTCAAGGTCACAGACTTAGAGATTTATATAACAGTTGCATTAAAGCTTTGTGTTAAGTTTCTGCTTTTGCTCTGTTTTCATGAACGTCTTTACTCAAACTTGTTGATATGTGCTTATTGGTACTACAGGATAGATACTGATCAGTTTGCACCACCCTGATGCTTCTGCAGGCCTAAGGTCAAGGTCTCAGACTTAGAAATTTCTACAGCAGTTGTTTTAAAGTTTTGTTTCAAGATTTTGCTTTTGCTCTATCTTTTTGACAGCTTCTATTGAAATTTGTTCAGATGTGCTTAGTATTACTACTGGTTGGACACATATTAGTACCTAAGGGCAAGGTCACAGACTTAGAAATTTATATAACATTAGTGTTAAAGTTTGTATTGAGCTGTATCTGTTTGCTTATGTTTTTGATATACTTGAATGGAACCTTTTGATGTGTGACTAGGTTTACTGCGAGGTTGAGACAGTTTTGTTGACATCATCTGACTGCTGCTGCTGATTGTAGGTCAGGGTCACAGACTTTGTAATTTATATAACCATTTGTGTTAAAAGTGAACTTTAAGTTTGTATTGTTTTGATTATTGTGAAATCTTGAGATGTAGCCTAGTGATATGTGCCTACATGGGCATGCAAAGTTTATTTCCTATAGGCGGTGGTGCTGGCCGGGGGTATACGTGAGCCCCTGCTCACTTGCTCTAGTTGAGACAGTATTTTTGTCTATATTGAGCCATGTCTTAAACTGAGGGAGAAAGAAAAGGAATAGACAAGATAAATAAATAAGGCTTAAAAATTCAAACTACCCCCTTCCCACACCTGCTGCAAGCACAGCTGACATTTGTCATATTAAAGTTAGTAGGACACCAAGCACCATTGCCTGACCTGGCTACCCCTAAGACAAAAAAGGGTAACAGGGATAACTTTAGGTAGTTTTCAATATTTCTTCGTAAAAACTTTTGTCATGACCCTCGATCATTAGAACTGTCTCACAGAATGGAACTGTGCATTTACAATGCGTTAAGGAACTAAACATACTAAACATAGTTTTGGATCTCATTAATAAAACATGTTAAATGTGTTTGAGTAATAACAAATGTCAGAGATTCAACATGCAAAGACGATTTTTGTTTTTCAGCACGCAGCAAAGGCTCAGGCCAGCCTGCACATCTATGCAACCAGATCAGAGTCTTTGCTGTTTGCATGCAAGATGGTATCTGAAGAATATACAAGCATAAAATGAAGGCTCTTCCCAGACTTCATGGATTCACTGACTGGTTCAATGATACCTGCTTATCAGTATTTTAAGCACCATTTGTTTTTAGCTCACCTGTCAAGGTGAGCTTATAGTATAGACTTGGTCCGTCGTCGTCGGCGTCCACAATTTTAAACATCTTCTTCTCAGAAACCACTGGGTGGATTGAAGCCAAATTTCATATGGAGCCTTAACAGGATGGGGGAACAAAAGTTTATATATTTGGTCCAGGTCACATGACCAAGATGGCCCCCACGCCCATATATGGTAAAAACCCTTCAAAAATCTTCTTCTCCAGAACCAAAAGGCCTATGACCTTGAAACTTGGTATGTAGCATCGGGCATGCGGGCCCATCATAATTTATATAAATCATGACCTTGTGATGACCTTGACCTAATTTATGACATGGTCAACTTTGGTATGTTAGGCTTTTATATGGGAAAACACTTAAACAGTGGATTTCTCGGAAACTATTTAAGTATTAGGTGCAGTACTTGGTATACATGGTCGACTAAATAACCAGATGAAGATATTATGTCACTAAAGGTCAAGGTCATTCCGTCAGACCATCCGTCGTCAAGATTTTCAAACATCTTCTCCTTTGAAACCACCGGGCCAATTGAAGCCAAATTTCATATGGAGTCTCAGTGGGATGGGGGAATGAAAGTTTATACCCGGGGTCTGGGTCACATGACCAAGATGGCCGCCATGCCCATATATGGTAAAAACCCTTCAAAAATCTTCTTCTCCAGAACCAAAAGGCCTATGACCTTGAAACGTGGTATGTAGCATCAGGCATGCGGGCTCATCATAGCTTATACAAATCATGACCTTGCGTTGACCTTGACCTAATTTACGGGATGGTCAACTTTGGTATGTTAGGCTTTTATATGGGAAAACGCTTAAACAGTGGATTTCTCAGAAACTATTTAAGTATTAGGTATAATACTTGGTATACATGGTCGACTAAATGACCAGATGAAGATATTATGTCACTAAAGGTCAAGGTCATACCGTCAGACCATCCGTCGTCAAGATTTTCTAACATCTTCTCCTCTGAAACCACTGTGCCCATTTAAGCCAAATTTCATATGGAGTCTCAGTGGGATAGGGAAACAAAATTTTTTACCCGGGGTCTGGGTCACATGACCAAGATGGCCGCCATGCCCATATATGGTAAAAACCCTTCAAAAAACTTCTACTCCAGAACCAAAAGGCCTATGACCTTGAAACTTGGTATGTAGCATCGGGCATGCTGGCCCATCATAGTTTATACAAATGATGACCATGTGTTGACCTTGAATTAATTTTCGACATTGTCAACTTTGGTATGTTAGGCTTTTATATGGGAAAACGCTTATACAGTGGATTTCTCAGAAACTATTTAAGTCGTAGGTACAATACATAGTATATATGGTCAACTAAATGACCAGATGAAGATATTATGTCACTGAAAGGTCAAGGTCATTTTGTCGGTCTGTCCGTCATCAAGATTTTCAAAACATCTACTCCTCTGAAACCACTGGTCTGATTGAAGCGAAATTTCATATGGAGTCTAAGTGTGATCAGGGAATAAAAGTTTGTTCTCAGGGTCTTGACCAAGATGGCCGCCATGCCCGTATATGGTAAAAACCCTTCAAAATCTTCTTCTCCAGAACCAAAAGGTGTATGACCTTGAAACTTGGTATGTAGCTTTGGGCACTCAAGCCCATCATAGTTTATACAAATGATAGTGCGTTGACCTTGACCTAATTTATGACACTGTCAACTTTGGTACATTATGTAGGCTTTTATATGGGAAAATGCTTAAACAGTGGATTTTTCAGAAACTATTTAAGTCTAAGGTGCAATATTTGGTATATATGGTTGACTAAATGACCAGATGAAGATATTTTGTCGTTAAAGGTCAAGGTCATTCTTTGACTTTTGTACAAGGTCATTGAGATTCTGTCACCCGTCAACATTTTCAAACATCTTCTCAGAGGCCACTAGGGTCAATTGAAGCCATATTTCATATGGAGCTTCACCGGCTTAAAGGAACCATAGTTTGTTCAGATGGTCTTCGTCACTTGTTAAAGGACTTCTCCTCTGAAACTACTGGGCCAATTTTAATTAAATTTCATAAACAGCCTTCAGGCAAAGCAGGAAAGAAACTTTAAATATTTGGTCAAGGTCACATGACCAAGATGGCCACCATGCCCATATATGGCAAAACCCTTAAAAAATCTTCTTCTCCAGAACCACTGGGCCATTTGCCTTGAAACTTGGTATGTAGCATCTGGAACTCTAGTACTACTAAGTTTATATAAATGATGAACTTGGATTGACCCTGACCTGTTTTGCCACAAGGTCAAATTTGGGCTCTAATGCTTTTGAGTGGGAAAAGCTAAAACAAAGTGCATTTTTGTGTTGCTATTGTGCTCTGTGATATGGAAATGCAGACAATTTGAACCCCTAGGAATTCTAGGGGTCAAGATTGTTCAGTGACCTTGGCTTAAGGTAATTTGTCGTAATTTGTCAACATTTTTAAAGGACTTTTCCTCTGAAACTACAGAACCAATTTCAATTAAGTTTCATATGCAGCCTTCAGGCAAAGTGGGAAAAAAATTCATATATTCGGTCCAGGTCATATGACCAAGATGGCCACCATGGCCATATATGGCAAAAACCTTGAAAAATCTTCTTCTCCAGAACCACTGGGCCATTTGCCTTGAAACTTGGTATGTAGCATCGGGGACTGTAGTACTACCAATTTTATATAAATTGAGCATATACTGACAGGTGAGCGATCGTTGCCCTTGGGCGACTTGTATCACATTTACAGTTAAAATAGGCCTGATTGAGACAAATCAGTTGTCTCCCTTTGTATCAGAGTGACTTCTCTCAGATTTTCTACCATTGATTTACTGGCTTGTCGTCTTTTTTGCAGCTGTTCTTTGGGATGTTTCAAAAGCCATAAAGGTACGTATTACCATATTTCTTTAATGATAAGACGGACCAAGATTTTTTGGATTGTTTCTTATAGCAGACTTTGATTTGACTGACTTAGATATTTGGCAGTGCTGGGGAAAGAAAATCCTGTTTCATAGCCAAACACTTGCCACTGACTTCCCTTAGGTAAATGTTCTAGAGCAAATAGCATCATACACTGATGAACGACAGTTGACCATGTGATGTCAATTGACCATGTGATATCGTCAAGCAAAGTCTATGGTAAACAAATGTCTTGATTGGTCCATGTCATCTTCACATCATGGGGACAGCCTATTTAATGTAATGGCTGAACTCGTCATTACTAGATTTTCTTCGACCCATATTTTTCATATACCACAAGAAATTGCCACAAAAAATTTAAAGCTAATTTGTGGATTTGAACCCAATTTAGGGGCAATAACTCGTACACTACTAATTTCAATATGACAAAATTTGATGTGTAGTGCGCTATAATGACTATAATTCACACGTCATGCAAGTTAATATAACACTATTTACAGAAAAGAGGCAGGGGCTTTTATTAGAGCAGGGGTGTTTATTAGGATTAATACGGTGTGGGAGAATTCTTGATATCGAGAAAGTATTTTCATCAGTTTACCCCCTAGCTGTATAGCTATACAGAGGTCAGACTGTTGTTATGTGATATTATTTATCTTTTTTTCCCAGA
>CAXDIV010000004.1:58024-100139 GCA_963989385.1 Ctena decussata
TGAATGAGCCTACAGACAAGTTCCTAAGGACTCTGTAACTTAAGGGAGTAGGTTTACAGAACAGTCATACATGTTAAAATAGTCGTTTTTTGATATCTTAAAATTTTGAGTCAAATACCCCATTCTAAAAACCATCTCTCAGAAGGCTTTGACTTAGATTTGTTTAAAATGTAACAGGTAACATAGTTACTAATAAATGAGCCTAAAAACAAGTTCATTTGGACTCTGTACCTTAAGGGAGGGGGTTTACGGAACAGTCATATATGTTAAAATAGCGCCATTTTTATAATTTCTTATAATTTCGAATCAAATACCCCATCCTGAAAATCATCTATCAATAGGCTGTGACTTAGATTTGGTTAAAATGTAAGAAGTAACATAGTTACTAATGAATGAAGCTATAAACAAGTTCTTTTGGACTCTTTAACTTAAGGGAGGAGGTTTTCGGAACAGTCATACATGTTAAAATAGCGCCATATTCATAATTTCTTATTATTTCAACCCAAATACCCTATTCTAAAAATTTCTCTCAACAAGAAGTGGCTCAAATTTGCTTAAAATATTACAAGTAACAAATTGAGTTATGAATGAAACTATAAACATGTTCCTTTAGATCTTGTAAGCAACATGAGATGGTTTTCTGAACCGCCATATATGGTAAAAAGTGTAGTTTTGGTATCGATTCCCACTGCAGGCAGAATTCTTCTGTATTCAGTGCCACATTCGGTGGCTTCATTACCATCAGATCATCTACTAACAATAGTAGCAACAACAACTACAACAACACCAACAATGCAACAACAAATCATACTATATGTGTTGTAATCGAATGAGTTCTAAGTTGGAATTCTCCTCAATTGATGGATTGTACAAAGAATCACTAGCACCAGCCTGTTTTGTAGCAGTAGCAGCAACAACAGCAACAACAACAACTTCCATTTCAGTTGTAGCATCAATATAGCATCTCAGCCTACAACAGGACCTCTAAGAGAACATGTATACCAGTGAGGGCTAATACAAAGACACTGGTAATACCGTGTTAGACTTTTGTAGAAACGCTGGTGCTGCCTCAAGCTACCTCAAATCTCTCTACAGGCTATACCAGTTTTAGCTTCTAGAACATGGTACCAAGTCAGGCAGCTAAAAGACCTATTAATACTAGCTAATAGGTCACAGACTATTACCTTAATAAACATGTTATGTTCATTTTTTGCTCGCCTGAACGAAAGTTCAGGAAGAGCTATTGTTGTCACCACGGCGTCGGCGTCCGCGTCAGCGTCCGCGTCGGCGTTCGGATTGGATGTTGTGGTTAAAGTTTTTTAAAGACCTATATCTCCTTAACCCATCGATGGATTCTTTTGATACTTGCACTGTAGTTAGATATTGGTCTAAGGTTTAACAAGTTACCACCCCCACCCCACTCCGTGACCTTGATGTCAAGGTCATGGACTTAGAAAATTGGTATTTTTTTGACTGGATGTTTTGGTTAAAGTTTTATAAAGCCCAATATCTCCTTAACCCATGGATGGATTCTTTGATACTTGCACTAAAGTTAGATATTGGTCTAAAGTTTTCGAAGGAACTACCCCCATCCCCCTCTGTGACCTTGATGTCAAGGTCATGGACTTAGAATATTGTCTTTTTATTGATTGGATGTTTTGGTTAAAGTTTTTTAAAGACACATATCTCCTGAACCCATAGATGAATTCTTTGTATATTTGCACTGTAGTTAGATCTACAGAGTACTACCCCAACCCGGCTCAGTGATCTTGATGTCAAGGTCAGGGACTTTGGAAATTTTTGTCTTTTTTAAAGTTTTGTTATTGCATACTGATTCATAATGCTTTGCAGAGATTTAGTTTATACTTGAACTGTTGTTAGACTCTTTTTTGAGTTTTTACAAAACACCTTATACTTACCCCACTGGATGACCTTGAAGTCAAGGTCATCGACTTAGAATTTTGTCTTAAAGATTTTGGTTAAAGTTTTATATTTTATGAAGACATAATTTCACAGTGCCACGATGATGGACTCAGTTGATACTAATACTTGGACTTATGTTAGATAATAGTTCAGGGTTTTGATACATCCTAGTAGCCCCCCCTCCCCCCCCCCCTCCCCCCTACCCGTCAGTTTTTTTTACCTCAATGTCATGGACTTTGAAATCTCATTTCATTTTCTTTTTATTTTGATTTTATTTTTAAGACTTATTTCTGAGATAGCTTTTGTTTATTAATGTGTTTTCATTATGGACATGCTTGCCTGAAGTTTTATGCATAGCAGTCCACATATCCACATAGCCCCCCCCCCCCCCCCCCTGTCCCCCTACCCGTCAGTTTTTTTTTTTACCTCAAGCTTGTGGACTTTGAAATTTCATTTCATTTCTTTTATTTTAATTTTATTTTAAGACTTATTTCTGAGATAGCTTTTGTTTATAAATGTGTTTACATTATGGACATGCTTGCCTGAAGATTTATGCATAGCAGTCCACACCACCATAGCGGCTGTGTGATGGGCAAGCACCAATTCAGGCGAGCTATGCTGTCAGGCGACAGCTCTTGTTATATTAAGCTTAAGAACTAGAATTGGTCATGTATACAACCTTGCAGCTGAGGCTAGAACAAAACTTCCGTAGACAATGGGTTATCAGCTAAATCTTCAAGAAGACCTTTATAAAACACTGTAATGCCAGCTCCTGCTATTTAAAGTCCACAGCAATGGACACTACGCTACCATCTAATCATATTACAAGACCTTCAGAGAGAAAACGCTTTCAGGTTTTGAAAATAACAGGATTTATCAAGTTTGCTTGCCAGCTTGGTTTGGTGCAAGACTTGTAGAGACTTTTAATGCTAGACTGATCGTAGTCAGACAGGCAGATTGTGATAGCCCCTTGTTTAATTAGACATTCAAAACTATTGTGGCACCCGCTCAACGTGCTATGATGATTTTACGTCACTGCAATAAAATTTCCACCTAGTACAGGACTTCTGAGTAGGAGTAAAACCTGATGTCATCAGAAGCAACCTATCATAAGAACACCACACTGTTTTAACAGGATGTCTGGGGAGACCGTAAAGTCAGCTCTGAATCCTACAAGGCCCATACTAAGATTGTTGTACCAGCTTAGTAAACTACAAGACATTTAGAATATGTTACTTGATGTAGCTATTTTAGAAGCTTCCCATAATGTAGTTCCTCTTAAGTCACAACCCTCTTCCTACACTGCAAAAACTTTGTAACCTCTCTTGGTCAGATATAAAATTAAGGCAGCACAGATGCTTTTGCAGCACTTTTACGTCTCGAAGCCCATAGTGCATGACTGCAACATGGCTCAAGTCAAAAAGAAGCAATTTGACTTTTCGCGCATGTTGCTTACCACGAAAATTAAAAATCCCGAAAATCAATGTTTATGTTCTTGACCCTTAACTGCGAAAATTACCGCGTACACGGTAGTTCGACAGAAACTCACTGGTTCATTGGTTGGTTGATTTGATGCTTAACGTCCACGGTAAACAGCTAAGGTCATGCCCGGACGATAAGTTAACCTAGCCACACTATTTCTGGGCAGGCTTAGACCTCCTAAGCGGTTAACCAGTATTAAGTGCACATACTTTAGCCAGTAACTGACAACTGCCCATCTTTAATCAGCGGAAGGAGAAACTCAATGATACCCAACATCATAATGCACAAACTGAGTGTCAGTGAGTGATACAGAAAATAATTAAAACACTGGGCACAATTTTGACTGATACACGGAATAGGGTATGTAAGGTAATGAACTTATTGTCTGAAACTGAAAATGTTTATTTTATCATAGATTGCAACTTCTAGTTGCAATAGTTGCGGTAGTTCTGTTGTGGTTCTTTGTTGCCTGTTTTTGGTGTCAGAGTTTCTGTGATGTTTTACCTTATGTATGTTATTATTATTTTTGGTTCGGTTTAGGTTGCTGAGTGGCCACCTTTTGGGAACAAGCTGCTCACTCGGTTGGCCATATGTTCTCTGTATCTTGATTATTTGTAATCTTAGTTGTTTCCAACTATGGTTTGAGGGCTGGATTTGGATTTTGATTGTTTCAGTTCCTGGTCTTTGCATACTTTTTACTTTTATTTTTCTAATTAAACTGAATTTCAGTGCAATCCGAAACACTATTCTTCCTAGATGGATTGATATAGTGGAGAGAGCAGTGGTTCAGTGCAACATGCCGAGGCCGAGGCATCCAGGTATTGTAGCACAAAAGGCGGTACATGAGGATGAAAAGCACAATGTCATCCTAGGGGTATGGCGGAACCAAATGGACTGGCTAGATGTGGGTCAACCTCCTGCACCTCGCAACTCAGCTATAGAGTCAGACAAGTCAATTCGGACAAATGGTAAATTCGGACAGTGGCATTGTTTCCTTTATATGTCAATTGTTTGGAATTGAAACAAAATTAACTGGGCAAACAGTGAAAATCCTGATGAGACGGCTCATCTAGATTTCACCTGTTTGCGATGGTATGCCCGAATTTACCCGGTGTCCGAAATTACCAGACTCGACCCCAGCTGCGAAGCATCAGAGGGACCTCTTGAAGGTCTTTTTTCAACTCACCACAATGTGCGGTGGCAAGGCAAGAAAGACTGGCTGGACTGCATGACGCGGAATGTGAAGAAGATTTGATACTTTGAATTTTATTTCTGAAAAACTCAGAAAATAGATATTGAGGATGCATATTTTTCTATTCAGAGTCAATGTTTTAGAGCAAAGTGAAATCATTTTAGGTCCATTATAGCAAAGTTAAGGGATTGTTACGAAATGGATCCGATCGTCGACTTTGTCGTCGAATTATTTTTATCCTTTCAATCAGTAGGGCTACAGTTTTAGGGCAACTGTGGTAATAAAACGTTTACGGAAATTGTGACTACGTTATGCATGGGTTGTTTGTGAATACCTCTCGTGGACAGCGTATTGCATGATTTTAAGGTGAATACCTGCACGAGTCTTTTGATTGTGGACAGCGTGTTGCATGATTTTAATGTGAATACCTGCACGCTTATATTCGAGTCCCATGATTTAAATGTGAGACGCATACTATTTATACGCCTATCTTTTATTGAAAAGTTAGACGTGGCTGTTTAATTCTTATACTGAGGATGTTATATTGTTGTGTGCCCAGATTCTGAGTTTAGACCAGAACGGTAAGATTTTATTATTTTTATTTAGAATAGTTTGGCTAAGAATGAAAAATGTGACTTCTGATTGATATCGTATGATTATATGTGTCGACTGATTTGATTTTGTTGACAGTGATCAGGCTGTGCATATGTCGACCAATTTTGTTTATACTGACCATGCTGCGCATGGTATTAGTATATTAGGAAGTTTTGTAAATTACGGAAATAGTTTATATCACTGATGTTGGTTGCAATGGTGTGCGTCTATTTGACGTCCAGTGACGTCAGTTGCATTCATGTTATTCATGTGACGTCAGTTGCATTCATGTTATTCGTGTGACGTCAGTTGCATTCATGTTATTGCGACGTCAGCACTTTTTATATTAGTTTCACGTATACGTGGCCTATAGAAGTAGATTGATTTGTAATGGAACTAATTTATATACTCGTGACGTCAATTGACGCCATAGCATGCACCGCATTAAGGGTTTTTTCCATAAGTTATAATGGTAACATTTGGTCATCATGCGTTTGATTTGCCTTCATTAGACGGCGTCATATGGTATAACATCATTGATGTCATGATGTCAGATCAAACGTTATGATCCCAAATGTGTGAGAAACGCTTATTCAGCTGTAATATTCTATGGCAAATGGTATTACGCTTAGTTTAAAGAAATGAATTAATACATATGCGAGTTAGTTTTTGGTCAATCAATTTAATGTAAATAGGTCATTGTTTAGATTATTCATGTTTTATGTGGGGTATCTCATGGTAATGCCTGTTGACGTCAGTATACTTCTTGACAATGTTTAACGTCAGATCCTTCGACGCACATGCGTGGTAGGATCTACGTTTCTTCATTGGCGGAAGTGGTAAGCACACTTTTAGCTTTACATCGTGAGCGCAAGTCGTGTCTAGTGACAGGGCTGGCGTGTGCCCGTTATGCTCGGCATTCGCCGAAGGCGTTGTATGGTATTTCCAAGACAGGCCCAAGTCTGACGTATTGTTATTATGTAGTTACAATGTATTAAGTGTAAGTTCGTTATTTTTAGGCACATCAAGTCCGGCAGTCAGCTGTTAGGACTTAGAGCCACGTCTCACCTGGAGATTCGATATACGTCTCCAGGTTAATACCAACCCGGGTAGAGGCAGTTACAACGCCGTTTGTGCATGGTTCCTAAGCAGAGGCGGGAAGCACAAAATGTAGGCGGAAGTGGTTAGCACAGTTTTGCCAGATTCTGTGATAAGATCTTAAGGTCTGTGATAAGGTCACATCAAGTGTGGGACAGTGTTCGTCCACTAAGGTGTGTTAATATATATAGACTGGTCTCTGGTACGATCCAGGGAGCGACCAGTATATAATCGTGCACGTGTTAATATAAGTTGGTGTTCCTCATGATATATGGACTGGCCCATGACATGATCCAGGGAACGACGAATTGAAGTCTACCAACATAAGGCCTTGTTTTTTTGTATGAGCTCAAACTAACGTTTTTTTTTTGTTCTTTGTGTTTTCCTTTAGTTCATGGCGCTGAGCCGAGTACGGTGTTGACGTCAGACGGTAATCTATTTGCGTATTGTACGCAAATCGATTACAGATTTGAAACAAACACCTTACTTGGGCCAGCGACATGAACTGATATGTGTTGTATAGTATTGTAATTGTGAATTGTTGTAAATTGTATCGTTGTATATAGAATTTACATTATATATAAACTTCAAAAAATTCTAACGTTGTTAGAGTTTCCTTGTTAGTGTAATACACTGGTAGATAACCCTTTAACCGGAAATCACCCTCCGCCGTCCTGGCGACGCATAAGGCTCTGCACCCGTGTCGACCGTGTGTAAAACCTTCTGCGTAACATGGTGTCAGAAGTGGGATTTGATTTCCGGTTAATATCTGCCAGTGTAACACATTGACAATATATACAGATTCTAGGCACAATTTTGTCAGACATTTTTATTATTATTGACTTTCTGATTGTTCTTTTCTAAGGTGACGTAAGGCTGTGAAATTTAGGGGAGCAATTTTGCCACTATATTCTTTGTAAATGTAACCTACACTCAATTAAGGTCAACTATCCTTATTCCCTGCGTGATGAAGTGCGATAGCCCATGCATTAATTTGTGATAGAATGTAACAGGTTGCATATCTGAGTGGGGAAACTGAGGTATATAGACCTGAATTGTCTTGGCACGGATGATACATATTTAGTTTTAAGGTCCGTTTGAGTACCTTGGCACTGCTGTTGCATGACAATCTGTTAGTTTATTAACTTAAACGTTTTGTACGTTGTGTCGTAACCGTTACTGAGGTCCATTTTATGTCCTGATTTAGTAGCGTAGGTTACTCGTAACGTAATATAATATCGTTACAATTACTTAAACCTAATAGCAGAATCTTAAGTTTGATTTACCGTTGGTATCTTATAAGGTTTTGTAATGTAGGACGTACAATTGTCGTGTCAGTGTTAATGCGTTGCGTTACATACGTTACGTTTGTATATCCGATACGCTAGATCAAGTTGGGCGTAATTGTAATGTGGGTTATTTACGTCATCTAATTGTGTCATTTGAAAGTGAAAAGTAATTCTCGGCAAAGTCAATGTCAGTTTATGACGTCATTTCCGGTCTGTTATAAACGTAACTTTAATAGCTACGTCTAGATCGCGAGTATACTAATTAATCAACGTTTTAGTTGGATTAGTTTGTTATTATTATTGTTAACGTTTTAGTTAACGTGTGTGACGATAAATGAACGTCGGTTTCAGTTAGGTTAACGTGAGCTTTACGTTAAGCGGCATGGATCAGTTAGTTAAGACGGGAAAGGAGTTAGGTTATGAGGGGCAGGCTTTGCAGGAATTTGTTAAGCAACAGCAAGAGACTGAGAGGGCAGAAAGGCACGCGGTAAGGGAGCTTGATAAAGAAAAGATTGCGCAGGCCGATAAAGACAGGGAAATTGAATTAGCTAGGGTCGCGGCGGAGAAAGAGAGGATTGTGCAAGCCGAAAAGGATAGGGAAGTAGAACTAGCTAAGATTGCGGCGGATAGGGAAATCGAGATGGCGCGGATTGAAAGTATAGAGCGGCAAGCCGAGAAAGATAGGGAAGCTAGGTTGTCTCAAGTCGAAAGCGATAAGGAAGCGAAGTTGTCGAGCGAAGTCGAGTTAGAAAAGTTGAAGTATAGTTTTGAATTACAGCAACGCGAGTTGAAGAATCAGATAGATTTGCAGAAGGTAACGTTTAGAGTTGAATTAGAAAAACAGAAGGCTGAAAAGCTAGCGCATGCGCGAGATCCCAAGTTACCGTATTTTGATGAAAGTAAGGACAAAATGGATAGTTACTTATCAAGGTTTGAGAAATACGCGACGGCGAATAAATGGGATAAAAACGTTTGGGCTGCATATTTAAGCGCATTACTTAAAGGTCGCGCGCTTGATGTCTATGATAGATTGTCTGTAGATGATGCAGCGGATTATGACAAGTTGAAAGATGCGTTGTTAAAGAATTTCGATATGACTGAACGCGGATTTAGGAAGAAATTTCGCTATGATAGGCCTGAAAAGTCGGAAACGTTTATTCAGTTTAGTAGTAGACTTAGGTCGTATCTTAATAAATGGTTGAAAATGGCGAAGGTAGACCAGTCTTATGAATCTGTTTGCGATTTTTTCGCTAGAGATCAGTTTTTAGAATCTTGTAGTAAAGAACTGTGTGCTCATTTGAAACCGAAAACATTCACGAATCTAGGTGAGATGGCTAGGGAAGCAGATTTATTTGCAGAAGCACGTGGCGGTGTCTACGCTTGTGTTAATAAGGGGCAGCGTGATAGTAAGGGCGTAACTCAGAGTAGATCTGATAATAAGCCGAGTGCGAAGCCAGAGATAAAATGTAGTATTTGTGGTAAGGGACATTTAACATATAAATGTTTTAAGAATCCCGATAGGAAGCAAGCATATAGTGCGGAGGTAGGTGCAAGTGCAAGCGGATACAGCGGAAGTAAGGGGAGTAGTTATGCACCGAAAGATGAGACACAAAAATCACAGAGTAAGAGCGATACTGTGCAGATGAAGGGTAGTAATTCAGATCGTGGCCGTGGTCGAGGTTATTCCCGCGGACGTGGTCGGGGTGGCGGACATCAAATGAGTTTTTGTAAAACTACAATGAATAGGTCTCATGAAATTGAAGGTCTCTATAAGAGTAAGGAAGAAAGTCCACTAATCAATGATAACGTGGATAGGGAAGGTGTCTGTTACTTTTTAAGGTCGCGATTACCAACAGCGCAGGGTACGGTTAATGGTAAGACTGTTGTAGTTCTAAGGGACACAGGTTGCACTGGGTGTGTCGTTCGTAGAAACTTGGTTTCTAATGATCAGTTACTTGGTAGAGAATCTGATGTAACTTTGATTGATGAATCTACCCAAAGGTATCCCTTAGCAATGGTTGACATAGATTGTCCATTTTTCACAGGAAAAACTGAGGCATTGTGCATGGAAGATACATTGTATGACCTGGTTATTGGAAATATTGACGGGTCAAAACTTCCCGATATGTCCCATTTTGCAATGGCGGCAGTGACTAGGTCACAAGCTAAGCAAGGTGAAGAGGTCTATAGGAAACTTAAAGTTCCTGATCAAATTATTGCTAGTGATAAGGAGGCATTGAAGCAGGCCCAAGTTGTTGACCCTAAATTGAATGGCATAAGGCAAAGAGTGGAATCTGGGAATGTGACTATTAGTCGTGGATTGAACCGAGGTGAAACTAAGTTTATCCGAAAGAAAGATTTATTGTATAGGCAGTTTACTAAGGGAAACAAGGTCACTTTGCAACTTATTATCCCTGAAGGTTTTCGTGAAAAGGTGTTAAGATTGGCGCACGAAACCTTGATGTCAGGTCATTTGGGCATAAAGAAAACTATGGATAGAGTGTTAACTGAGTTCTTTTGGCCTGGAATTTGTGGTGATGTGGCAAGGTTTTGTAAATCTTGTGACATATGTCAAAGGACTATTCAAAAAGGTCGTGTCAATAAAGGTTCCTTTAGGAAAGTTGCCACAGATTGACATACCATTTAAACGAGTCGCTGTTGATATAGTCGGACCGATAGAACCTCGTTCTGACAGGAAATTCCGCTATATTTTAACAATGATAGACTATGCGACGAGATATCCCGAGGCGGTAGCGTTACCCGGCATTGAAACGAGACGCGTAGCCGAAGCGTTAGTTGAGATGTTCAGTAGATTAGGAATACCGAGTGAAATGCTAATCGAGCATGATAGTAAGATCACGATTGACGTCATGAGAGAGGTTAGTAGGTTGTTGTCGCTTCAAGATCTGACAACTATTCCTTATCAATCTACTGGTAAAGGACCCGTGGAGAAATTCCATGATACATTGAAACAGATAGTACGTGTAATGTGCATAGAACGTCCGAATGACTGGGACAGGTATCTCCCAGCATTATTATTCGCAGTTAGGGAAGTTCCGCAAGAGTCGTTAGGTTTTTCCCCGTTTGAACTGTTGTATGGGCGTAATGTTAGGGGTCCTATGCAAATATTAAAGGAATTATGGTCTGTAGAGGAAACTGACCAACGTGCGTTATTGACGTATCAGTATGTTATTGATTTGAAAGAACGTTTAGAGAGAACGTGTAAGTTAGCACAGGATATTGTCCGGAAAATGGACGTAAAGCAGAATGCTTATTATGATAAACGCGCGAGGTCGCGTAAGTTTGACGTCGGAGACAAAGTACTTTTGCTACTCCCGAATGAGTGCAATAAATTGTTACTTCAATGGAACGGGCCATATGAAGTTGTCGAAGTAGTCAATGCAATGAAATACAAGATTAACGTCAAGGGCGTCGTGAATACTTATCCTGCTAACATGATTAAGCAGTATGTTCAACGTCAAAAGAACGTGTCGTCTGCAGTTGTTAATGCACGTGACAATGTTGGAGCAGAGGATCACAGTGATCCGAGTGTCCAAAGAGTTAACATTTGTACGTCAGAGGACGTATCCCAATATGACTTCATACGTGAAAACGTAAAGCCCGACGAAGTAACGTCGACTCAGAACACGAATATGGAGGAACACGGTGGCGATAGTAGGTTAGAGGCCGAGGCAACGGATCCTGTGGGATCTGTCGTGCGAAGTAGGTGTAATGTCAAGGATAGCGTTAATTTTACGTCTGATACACTTAAAGGTGGCGATTTCCACCTAGTGTTCGATCAGACTTACCCATACTTCCCCATTCCATTTGAGGCACGACAGGTACGACACAGAGAATTGATTGACTTTGGGATTAGATAGATCAGTGGCCAAGATAATTTGGGGGCGGACTACCTTAGTAGATAGTTTGGCCACGTTATGCATCGCACCGTTGTTGTGTATATAGCTAGTTTACCAGTTTTGACATAGCCTACGATTCGATCGCATTTCGTACTATATCAGAAAAGAAACATTGTTATGTTTTTTTCTCCCTAAGGGGAAACCTATGTTACGAAATGGATCCGATCGTCGACTTTGTCGTCGAATTATTTTTATCCTTTCAATCAGTAGGGCTACAGTTTTAGGGCAACTGTGGTAATACAACGTTTACGGAAATTGTGACTACGTTATGCATGGGTTGTTTGTGAATACCTCTCGTGGACAGCGTATTGCATGATTTTAAGGTGAATACCTGCACGAGTCTTTTGATTGTGGACAGCGTGTTGCATGATTTTAATGTGAATACCTGCACGCTTATATTCGAGTCCCATGATTTAAATGTGAGACGCATACTATTTATACGCCTATCTTTTATTGAAAAGTTAGACGTGGCTGTTTAAATCTTTTACTGAGGATGTTATATTGTTGTGTGCCCAGATTCTGAGTTTAGACCAGAACGGTAAGATTTTATTATTTTTATTTAGAATAGTTTGGCTAAGAATGAAAAATGTGACTTCTGATTGATATCGTATGATTATATGTGTCGACTGATTTGATTTTGTTGACAGTGATCAGGCTGTGCATATGTCGACCAATTTTGTTTATACTGACCATGCTGCGCATGGTATTAGTATATTAGGAAGTTTTGTAAATTACGGAAATAGTTTATATCACTGATGTTGGTTGCAATGGTGTGCGTCTATTTGACGTCCAGTGACGTCAGTTGCATTCATGTTATTCATGTGACGTCAGTTGCATTCATGTTATTCGTGTGACGTCAGTTGCATTCATGTTATTGCGACGTCAGCACTTTTTATATTAGTTTCACGTATACGTGGCCTATAGAAGTAGATTGATTTGTAATGGAACTAATTTATATACTCGTGACGTCAATTGACGCCATAGCATGCACCGCATTAAGGGTTTTTTCCATAAGTTATAATGGTAACATTTGGTCATCATGCGTTTGATTTGCCTTCATTAGACGGCGTCATATGGTATAACATCATTGATGTCATGATGTCAGATCAAACGTTATGATCCCAAATGTGTGAGAAACGCTTATTCAGCTGTAATATTCTATGGCAAATGGTATTACGCTTAGTTTAAAGAAATGAATTAATACATATGCGAGTTAGTTTTTGGTCAATCAATTTAATGTAAATAGGTCATTGTTTAGATTATTCATGTTTTATGTGGGGTATGTCATTGTAATGCCTGTTGACGTCAGTATACTTCTTGACAATGTTTAACGTCAGATCCTTCGACGCACATGCGTGGTAGGATCTACGTTTCTTCATTGGCGGAAGTGGTAAGCACACTTTTAGCTTTACATCGTGAGCGCAAGTCGTGTCTAGTGACACGGCTGGCGTGTGCACGTTATGCTCGGCATTCGCCGAAGGCGTTGTATGGTATTTCCAAGACAGGCCCAAGTCTTACGTATTGTTATTATGTAGTTACAATGTATTAAGTGTAAGTTCGTTATTTTTAGGCACATCAAGTCCGGCAGTCAGCTGTTAGGACTTAGAGCCACGTCTCACCTGGAGATTCGATATACGTCTCCAGGTTAATACCAACCCGGGTAGAGGCAGTTACAACGCCGTTCGTGCATGGTTCCTAAGCAGAGGCGGGAAGCACAAAATGTAGGCGGAAGTGGTTAGCACAGTTTTGCCAGATTCTGTGATAAGATCTGAAGGTCACATCAAGTGTGGGGCAGTGTTCGTCCACTAAGGTGTGTTAATATATATAGACTGGTCTCTGGTACGATCCAGGGAGCGACCAGTATATAATCGTGCACGTGTTAATATAAGTTGGTGTTCCTCATGATATATGGACTGGCCCATGACATGATCCAGGGAACGACGAATTGAAGTCTACCAACATAAGGCCTTGTTTTTTTGTATGAGCTCAAACTAACGTTTTTTTTGTTCTTTGTGTTTTCCTTTAGTTCATGGCGCTGAGCCGAGTACGGTGTTGACGTCAGACGGTAATCTATTTGCGTATTGTACGCAAATCAATTACAGATTTGAAACAAACACCTTACTTGGGCCAGCGACATGAACTGATATGTGTTGTATATTATTGTAATTGTGAATTGTTGTAAATTGTATCGTTGTATATAGAATTTACATTACATATAAACTTCAAAAAATTCTAACGTTGTTAGAGTTTCCTTGTTAGTGTAATACACTGGTAGATAACCCTTTAACCGGAAATCACCCTCCGCCGTCCTGGCGACGCATAAGGCTCTGCACCCGTGTCGACCGTGTGTAAAACCTTCTGCGTAACAGGGATAAGAATGTTCATGATTGATCAGGAATTCCTGATTTAAGAATCCCAAAAATGGATCTCAAGATACATGCAACGTTTGTTTACAGGTCTCCAAGAATACAACAAAACCATTTTTCATCTGATAGAAACCACTTGTCTGGACAGCAGACTTCTAATAGGCACAAGCCTATGTAAAATATGGCTCAGAAGAAGTTTTCTATGGGTCCCAAAATTTCTAAAATCCATTTTTCAGATTGGCTGTTAGACCTCATTCTCATCCCTGAAAGTTATTAATGCTGATTTACACATCCAAATCCTATGCAGATGACAATTCAAAACTTGCCTAAATTGCGGTTAAATCATGAGGCAGAGTAGAAAACATTGTGACAAACGGAGAATATGTTCGTCACAATATTTTAAAATGTCTTTGTGTTGATATATTTAAATGAGTATCTCATATCTCACTAGGATCTCCATTGACTGTCTTTTACAAAGCCAGTTTTAGCAATCAAAAATAGTCTACTGGCACAAGGAGTTCTACTGGACGTACAGTGTGTTTTTTTTTTGCTTGTTGTTGCGTTTTTTTTTTTTTTTTTTTTTTTTTTTTTTTTGGGGGGGGGGGGAGCAATGCCTGTGTGTGTCTGGTACAGGTTTGTGTGATCATTCTCAGCAAGTAGTTCAGGTGTATTGAGCTGTAAGGTGAGGACTGGGTCCCAGCAGGCTGACGAACGAGTCATGTAGGGAGGAGGGCGACGCAGTGCTGGTCATAGTGATGGCGGTGTCTCTGGTCAGTGAGGATCCTGGCCGAGGCTTACTTGTTGATGGAGATGGGGTAGTCATCGAAAGCGTGGGAAATTGTCAATGACGTAGCAGCGGTCCTGACTACCTCAGATTCTGTGTTGAGGCATACAGGACGACATGGCCACGGGGGAGGGGTGAGGCTGCCACAGGGCCTGCTGGAACTGCTGCTGAGACTTTTGGACTGCTGCAAGACTGAAAGGGGGTCTGCTGGTCTTGGCTTGGTGAGTGCTGCGACTGGCTGTACTCAGCTGTCCCGTTGAGCCCTCGGCAGCTCCTACATGGTTTCCCCAACATTCCTCCTGAACTCCCCAGGCAACTTGGACAGGGGCTCCTCAATACACTGTGCAAAGTAGGAGCTGCCACACGCATCATTACTTCTGGACATGAATTCCACCAGCATTTTCTTTTGAAAGAAAACGAGGAATATTGTAACAGGAAGGTAAAAATAATAATAATAGTAATAATCAGGAAGGTAGAAATGATAATAATAAAATAATGATAATAATAATAATAATGCCTGTGAATCGTGGGCCGTAACAGCAGTGATAGAGACTTTGACTTTGAGAGGAGATGCTACCGAAGGTAACTGAACATTTTGTACAAGAACCATCTAACCAGTGAGGAGGTTCGCAGAAAGATTCAAGCAGCTATTGGAGAATATGATGAGCTCCTGACCCTGGTCAAGAAACGGAAACTAAGGTGGTTTGGCCATGTCTCAAGGTCTTCTGGTTTAGCAAAGACGACTCTACAGGACACAGTGACAGGAGAAAGAAGAAATGTAGACAGAAGAAGAGGTGGGAAGACAATATTAAAGAGTGGACAGGAATGGACTTTGTCAGCCTAACTAGGGCAACTGAAAACAGGGCCAGGTGGAAAGGGATCGTTTGGAAGTCACCTGTGGTGCCCCAACGACCTGGTAAAGTTATGGGATAGAATAGAATAGAAAAATGAATTTCAGTCGGACTAAAGATATATGTTTAGTCCCACCAAAAATAATACTATGGGACTAAAAAAAATAATTTCGACTAAAATTCGTTTTAAGTCCCACTACAAATTATTCTTTATTATCCTCCCGGTACACCATAGAGGGAGCCTCTACTTTGAAATATTATTATTTCTAGGAAATTGTGATTGTTTTTAGACAACATAATACATCTTGTGTCCCTTTTTAAGGAAAACGGAATATTATTGAATATTAAAGATTACATATACAGTAATTGTCAGTGTACACTTTGCAAGTTTATACAAACTACAAACCCACAGTAGTTACTACTGACCGTCCCAAGGCGGTACTTTCGTTGCGGTTGCATTTGTTTAATGTTCGGTGCTGTTTAATTTCTTGTATTCTCATTTAACCCTTCTATATAGGTAAAATAGTTGTTAAATGTTTTTCGTATAATTTGCTTAGTCTGTTGTAACCCTTCTGTTGGTCTAAATTATTTAGTTCAATAAAGATAGCTGAGTTGCCACCTATTTGGGAAAGAGCTGCTGACTCGGCTTATCACTTGTAATTTATTGTTTGTTGGGATGTCTTTGTCAATCTTTCCCTTTGATGTTGGGGATAGGGTTTGGGGTCTGATTCAGTCAGTTCCTGAAGTGTAGTTACTCTTTAAATTTACATAGACTTAGTCTTAATGAAAGAATTCTATTCATAGATACATTCAAAACACCTATTTAATACTTAAACCAAAATAAGGTTAGCTGGCTTTGATTTTGTTTAGATGTATTATTTAATCAAGACATTGACATTTTCTTAAATAAATGATGGAGAGTTAAAGGTAGGTTCCTGTACTTTGGGATGCATTATAATTTTGATGATCGTTCATCCAAGTTGTTGGAAAGCACTTATAAAAGGGAATGAATAAGTTTCACTTAAAAGTTTAAATCAAAAATATATTAGAAAAGATGTTTTGCAAGGGATTTCCTAACTCTGCTTCGCACACCAGTTAGCGCTATTTTTAGTTCGCGCCAAAAATAGATAACGTTGGTGACGTCATGCTGCATTGCACTTTGGGATAGTTTTAACCCATCTGCCATGCCAGGACCTCTAGGAGAGCTCACGGCAAGGGGAAAATGACTTTTAGAGAATGGCATCAGAAATCGCCCACTTATAGACATAATAAACATAGTTATTTTTAGAACTGGAATTCCAACGAAAGAAAATAAACCAAAAGGGAAAACGACTATTTTCTTCAACATCTGACGAGTTTCTCAGTAGCAACAAATTCGGAAAAATTAGAGAATTCAATACTGCTCAGAAAAAGACGAAATTATTTTGTGGACATATTTGGTTATCGCTAGTCCAGGAACCTACCTTTAAAGTTTGTTTGCTTTTTTTCAGTTCATGATAAGGCCTCTACCACCTGAAGTGAAAAAAGTTATTTATCACATTTCTTTGTTAAAAGTCAGGTAAAAAGACTAAAGATTGTGTAGTCATGTAAGATCGTATGTTTGGTTTAAAGAGTTTATAAATAATTTTAATAAGAATGACGATAGAAGCGTCTTTCTCTGAATTTGTTAAAAAAATGTGTGAAAGTATTCGTCTATTATTGTTAGGAAGACGGCTGTAAATTTGGTAACAAAAAGTGTGAAAGTATTTATCTATTATTGTTAGGAAGACGGTGGGAGATTTAACAATCTCTGAAAAGATTGTGTAGTCATGTAAGAGTGTATGTTTGGTTTAAAGAGTTTATAAATAATTTTAATAAGAATGACGATAGAAATGTCTTTCTCTAAATTTGTTAAAAAAAATGTGTGAATGTATTCATCTATTATTGTTAGGAAGACGGCTGTAAATTTGTTAACAAAAAGTGTGAAAGTATTTATCTATTATTGTTAGGAAGACGGTGGGAGATTTAACAATCTCTAACTGTCTTGTATGAAATGGTTTGTTGTACTGTCATATGTATTTTCTTTGAAACAAATAACAATAAATAAATAAAAATTATATATATATATATAAAAAATATATATTAAAAAAAACATATATATATAAAAAAATAAAACAAAAACAAAAAAAAAAAACAAAAAAAAAACCAGTAACTGCGCCGTCGTTGGGTCCCCAGTCCCAAGTGTGAAAGCAGGAGGGCTGTTTTAATCTACGAAAAAAAACGCATGTTTTCTTTAACACTTATTTACTCTCCATTTGGCATCGTAAGAATGAAGACAACATGGCTTTGAAATCCGAGTCGGTACTTTATGACGTAATTAGAGTACAAAGCATGATGACGTCACAAGGAAACATAGGTAGCACGCGACCAATTATTGTAAATTAACCGAAAAGGGAGAGGCAATAGTGCATGGCGGTTTTTAGTGGCCCGGCACAAGCATAACGAAAGTTCTGTCATCGTGTTTCAACAGCGCGAGAAAACCATTGTTGAAACACGGCTTTTCGCCTGTTGATGCACGGCTGTTAATACCTCTCGGCACTGCTTTTTATGCAATAATAGTTGATTGTATACAGAAATAAGTATCCTTCATGTATCACCAAAGAGTGTCTTTTGAGCTTTTGGAGTCATGTTTGAAATTGAAATTTTAACGTGTTACCATAGCAGCATATGACATCACGTTCATGCTGTGTACCGCGTGTGAATTTTTTCGACGTCATTTTGGCAAGGAGGTGCTTGTGATATGCTTTTTTGTGCCATATGTAAAGAGAAATTGAAAATTCAGGAACACCTTCCGTTTAAGCTAGGTTTTGGCTTTAGAAACACAAATATAATGATTCTTTATGAAAACGTTCTAAAATCTAGCATGAAATAAAGTTGAAGCAGGGGTTAAATTAATGGTTTTTTTAGAGAGTTTGACATTTTATTCTGTTATTTCAGGTATTATGCTAAAGTTAATTGATCGGTTATCAAGTACAGGATGATTTTGGTTCTTTGTGCTATACATATCTCCCAAGACTCTGTTTGTTAAATTGCAATGACGACACAATTCTGGTTCTTATGACTTAAAATCAGCGAAAAACGTCAAACTTTGCTCAATCAAGTGTCTTTCACGGTCTGTATTTCTGCTAGGTTTGAGAGCAAATCATGGATAACCATATATTTCCTTTAGTATCTGAGCCTTGCATGAAGCAATCACACTATCACAAACTTTTATATATTCTTTGTTACTAATCAGCAGCAAATATACAAGAAAATATGCCAAAATTTAGAGACTAAACCTTTATAAGTTTGAGGCCTCGTTGCCATGGCAACGATATTCTAAAACAGTGCTTTAGGACTTAATTATATGTCATAAGCTTGGTTCTAAGGTATTATATATCTGGAATATTGTTTTGACACAAAGCTTATGAAAAAATGCTAGTTTCCATTATTTAATGATAACCCCTCATAGGATCAGCAAGAATAGTCCACGATTAAGACTACGATTTAATCATGCTACAAATTGCGATAGTTACAACATAGCATAACAGTGATGATCTGATCAGACTGCGCAGACTTTCGGGTTGATTTTAGCCTTGCTTTGGTTTACTTTTTCATGTGATGCTACACCCTTTTAAGAGAGGCGCCGTAGCCGAGTGGTTAAATTGACTCGGTTATGGTGTAGAAAGTCGCCGGAAGGTCGTGAGTTCGCAGCTCACAGTCGCCATCCGACGACTGGAAAACTCTGTCTGTCAACCCAGCAGCAAATGGGTACCTTTTTCGAATCAGGGAAGGATAAGGCAGCGAAAGGAGAGAGCTGGGCTCCGCGATTCATCAGCTGTGCCCAAGATACAGCGGGTCTTTAACATCTACATCTACATCTACCAATTAAGTGCATGGCCAATATTGGCATAGTCGCACTGTGAACAACCTTAAAACATTCGTGCTGGGAGGTTCTTATATACAGTTAAAATCAGATAAAAACATGTTGTTCACAGTCGCGGTCTTGGGATACCTGCACTGACAAGGAGCTTGAAGTCATCCAGAGTCGGTGCTGATATGGAATTGGCAGGCAGACCATTCCAGAGACTTTCTTTATTTCTTTCTATACTGCAACACCCCCTCGCGAGGATTACGTGCAGGTGGATTGCGTCTTAAAGCCACGGTACAAAAGTGTAAGAAAAAGAACAAGGTAAAAGGTAATAGTGTTAAAAAGACTGTACAAAAATTAAAAGCAGGTTAAAAACAGATTTTGTTGAGCTAGAACATGTGATGGTCATGTGACCGCACTGCCACACTGAACTGATCCAGTGTACACAGTGTCACTACAGAACTAGGTATTCTGTTCCAATACACAATGGCTGCAGGGAAAAACGAATATTTATAATAATTAACGGAAGTGTGTATCTGACGCAATGCGAGGGAGTGGCTATTTCGTGTCATTCTATGGGGCTGTTCTTGCATCTGCTCTCTTCTGTTCAAGTGTTCTTAGCCCAAGTTGTTTTTTGCATTTGAGTAACGCTAGCATAAGAAGAATATGAATTCTGTGTCCATCTAATTGCTCTTCTCTGAACCATTTCGATTTTATTAATATCTTTTTAGTATAGGGACTCCAAACAGTACTAGCATACTGTAGTTGAGGTCGAACAATCTGAATCTGAATCTGAATCTGAATTGTTTACTGATGATACGCCAACATTGACAATCTTTCACCAGGGGGTGTGACTGGAGGAAAATTAGTCCCTAGCTCTCAGGAGGGATGAGAACTTTGACACACAATCATCTGACATTTCAGCAGAGGAAATCAGGGAGGTCATTCCAGTCCCTAATGGTCTGGGGGAAAGAAGCTACATTTATATGCATCTAAACTAGCAGTGGGTATCTGAAATGCCATGGAATGTTGATTTCTGCAACGCCTAGTTTTGGGGACAAGATCACCTGTAGGTATTCTGGCCTTACCTTTCAGACCTTTGTATAGCAATATGAGTCGGTTATCCTTCTTCCTCTTTTTGAGGCTTTCCCACTTAAGTTGCTCAAGGATGCCAGTCATGCTACCCGCCTCTCGGGTGTAATTCCTAGTTACAAACCTAGCTGCACGGTTTTGCACCTTTTCTAACTCTTCCTGGAGGCCTTGTGTATAGGGATCCCAGACCGAGCTTCCATATTCGAGGATGGAACGCACCAATGTCTTATAGCCTACTTATTTCTCTTCTTGGGGACAAGAAAACAAATTTCTCCTTAAGAATCCTAGGGTTCTGTTGGCCTTAGTGCAAATATTAATGATATGGGTATTCCATTTCAAATCACTTGTAATTGTTACTCCAAGGTATTTGATACTTTCAACATTTTCCAGTACTCTACCCTCAAGGGTGTAAGAAGTCTGGATTTTGTTATGCTTTTTTGTCAGCTGCATCATGTTGCATTTGACAGGTTGAAATCTCATACCCCATTTCCTAGCCCAACATCCTAAACGATCAATGTCTTCCTGAAGTTTCACTGTATCATCTATTCCTTTTATTTCACGGTAACAAACACAATCATCAGCAAAGAGTCTTATTTCAGACTCAATGTCTGCAGAGATGTCGTTTATGTACAAGGAGAACAACAAGGGACCAAGAACGGTGCCCTGTGGGACACCAGACACAACAGGGGCCCAGTCTGACATAACACCATTTACTACTACCCTTTGTTGTCTAAAGCATAGGAAAGCGTTTATCCAATTCAATGTTGAACCACCTATACCGTAGCTAAATAGTTTGCTTTTAAGGAGTTCATGTTGGGGTGTATCAAAAGCCTTTTCAAAATCTAATATAAAAGTGTCAACCTGACCCTTATTGTTTAACACTTTTGCCCAATCATCTATCACCGTAGTCAACTGAGTTTCACAGCTATGCCATTTTCTGAATGCATGTTGTTTGTCTGACAAAAGTTTATGTTCATCAAGATGGGCCATTATATTCGAACACACAATATGTTCAAGCAGCTTGCAAGGTATGCAGGTCAAGGATACCGGACGATAATTACAGGCAAGAGACCTGTCCCCCTTCTTGAATAGGGGGCAAATGTTCGCAAGAGACCATTCACGAGGGATTTCACCTCTATCAATCGATTGTTGAAAAAGATGGGCAAATACCGGACCCAACTCTGTCGCCAACTCCTTTAGAACTCTAGGATGAAGTTCATCAGGTCCTAAGGCCTTAGATGGGTTTAATCCTTTAAGAAGTTTTGTAACCCCTTCCTTAGTAACAACAATTTCTTCCATGAATGGGGCTGATCTATCCAGAAGAGGGACCTGGTTGTGTTCTGTTTTGGTGAACACATCCGTGAACTGACCATTAAATTCATCCGCCTTCTCGAAATCCGATTGGGCGACCCCACCTCCGTTCCTCTATTTTAAAGGGGGGATACCTTGGGTGTCTTTTTTCTGACTATTGATGTACCAATAAAAGTCCCTGGGATTAGCCTTAACATCACCAACCAAGGTATTCACATAGAGGGCATGCTACTTCCTAATATCAGCTTTGATTTCTCTCCGTAAAGTTTCAAATTTAGATCTACTTTTTGCACTACCAGTCTTCTTAGCTTTTGCATAAGTTGCTTTTCTTCTGCGAATCTTACGTCTTATTTCAGGTATTATCCATGGAACCGAGGAGACCGTGCGACTAGTTTTTGATGGAATATGCTTATCTGCTGAGTCCTGAATGAAAGAAGTAATCAGATTGAAGTTTTCTTGAACCGAGCGAGTGTCTGAGTAACCATTAAAGTACTTTTCTTTTGCAAATTTAAGTGTTTCTGCCCTCATAGATTCATAATCACCTTTCTGATAACGATAAACCTTCCTCCTAGGTTTCTTGATGGGGGGAATAACTACTTTCAAAGTTCCAGAAACAATGTCATGATCACTGAGTTTGTCCGGGGAGTGGATGTCTACAAATTGAGTAGGAAGGGAAGTCATTATTAAGTCCAATGTGTTTCTTTCTCTTGTAGGGAAGTGGACTAACTGCTCCAATCCATGATCATTCATAATGTCTACCAACTTTTGTCCCTCCGACTGACTCAAGGCTGAACCAGATTTGTTGAGTCTGTCAGGCCAAACAATATTTCGGAAGTTGAAGTCCCCTAGTACATGAACTGAGGGTGGTTTGTTGCCTTTATGTTTATTCCTGATTTTATCAAGCTGTTCTCTGAACAAACGGTCAAAATCTTCCAATTTTTAACAATTTTCATCGGGTGTTCGATACCAACTTGCCACAAAATGAGAAGTTTTATTTGCAAACACTTTAACCCATACTGATTCTGAGTCGTTTTCCAATTCTGTGATGGGCATATGCGGGATATCCTTGTGGATAAGCAACATTACACCACCGCCTGAATCATTTCTATCCTTCCTGTATACACTGTATGGAAAAGTTTCTGGAAACAATTCTGAGGTTGATATGGAGCTGTCAATTTTTGACTCTTGAATTGCCACAATCTGAGGTTGATGAAAGTCAAGGAAGCCCAACAACTCAAGTTTCTAACCCCGTATACTATTGATGTTTATGCTTGCAAATTTCAATCCGATGATAAATTTGTCTTTATTTGTCACATTTTGGGGAGTTTTAGTTCCATTATCCTTTGCCAATGGAGCAAACCTATTTTGATTTTCCAAGTTTAATTGCTCTGAGAAGAATGAATCCGAAAAATTGGAAAAGTGGCAATTTGGACAAACTCACAAGCAGTTTGAGTTTTTCACAGCATCAAATTCAGATTCTGTGATGAGAGAGCATTCATTGTGAATCCACATATCACATTTGTCACATTGGACTGCTTTGTGACCATATAGAACAGGACCGCTGCATATATCACAGTCAGCTTTACAGCCAGTGCAATACCAAGATCCATTTCCTGATTTTAATTCCAAAAATTCTTTTTCACTGAGTTTTACACATGTCACATGAAAGGATTTTCTGCATTCCTCACATTTAACAACCTTGTCTGCCGCCTTACAATATTTATTGCATTGACAGCACAGGGACCTGGGACCTGGGTTTGTTTCAATATCCCCAGCCAGGATGATTAGTACAAGCAGATTTGTACCTCTTGACGGTTTAAAGCTGCGTAGACCTTCCGAATTTCTGCAGTTTCCAAGCTTCCTGGAGTATGCCAAAAAATGGGATATACTACCAGGAGGGTTTCCAAAACCAATACCACATTCCTGGTTTGAGTCCAGGGAGTGTGCCGAGTTCAGCCGTTTCCATACAATGAATCCAAGCACCAACACCAAAGCCAAGTGGTAGAGCAGCCGAGCCCTGGCCTGGGGGTGACCATGCCTAGCAGCCGACCGCTCTACATTTGAATGTACCTGACCGAGAGCCATTTTCGGAGAGACCAGATTGGTTAGACAAGTTGTTCTTGACGCCAAAGATACCACAAAAGTGAGACAAATGCTGTGCCCGGCGGGGAGGTGACCCTACCTGCTGCACAGATACGAATATGTCCAGAGACGCCAAAGATACCACAAAAGTGAGACAAATGCTGTGCCCGGCGGGGAGGTGACCCTACCTGCTGCACAGATACGAATATGTCCAGAGACGCCAAAGATACCACAAAAGTGAGACAAATGCTGTGCCCGGCGGGGAGGTGACCCTACCTGCTGCACAGATACGAAGATGTCCAGACGGTGCACAGACGGCTACAAAAATCCCCACACCAGCCGGTTAACGATCTAGCTTTGTCCTACGCGCCAGTTGGCTAGTGAATGTCAAAAGGCTTCCACCAAGCACACCAGTAAACAAAATTCAGGTCAAACAACAAAAATTCTGACCTGAGGAAAACAAGGGAAGAAAATCCAGCAAACAATTCAGATTCTTGGGAAATATCCACAGATTAGTCTATTGTACAGAAAATGTATTATCAGGTCAATAACAATTACTGTGCAAAATTATAATTGTTGAGAAACAAAATGAAAATTTCAGTACGAAAAGAGTTTGGGCGAATTTCGGCGCGAAATTCTTTACCCCACAAAAACTAATGACTTTGAAGTAAATCACACAAATCACACAAAAAATATCAGAACAATGGTCTTAGACGGACTGTTGATGGAAAGAAGGATCCCTTGTAGGCGTTGATTTAACAAAATATTGGCAGAAATCGTTGATGGTGTCCTCTAGTTGCTACTCATGTGGCTGTCAGGTACTGGCCTGAAGGGATTTCAACGAGGTTATTGACGATCCTGTACATCATTGTGACTTTGCTCTGGTCTCGCCTTGATTGAAGGTCCTCCTATCCAAGTTCTTGCAACATTGAAGTGGCACTGCTGCTTCGGCGGTAGTCATTGCAGCAAAACCTGGCGACACGCCTCTGTACAGACTTCAATTTGGCTATGTTGGATTTTTTCACTGGGTCCCATACCGTCGAAGCATACTCAAGCTGTGGACGAACTATGGACCTGTAGCATTTGGCCTTAACATCCTTTGGGCAGCTTGAAAGATTTCTGCGAATGAAAGCTGTAGTCTGGTTGGCCCTTTTTAACCCCCACTGTCCCTACGGCTATTAGGCTATGTGAAACCTTTACCTTTACCCTTTTTACACCCTGTTCTATTTAGTTTGACCGTCCAGGTGCGCCGAAAGTCAACGGCAAGATTTTACGAAACAACAACACTATGGTGCTGGGTTTTACCCAAAATCCAAGATGTCAGCCCCCTGTGTTTGTTAATTTGTATACTTTTTCATATCTTCTTCTCTCTGATTGATCTTCGTTTCTTGTTAAGTTTATTAAGAAGAAAATGAGCAGGCTCGTTAGGCCTATTACGAGGTAAAGTTCAAAATTCAGCTGCATGGACAGATTTTCAGAGAATTTAGTTATTATAGTGGGTGGGGTATTTGGGAGTTTTATTTAAAGGGCAATTGCAAAGAAGCTCAATTTTGGCTATATTTGGAGATGAACATGTATTTTTCATCATCCTGACAAAAATTTTGTAATATGCCAAAGCACAGGCCTATAATTCACAAAAGACTGTGGTGATTAATGGGGTTGGAAAATTGCTGTTGCGGTTCTACATCTACATCTAATAGTTGAGTAACTTCTGTCACTAAATTGACCATTATGTTACTTTGGCGGAGAGAAAGAAAAAGTGGTGAAATTTAGGAAAGCAAGAAGAATAGTAATTAGAAAGGCAGAAGATAAGAAATTTTCCAGGCTGGGTTTTCATCCCTTCAGGTCAAACCAATCCGGCTTTAGTAGCTGTCACTGGGTATGGTAGCCCAACCGGCACAGCTTCAACCCTCATTAGGTTTTACTTACAGCCTGGTCCTTAACCATACTTAAAATGTGAAAGAGGAAAGCTATTGCCTTGGCATAGTGACTTCCCTTGGACCGTGTGACGTCATCGTTGCACAACGCGGAATGTAAACACATGGCAGATTATGTGTTTCCCCGGTCTTTAAAATGCGTTGTAGTGTATGAAAATGGTTTTATGTTCTGCATTCAGGTGCAATTCTATATCTAGTGAAATATCTTGATGTAACTCTGATTTTATTTTTGGATTGGTTTCCGTTACAAATTGTCTAATGTCACACTATCTGCTACTGAGTATTTGACCGGTTTTGACGCACTTTTAATGGATTGTGTGGTACACTATAAATTTTTGATTATTCTTTGATTTCTCTGTTCGAGAAACTGTCTAAAAGCCTCTTCTTTAAGGCATACTGTTTTTGTGCAGAAATTATTTAAGAGTCCTAGAGAAATATTACAATAATTTCATGGATCCAGCAGTGATTTTTTTACAAATCTCCTTCTTTGAGTCCCAGGACTCACAAGACCTAAAATCTTTGCATCCCAAGCTCAAGGGTTTGCATCTTTACTGGGATGCAAAAGCAATATTTTCTCTGCATCCTAAACTTAAAGGGCTTCAAAGGACAAGCCCTATAAGTAAAAAATAACCAACGTCAAGCTCCTGTGGTCACAGGAATAAAATAAATCACCTGTTGTCTCATTGTCAGACAGCGTATTGGATTTGGAGACATCCGTTGTCATTTCGGATTCGAAGTTTGATCGGTCGCATCATGATCTGAAACATCTGGCCTTGCGTGTTTGTCTTGCCCAAGAAGACCAAATAATGTTTGCTGCTTTGAATCAAGTTTGATCTTTTTCTTGTTTTTCGGAGGCATGATTACTTATTGACCCGGTGTATTAATAAAAGTTTGCACTTAGGTAAAAGACATCACCGTGGTCGATAATACTATGTTCCTCTGGTACTGGACAACCACTATTGATTATTGGTATTACAGGTAGACTTCGGTATTTAGCGGGAGTAGGAAAGACTATGGTACTGTTTTTTACCAGTAATATAACAATCTGCTAATGCACCGTTGCTATATTCTTAAAACGAAAGTAGCTTTGTAAACGAAGCCGAAATCGGAAGTTGGACTACCGATCGGCAATTTTTATGCGTCCAGGAATGCAGCCAAGGAAATATTTTGCGTCCTCTGGGAAAATTATGCGTCTAAGACGCAGGACGCAGGGGTAAAAAAATCACTGTTTATATAATTTACCTGTTTCATAGTTCTATAGTTATAACACTAAAAAAGGTGACGGCAAAATTTCTGTCTGCAAATATACAGAAGAACTTCATTTGCTCGACCCTGATTGTTTGTTAACCCTGCCAGGCTAGAACTCTTTCTTTGGTCCCTAGGAGTCACTTTATATAGAAACTAACCCTGGATGGCTAGAACTACCCTTGGCTGGAACTAATTTTCATGGTCCCAAGCGTGTCCGAGCCAATGAAGTTCTATTGTAAAATGTTTCATTTAAAGCTGTATTGTGCAGAGAAAACAGTATAGATCAGTGTTCCCACTCAATTTCTAAATTGCGGGTTTTCATACCCCCAATTAATGAAATCTGCGGGTATGAAGCTGAAATTTGAGGGTACAACGTAGGGAAGCAAAATAAAACAAAGACAACATGCTGGAATAGCTGTAAATTAGCTGTTTTTAAAAGGAAATTGTAAAAGTGACGTAGTGTATGCATATACATCAATTCAAGTATAAAAGGCAGTTAATTTCAGCTGTGCCATAACTGTATGTAGCAGACGCTAAGTCACTTTATCAAGGTCGTAGTGAAAAGGGCTAATTACCGACACAAATATCACGGAAATTTCCGTAAGAATTTACTCATTACGAAATACAATACACTACTATTAGCGAGGTGCTGGATATTACCAGTTTACTGGCTTCCGTTATTGTAACAATCTTCAGTGTGAACCGGATACCAGGCACTTAGCAACGCATAAATAAACTGCGGTACTATTTTTAGAACGCACATCAAACGCTTTTTCCGGGGAAAAAGTAAAAACGAGCAATAAAAACAAGTAAACAAATAAAAAGCTAATCAAAATAGCAAACCCAGCAATGAAATCCGATGAGATTTTATTTTTATTTTTCCTAAAAAAACGTGCGTGAATGCACGTGTTCGGTAAAAAATTTATGCGCGATTTTTTAAATCTTTGCGTGAATCACGCACAATTCTACGTGAATGGGAACACTGATAGATCCAGATGAGGTGGCTCATAATTCTTAGATTTTTGTTTTACAAAGAAAACATAATTTGTGACCCCTCATTGGAGGTTTGAAACAGGGAGAAGTTTTGCAACATTTTTAGTATATTAGGGCAAAGTTTTGGTCCAAATTTTGGATTTTCCTATACCTTCTATATATTTTTCACTTCTACGGACCTTCAGCTCAAAATAGAGAGAAGTCAAGCATTTTAGGGAGACTTTTACTCCCAAATTTTTCTCTAGGATGGGCCCTGGTAGTACTGGATTCCTAAAATTTTTCTTCAGATTTCCAGTCTTTGGTGTGACAAATACAAGATGTCTGTCAGGAGAAGGTAAGCAGTAGTTATCAGAACTCCAGACTGAGAATCAGTTGGTGGTTTTCTTATAACTGGGAAATGTATTATATAGAGGATACCATAATGTGCCTAAATTTTTGGGACACCTCAAAATAATTAATTTTCCATTTGGGACAAAAGGAAAATTAATTATTTTTAGGTGTCCCAATTAGGGGTGTAACAATACATCGGACTATCGATATATCGCAATAGTGACACTGGCAATAGTCACTATCGATAGGGAAAGCTGCAATATCAATACTATCCGCAATAGTGTTTCTAATATCGCAATAGTTTCAATAGTTCCTAGACATGCATCTTTTTCTTGAAGGAAGTATTTTAAACTAAAAGAATAATAGGAAAGGATGTGTTTTAGCTTGTATTGGATTTCAAAGAAAGGAAAATGTAACATTTTCTTGTATTTTGTTGTCATGTTGTGCACATTGTGAAATGACAGTCATTTACTAATGCTTTTTCGCCACAAACTTATGTGAACAAACAAGATTTTATACATAAAAGCAGAACTTCTGGATAAGAATGCTGTCTCCAATAGTTATTGCAATGCATTGCAATAGTAACCTGCAATAGTAATAGTATTGCAATAAGGATTTCTGCAATAGTAATAGTATTGCAATAGTCATTTTGGCCTGCAATAGTCACCCCTAGTCCCAATACTTAAGCACATTACAGTACATGTATTTACTTTTTAAGGTAAATACCAAATATACATGTATTTCATCAATGGTGTTGAAAATATCAGCAATTTCACTCCTGTGTTGAAAATATCAACAATTTCATGAGTGCGTAGCGCACAGACCGCTTCACAAATAACTTTTTTCTAGTCACATCTTGTTAATTTTGATTGTCTCAGCGAGTTTAGTGGGTATAATATTGGTTCACCATTTTCTAGGTGTAGACTGTGTATACACCCTGGGTGTAATACCCTGGGTGTATTCACAGTCCACACCTAGATAATGGTTTATAATGTCATTTTAATGAATGAATAAAAAGAAATTGGTGATTTAAGAAAGCCCCTTGCAGCTGCCGTGGGGTTGACGTAGCATGCAAATTAGCGATACTTGTATTTAATTACAGATAATTACAATTACCGATTACGACTACCCCAGGTCTGACTCCAGCTCAAAAAGTAATGTCAAAGTGTGACATCAGTTGCATGATTTGATGTGCTAACCTCCGACACTACATTTCAGACTTTTTCTGAAAGAAATTCAGCCCAAAGTTGTTAAAAACTGTCGCATTTTGCTACAGTGAAAAAATGTAAATCATATCAGTCACTAGTGAATTGATACAATATTTTTTCATTGTAGACAGTTACTGACAGTATCACTTTTATTTGTTCTAGATATGCATTGAATTCACTGCTAAGTATAAAATAAGAAAATAAAGCTCTGGAGTATTAAGTAAATTTCAATATGACAATTAAACTCGTGTTTCATCTCTGTGTCATTTCTATTCAAGAGGTAGTAGTGTGTTTAATAGTAATTTCAAGACATTTCTTTTTAGCTCACCTTTCAAGGTGAGCTTATAGTATAGCCATGGTCCGTCGTCGTCTTTGTGAACACTTTTAAACACCAATATCTCCTACACCAGTTGGCCAATCTTGATAAAATTTTATGTGTAGCATTGTTGGGGTGGGGGATTGACTGCATAAGGTTTTAGGGAAGATTGGATTGGAACTCTGGTTGCCATGGCAACAAATAGCTCCCATAGACTTATAATGGGAAAAACTTCAAAAATCTTCTTCTATGAAACCATGAGGCCCAGAACTTATATATGTAGTATGTAGCAATGTCTAGTGGTCCCCTACATAAATCCTGCCAACCATACCCCTGGGCTCCAAATTGGCCATGCCCTTGGGGTCATCAGCTCCCATAGACTTATAATGGGAAAATATTCGGTTCAAGTAAAATATAGGGGACACACGGTAATTTCATGGATCTTAACGAGTGATGGGCGGGGCCACAAGAGGGAGGGGCAGTGCTGGAAACTCGCAAGTTTAATGTGGTGGCCCAAAAGCTTAGCAGGCCTAACTTTCAGTGGCCCAAATTATCCACTAGCAAAAGTTTCCATTCATTTAGTATTGCCAGAAAGATAAATTTGGGCCACTAAAGGTCATATTTTGGAGATTTCTGGTTGCCCGAAACAAAAATTAGGAGCATTTGGCCACCGGGCCACTGGCCGTTTCCAGCACTGGGGAGGGGCGGGGTCAGCAGTCACAGAACGGCCGACTATAAGCCATGTTTCCTCGCCAGTGCCAGGGTTTTTAAGGTGACACATTATAATTTACGGTTACGTCAAGAATGAAGGGTAGGGCCACAAGAGGGATGGGCGGAGCCAACAATCACAGAACGGTCGACACAACGCCATGTCTCCTCCCCAGAGGGGCGGTGTTAAAGGTCACACATTATCATTTGCGGTGATGTCAAGACTGAAGGGCGGCGCCAAAAGACGGAGGGGCGGGGCCAGCAATCACAGAACGAAAGACAGTTACCAACGTTTCCTCGCTAGAGGGAGGGTCTTTAAGGTGACACATCATGATTAACGGTTGGGTAGCAAAAGGAAGGAGGCGGGTCAAAAGATCACAGCAAACTCAACAAACCCAAATAAAATATAGGCTGGGCAACTCGGTTGCCCACAGCTCTATTTCATACAGTATGTCCTGCTCTCATGGCTTATGGGCCCGTACTTACAGGCCATCGTCACGCCCATCTTACAGCCCTCAACCTTCATAGGCAGCCTGTCACTCGTTCGATCTCAGGGGCAACCTGTCCACCTACGTGCCTAACACAGGTCGTGGAACAGGAATCTGGAACACAGAGGTGGACAGGTTGAAGGTAGCTAGAACATTGCAATGGATTGTGGGTGGTAGCGTAGAATCTACAAAACGGAGGTTGACAGGTTGACAGAAGTTACAGCGTTGCAATGCATTTTGGGTGTTTACATTCTTTGCTACCACCAACATTCCCTTGACAGTCCCTTTATCAGCCACAGAGAATCGCAACAATTCACCTTCCGTCAACCTATCAAAGTGTTCACCTCTGTCTTCTAGATTCCTGTTACACGTTCAAGAGAATCAAGGGGTTGTGGGTGGAAGCAAAAAATGTAAACACCCAAAATGCATTGCAACGCTGTCACTTCCGCCAACCTGTCAACCTCTCCACCTCCGTTTTCTAGATTCTTGTAAATCGTTGCAATGCATTTTCGGTGTAAGCAAAGATTGTTAGCCCCCAAAAGACATTGCAACTCTTCAACTTCCGTCAACCTGTCCACCTCTGTTCTCTGGATTATTGGTCCACGCCGAAGAGTAAGTCGTTGAATTGCATATGGAGCCCACACCGTGATTTGGATTGATTGATTCATCTGATGCTTAACGTCCATGGTAAACAGCTATGGTCATGTCGGAACGGTCAGTTAACCTAACCACACTATTCCTGGGCAGGCTTAGACCTCCTAAGCGGTTAACCAGTACTAAGTGCACATACTTTCGCCAGTAACTGACAACTGCCCTTCTTGAATCAGCGGAAGGAGAAACGAAAGTATGTGGCCAGACCGGGTTTCGAACCCAGGACCTCTGACTTATGAGTCAGGTGCCCTACCGATTGCGCTACGCGGCCCGGCCCCGTGATTTGAAGCTTTACCCCAGAAGACATAGGTCAACAGGTTGACAGGTCGACGGAAGTTCAAGCATAGCAATGCATTGTGGGCGTTAACAATCTTTGCTACCACCCACAATCTAATGCCTCTCTTGAACTACCGTCACACTGTACACCAGTCCACCTCTGTTTTCTGGATTATTGGTTCCAGTCCTGGAGTACATTGTTGAACTACACATGCAGTCCACTCTGTGATTAGGAGCTTAACTCAGGACGACATATGTCCACAATTTATCAGGTTGACGGAAGTTGAAGAGCTGCAATGTGTTGTGGGTGTTAAGATTCTTTGCCACCACCCGCAATCCATTGCCTCTCTCAGACTGCCGTCGCCCTGTCAACCTGTCCATCTCTGTTTTCCAGTTTTTTGGATCAAGTCTTTGAGCAGTTTGTGGACCTGCGTATGGAGCCCACTCCAGGACATGGAAGGAGAATCTAGCAAACGGAGGTTGACAGGTTGACGGAAGTTATAGCGTTGCAATGCATTTTGGGTGTTAACATTCTTTGTTACCACCCACAATCCATTGCCTCTGTTGATAGATCTGTTCAAATCGTCTGTTTGTGCTATCTGTCATTTCTACCTACCAAAATACATTGCGCCTAGGCAGGTTGACAGGACGACGGTAGGTCAGTGCACATCGGTATGTGTTTTCGTAGACAGAACGTCACTTGCGTTGTGCTGCCCAGCCAATGTCTTCGCCTTAGGTTGTCATCTATGAAGACATTAGGTTTAGGACTCCATTTCGACAGACATTAGGGTTAGTTCTTGTTTGCTTTCTCTTTGCGTATGCATGTCTGGTAGTGTTTGTCCGTTATACCCCATTGCTTAGCAGCAGGAGACGTAGTGCACATCGGCATGTGTTTTCGTAGACAGAACGTCACTTGCATTCTGATGTCCAGCCGATGTCTTTGCCTTAGGTTGTCATGTATAAACACATTAGGTTTAGGACTCCATTTCGACAGCTATTAGGGTTGGTTCTTGTTTTGCCTTCCCTTTGCGTACGCATATCTGGTAGTGTTTGTACACTGTACCCCATTCCTCAGCAGCAGAACGCGAGCTGCACATCAGAATGTTTTTTCGTATACTGAGCGTCACTTGCATTGTGTGATTTAGCCGATTTCTTCGCCTTTGGTGGTCATTAATACAGACGCGGAAGTCGAGTGGTAAGAGTGGCTCGGCTATTGAGCAGAAAGTCACCGCAAGGCCGTGGGTTCGCAGCTAACCGTCGCCATCCGACGACAGAGGTGCACACTTCGACAGGTCGACGATGGTTAAATCGTTGCGATTCTTTGTGGGTGATAAAGGGACTCTGAAGGGATTGTGGGTAGTAGCAAAGGATGTAAACACCCGAAATGCCTTGCAACGCTGTAACTTCCGTCAGCCTGTCCATTTCTCTATTTTTCGGTTTAATGGACCAACTCCTTGAGTAGTTTGTTGACCTGCGTAAGGAGCCCACTCCAGGATGTGGAACGAGAATCTAACCAACGGAGGTGGACAGGTTGACAGGTTGACGGAAGTTATAGCATTGCAATGCATTTTGAGTGTTAACATTCTTTGCTACCACCCACAATCCATTGCCTCTCTTGACAGATCTGTTCATATCGTCTGTTTGTGCTATCTGTCATTACTACCTACCAAAATACATTGCACCCATTCAACTTCCTTCGACCTGTCGACATGTCTACCAATCTCCAGCTATATGGCCTTTCTTTCATACACTACACGTCTGCTTGCACCGTCAGCTGTTGAGACTGTGTTGCTCCACACCATAATACCTTGCGGTTTATCAATTTCGGTCGACCTGTCTACCTACCTACAGAGGTATGGTATGTCCTTCATATCCTGCAGATCTGGTCATATCGTCTGTTGATGCGGTCGGTCATTACTACCAGCCATGGTACATTGCCCCTATTCAACTTCCGTCGACCTGTCTACCAATCTCCAGGAGTATGGTCTGTCTTTCATAGACTCCAGATCTGTTCTGGTCGTCTGTTGGTGCAACCTTTCAACACAACCTACCATCACTTCACTTCCTGTTATTGGGTACCATAATTCATTGGGTCTTGGCAACTTCCGTCGACCTGTCTCCCTATCTTCATAGGAATGACCTGCCTTGCAAGGGTTGCCGCATGAACATTAATATCGCCAGCTGTCGTGACCGTCTGTATCACCACACCATCATACCTTGTGGTTTACAACTTCCGTCACCCTGCCGTCCCGTCAACCTACCTTCAGAAGAATGGTGTGTCCTTCATATCCTGCAGATCTGTTCAACTCGCCTGTTAGAGCGATCTGTCATTACTACCTACCATACTACATTGCGCCTATTCAACTTCCGTCGACCTGTCGACATGTCTACCAATCTCCAGCAATATGGCCTTCCTTTCATACACTGCACGTCTGCCTGCATTGTCATCTGTTGAGACTGTGTTGCTCCTCACCATGATACCTTCCGGTTTATCAACTTCCGTCGACCTGTCCACCTACAGTCCTACATACAGAGGTATAGTATGTCCTTCATATCCTGCAGATCTGTTCATATCATCTGTTGGTGCGGTCGGTCATTACTACCAGCCATGGTACATTGCGCCTATTCACCTTCCGTCGACCTGTCTACCAATCTCCAGAAGTATAGTCTGTCTTTCATAGACTCCAGATCTGTTCTGGTCGTCTGTTGGTGCGACCTTTCAACACAACCTACCATCATATCACTTCCTGTTATTGGTTGGGTCTTGGCAACTTCCGTCGACCTGTCTCCCTATCTTCATAGGAATGACCTGCCTTGCAAGGGTTGCCGCATGAACATTAATATCGCCAGCTGTCGTGACCGTCTGTATCACCACACCATCATACCTTGCGCTTTACAACTTCCGTCGCCCTGCCGTCCCGTCAACCTACCTTCAGAAGAATGGTGTGTCCTCCATATCCTGCAGATCTGTTCAACTCGCCTGTTGGAGCGATCTGTCATTACTACCTACCATACTACATTGCGCCTATTCAACTTCTGTCGACCTGTCAACCTTCTTTTCTCACATTAGCTTCCAGTCCTGTCTACCTAGTTCACACGTCCTCATGTCGTTCGTTTGTTGATTCTTTGTCTTGTTCCTCCCTCTTGTGGCTCCTCCCTTCATTCTTGACGTCACCGTAAATCTTAATATGTGAACTTAAACACCCCTCATCTGGCGTGGAGTCATGATTTACTGTCGTCCGTTCTGTCATTATTGGCCCCGCCCCCTCCCTCTTGTGGCCCCGCCCCTCACTCTTGACGTCTCAGTTCGTAGAGTGAATTTGCCATGTGTCCCCTATATTTAACTTGAGCCAAATATTCTTCTATGAAACCATGAGGCCCAGAACTTATATATGTAGTATTTAGCACAATGTCTAGTGGTCCCCTACATAAATCCTGCCAACCATGCCCCTGGGGTCCAAATTGGCCGCGCCCTTGGGGTCATCAGCTCCCATTTACTTATAATTGGAAAATCTTCAAAAATCTTCTCCTCTGAAACCATGAGGCCCAGAGCTTATAGTTGTAGTATATAGCAATGTCTAGTGATCCCTTACATAAATCCTGCCAATTATACCCCTGGGGTCCAAATTGGCCACCCCCGGGGGTGATTAGCTCCCATAGACTTATAATGGGAAAAACTTCAAAAATCTTCTTCTATGAAACCATGAGGCCCAGAGCTTATATATGTAGTATGTAGCAATGTCTAGTGGTCCCCTACATAAATCCTGCCAACCATGCCCCTAGGGTCCGAATTGGCCACACCCTGGGATCATTAGCTCCACTAACTATATGAAAAAAAAATCTTCTTCTCTGAAACCATGAGGCCCAGAGCTAAGCTATTTAATATGTAGAAATGTTTAGTGGCATCCTACGTAAATCCTGCCAACCATGCCCCTGGGGTCGAAATTGGCTAAGCCCTGGGGGTCATAAGCTCCCATAGACTAATAATGGGGAAAAAAAATCTTCTTCTCTGAAACCATGAGCCCCAGTGATAAACTATGTAGTATGAAGCAATGTCTAGAGGTCCCCTACATAAATCCTGCTATGCCCCTGGAGTCCAAAATGGTCATGCTCTGAGGTCATTAGCTCCCATAGACTTGTACATGTAATGGTTAAATCTTTAAAAAATCTTCTAGTCTTCTCTGAAACCATGAGGCCCAGAGCTTATATATTTAGTAAGTAGCAATGTTTAGTGGTCTCCTACATAAATCTTACAAACCATGCCCCTGGGGTCCAAATTGGCCATGCCCCAAGGCTCATTAGCTTGTATAGACTTACAATGGGAAAAACTTAAAAAAAATCTTCTTCTCTGAAACCATGAGGCCCAGAGCTAAGCTATATAGTATGTAGCAATGTTGTTTGGTGTCCTACATAAATCCTGCCAACCATGCCCCTGGGGTCAAAACTGACGATATCGCAGGGCTCATTAGCTCCCTTAGACTTATAATGGGGAAATCTTAAAAAAATCTTCTTCTCTGAAACCATGAGGCCTAGAGCTTATATATATAGTATGTAGCAATGTCTAGTGGTCCCCTACATAAATCCTGCCAACCATGCCCCTGGGGTCCAAATTGCCCACACCTTGGGGTCATTAGCTCCCATAGACTTACTTTGTGAAAAAAAAAATCTTCTCCTCTGAAACCATGAGGCCCAGAGCTTAGCAGTTTAGTATGTAGCAATGTTTAGTGGTACTCTTTATAAATCCTGCCAACCATGCCCCTGGGGTCTAAACTGGCCACGCCCTGGGGGTCATTTATTGATATTGAGATTTAGAACTTAAAACGTAAAACTTCTTCTTCTCTGGAATCAAAAGGTTCTGAGCATAATATTTAGTATGTAGCAATGTTAAGAGGTCCCTTACATAAAATCCTGCCAACCAATCATGCCCCTGGGGTCCAAACATTCCATGCACATGGGGTGGGCGGGGGTTGGGTCTCACATTGATACTGACAGGTGAGCGATTGTTGCCCTCTTGGGCTACTTGTTTTGATTTCTCATGGAAGGTATACTAAATGCAAGTTGCTGATTGTGTATAATAGAGGCGTTATACTGATGCATAGACTTGCAATTAAGGAATGAATTTCATTTTTCTGGGGATTATCGAAGTGTAAACTACATTGGGTCACATGCAAAGTGAATGAACCCCGAATTTGCTAGTGACCCAATGTAGTTTACACTTCGATAAACATCAGAAATATTAAGTTCATTGCTTTTATTTACATTCATTTCAATCAAATCTTTCATAAAAAAACCTTATATAAGGGCTAAAATTGAAGCAGTAAAACATACACGCAGTTTTTTCTGCTAACAGCAGAATGACATGCATGATGTTGCTGACGTCCAATCAGGTTGTAGAGAGCCATTTTTATTTTGACATCATAACTGCAAGAAACTTTATTGGCACCATTTTCTGCCCTTCACTGAAGTAAGATATGTTAGCTCATCATTTTTTCTTTGGTTAAGTTGTTCATAAAAGACATAAGGTTTTGAAAAACAAAGCTTTTAGGGGCAAAAATAGAGGATCTTACACTGGTGGTCATTTCATATGAAATTTATGAAACGAGCCCTCGGCAAGTTTCATAAATTTCATATGAAATGACCACGAGTGTAAGATTTTGTTTATCATATGACCCTTTAAAATAGTGGTTTAATGCTTTCAAACTGGATATTATTTCAATAATAAAACACATTGTTGACATGGACGTTGTCAATAACGTTATGTGTACGTGCCAAGGTGGTGTTACACCGGTGTTTTTACGACTTTTATCACACGACATTATCCACTGATTTACAGCAACGACATATAATAACATAAAATAACAATATTGGGGATTGTGCCCCAGCAGCCATGCCATATGGTAGGATTTCTCATGAAGTGACATTACTTTTGATAGCTCCCATACAGAAGATTCTGGTGGCCAACAGAGGAGAGATAGCATGTAGAGTGATCAAAACAGCCAGAAATTTGGGTATCAAGACAGTCTCTGTGTACAGTGATGCTGACAGGAACTCACTCCATGTTGCCATGGTAATTATGTCCCCAACAAATGGGTATGTCAAGAAGTCAAAGGTCATTCCATTCTTTAATGTGTCTGTTCATTTGTCCCTTTGTTAGCATTTTGTATGAAGGTTTTGAGTTAGGTTTCATTTAGGAGACAGCTGTTCTCAAAATTGTCATTTGGGGAGATAAATCCTCGGTTGTATGGTCGGAATTTAGTTTTACGGCGACGCATAAGCGGAGCCTTAAAGCGCAATTTGTGACCATAAAACCGATGATTTACCTCCCCAAATAACAGTTTTCAATACATTTATCCCCATTCTAATGCACTTTTTTTTTTTTTTCACCTTTAAAGGTGTGTTATTTTGCAACCATATCAAACACTTCCAGCAGCATACAGCCAGACGTCAGCCAATGCGAAGCGACGGTACATAATGACGTTGGTTGTCCGACAGTATATCGCAGAATATATTATACTGTCGCAGATTTTTGACAGACGTCGGGTTACATATGTAAGTGCATAAGAATAGATAGTGAGGCTGGTTGGGCCTGATATTAATAGCTGATCTGGATGCTTCCATCTTTAAAGATACCGTAGTCCATTACATATGAGCCGCAACATGACAAAACCAACAAAGTGGCATGTGCGCCCAGCATAGACTCAGATCAGCCTGGGAATCCGCCCAGTCTGATCAGAGTCTCCGCTGTCCACATGGAGGTAACTGAGACCCTAAGCTACGCATAAGGTACACAGCAAAGACACTGATCAGACTGGGCGAATGCCCAGGCTGATCTGCGTCTTGGCTGGGCGCACATGCCACTTTGTTGGTTTTCTCGTGTTGTGGCTCAATTATATTTTGAATTAGAAACGATATTTTTCAGAAAAACAAATACCAATAGATCTAGACCTTATCAAAGCATGCACTTGTTATACAGCCATTTCTCTCCAGATAATTTGAGTTTTACAATAACCCAGAATAGTAAAGTTTCCTGTGCATGTACATGTACAAGAAGGCACAGTTCATATAAAAAACTATTTAATAGGATGCTTTTTGGGATATTGGGATAAAGAACAGGGATTTGTTCAAAGCATTTTTAGCTTAACGAAGTCTTAGTCAAAGATACATTAAGTCTTCTAGTACACATAAAACCAAGTGTGCTAATATTTTTGCCAACAAAATATGAGGAGCTTTTGCAGGGCAAAAGCTTCTCACATTTTTTGGCAAAAAATGGCAGTGTTTTTGCATACATTACGTCTGAAAATTTAACGTCTTGTTCACCAACGGTGTCGTTAGTTTTGAACAACTGGGCCCAGAAATATAAAGCAGAGCACTTTGAAGCCATGATTCATGGTTCCCAGAATTCCCCTGATTAGTCACAGTCTAAGGTTCTTCTTTGAAAATACTGCTACACTGTTATATGAACAGCAACAAGGGGACTGAACTGCATTTGTATTTTCAGGCTGATGAGGCCTACAGGATTGGTCCAGCAGCAGCCAGCCAGAGTTATCTGTGCATGGATAAGATCATGGCCATAACTAAACAGTCTGGTTCCCAGGCCGTACATCCTGGCTATGGTTTCCTGTCTGAGAATACTGAGTTTGCTGAGCTATGTGCTAAAGAAGGAGTGATATTTATAGGACCACCCTCTTCAGCAATAAGGGACATGGGCATCAAAAGGTATGACCACATCGTCACCAGAAAAGTTAAAGCTAGGCTTACCTATTTGAGCCATGACATTAGAAAAACAACAAAGTGGTTGTGCGCCCAGTGCAGACTCAGATCTGCCTGGGCATTCGCCCAGTCCAATCAGACTCTTCACTAAGCACTTAAAGCGTAGCTAAGAGTCTAAGGTACCTGTATGCAGACAGCACAGACTCAGATCGGACTGGGCAGATACCCAGGCTGATCGGAGTCTGTGCTGGGAGCACAACCACTTTGTTGGTTTTCTCGTGTCGTGGCTCATTTAGGCTTATCTAAGGTAAATGTTTCTCATAGTCTAGTGGCCACAAAGGCAGTGGGGCTTATAGGACAGTTGGAGCCCATCCCTCTTCATTTGCTGCCATATCCTTCCTGGATTAAAGGCCCCATTGCTCTATCAGCATGAAATATTTTATCGTGAGGTATCGCTGCATACTTCTTACTACAGTTTCGCCGTTGATTATTATCATGATTGGCCGGCTTTGAAAAATCAAAACGTCTTCCAGCTTACCTTAAAATAGATTTGAAAAAATAACTAGGTCATTTTAGTTGGCAACTAATATGACCTACTTTTGATTTCACAAGCTTTATTTCATGGTAAAAACACAAGGTACAAGAGATAAAAATACAAGGTACAGGCATTTTAACAAATGATAAAAATACAATGTACAAAAATGTTAATCAAGGATCCCATTGATTGTGCCGCGGTTGCATTATTTCATTGCTTACGGGGAACCAGTGACTAAAGGCGTATTTTTATGGAGAGGCTTATCATTTTTCCAAAATACCTTGTTCCTTCTGTTTTGCCATTTATCTGATACAAAAAAAGCACATCGACTGACATATTTTCATTCATTCTGAAGGCTGTACAGGTTTCATAATGATTTGTATTTTGACAAATTTACCCACTGGTAGGACTATGGAGCCTTTAAGAAAAGTTACCCATTTGTTGCTGGGTTGACAGTTTTCTAGTCATTTGCTAGCTGCACCTGGATTCCAACCTGCTACCTTCTGCACCAGAGCTCTAGATAAGAGGGGTATTTGAAGATAATAAAGGGATAATTTTCTTAATTTCTCATTGAAACCATATGTAGTGACCCCTCATCTGAACTGTCTCATCGAGACGGTTCAAATGAGGGGTCACAACATATGTTTTTATCCAGAATTAACAAAAATTATCCCTTATGATCACCAAATACTCCCTCTTATCAAGGGGTTCTGACCTTCTGCACCATAACCAAGCATCTCTAACCACTTGATCATGACCCCTTTATTGGCTAGTTTAAATTTGTCAAAAATAACACATTTTTAAACGCCCGTTTTGAAAAAAACGGACCTATTATGGCATGGCGCTATCCCTCCCTCCGTCTGTCTGTCCGTCCGTCCGTCAGCATTCTTGTACGCACCATATCTCAGTAACCGTTTGAGATATCGTCATGAAATTTTGTAGGCATATATATTAGGATGGGGGAAAGTGTCTCGTACAGTAATGGTTGCTCCCCCTATCTTAGTTTCCAAGTAATGCCCCTTTGATTATTTTTTACCCTACTAGTCTTGTGCGCGCCATAACTAGATAGCGGCTAGGGATATCTTGATGAAACTTCATAGCAATGTGTATGAGGGTCCAGCAATGTGTCGCGTATAACAGTGGTTGCTCTCCCTTCCTTCATTTTGGAGTTGCATCCCTTTGATCAGATTTTTTAGGCTTTTTTGTGGAAATTAGTGGTTGTTCCCCCTTACTTAATTTTGGAGTAACCTCCCTTTGATTAGTTTTTTTGGCTAGGCCCATTCGACCATAGCTCCTATACCCGTTGAAATATTATAATGAAACTTTGTAGGAATGTGTATAATAATGGGGCAATGTATCATGAGCATGAACCACATCTCTGGCTTACTTCCTGAATTATCTGCCGTTGCATCAATTTCCGTTTGACTCTGTAAATCCTTAGCCATTTGAAATATTTGAAAATAAGCTAATGGTGGTGTGTATATTGTCAAGGGAATGTATTAGGACCAAGAATGGTAACTGTAGTTTACTTAGATTATGAATTATCTCCCTTGTTTGACTTTGGCATTTCTCAACATCTGAGCTGCTTCACCCTGGAAGCTGATTTTTGGTATACTGATAGTATTTGATGTGGTAGATGTTTTAATAACATTGCAGTCATTAATTACAGAGTTGTTTCCCCTGTTTCTCTGCCTGTCTATCTCTCTATATACAATCTTGTTCATTCTGTAACTCCCTCATGACAATAAAACAGGCGTATTATGCGCTGCTTGCAAAGCTCTTGTTTACTTTTATATAAATCTAACCATTGAAGCCGTTTTCAAACAACTAGACCGTTAGGGG
>CAXDIV010000004.1:100162-116632 GCA_963989385.1 Ctena decussata
ATAAAGTCTTGCACTTTAGTAAATAAGAGTATAAAAGTAAAAAGTATGCAAAGACCAGGAACTGAAACAATCAAAATCCAAATCCAGCCCTCAAACCATAGTTGGAAACAACTAAGATTACAAATAATCAAGATACAGAGAACATATGGCCAACCGAGTGAGCAGCTTGTTCCCAAAAGGTGGCCACTCAGCAACCCAAACCGAACCAAAAATAATAATAACATACATAAGGTAAAACATCACAGAAACTCTGACACCAAAAACAGGCAACAAAGAACCACAACAGAACTACCGCCTTGGAACGGTCAGTAATGAATTACATGATAACAATCCATCATGAGTGTCCATGTAGGATAGAGAAATCTCACCCGAGGGGTCGGAATTTCAAACAGGGACGAGACTTGCCGAGTCCCTGGTTGAAATTCCGACCCCGAGGGTGAGATTTACCTATCCTACATGGACTGGTTCATGTTGGATTATTTTTCTCCCAATGTTAGCAGATTTTAAATCTCAAATCGGATTAGGCTTAAGAACAGGAAAATTTCTAACTTTTTGACCAGTGATCAGAAGTAATTTTTGAGCAACCCAGTGTGTTTATCGGGTCCTAAAATGGGTGTAATTACAGGTTGCACCTAAAAAAATAGACGGAAAACACGATATGTGGACTATTTTATCTTCCAGAGGGCGAAAACAAAATGCAACTTAGCCTCTCACGTCACGCGCGTCAAGTTTGCTAGCGACGTTTTTAACCGGTTTATGTGACGTCATTAAAATTGAGTGACGTCACAAACCCATGATCTGCTATCAAACGTCATCCGACATGCTTGCGTGTCCATTTTGTTAATTTAAAATTAAAATATTAGTCATAAAATGGAAAAGTCTGGTTGTTAATATAAGAAAGATGTTGCCAGGTGTAAGATTATAACAATCCATCATGAGTTTCCATGTAGGATAGGGAAATCTCACCCGAGGGGTGGGAATTTCAACCAGGGACGAGGCTTGCCGAGTCCCTGGTTGAAATTCCGACCCCGAGGTTGAGATTTACCTATCCTACATAGACTGGCTCATGATGCATTATTTTTCCCCACTGTTAGCGGATTTTAAACCTCAAGTCGGATTAGGCTTCAGAACAGGAAATTTTTAACTTTTTAACCAGTGATCTGAAGTAAATTTTGAGCAGCCCAGTGTGTTATCGGGTCCTAAAATGAGTGTCAACATAGTTTCCACCTTGAAAATAGACGGAAAACACGATATGTAGACTATTTTATCTTCCAGAGGGCGAAAACAAAATGCAACTTAGCTCCTCACGTCACGCGCGTCAAAGTTTGCTAGCGACGTTTTTAACCGGTTTTTAGTGACGTCATTATAATTGAGTTACGTCACAAACTCATGATCTGCTTTCAAACGTCATCCGACATGCTTGCTTGTCCATTTTGTTCATTTAAAATTAAAATATTAGTCAAAAAATGAAAAATATGTGACCCGTCGCGCAAAAAGGGACGAGTTGGGTGTCCTATAGCGTAATTTAGTTTTATGTCTCAGTGAATAAGCAAATCTAAGAGGATTCGGAAAATATAAAAATTTTGGCGGCTGTTGGCCATTTTGGGGCTCAAATTGTCTGCAGAACGTAGGTACCGTCATGAATCGTCACAAATGTTTTGATGACGTTGTGGTGACGTCGCAAAGTAAAATCGTTCAGAACTTGTAACCGATAGATAAAGTAAATGTTTGTTTTGTGTGCCGTCCTTGGAAGCTTTGTTTGCTGAATAAATATTCCGAATCATGCTTTTCGGGGACTTCTCTCTGCAGGTATGACAAAGAGATCACACACTGGCATCAAATTAAACAAATAAGCATTTTGATGCATTATCAAGTAACATGCACATATTTGAGCCGCGACGCGACAAAACCAAGACGGTGGTATTTGAGCCACACGAAGACTCAGGTCAGCCTGGACATCCGCCAAGTCTGATCAGAAGCTTCGCTGTGCGCGTGAAGGATGGCAAAGGGTCTAAGCTACTTTCACGCCGTTGCATGCGTCAGCGAAGATTGATCAGACTAGGCGTTAGCCTAGGCTTATGTGCGTCTTCGCTGGGCACACATGCCACTTTGTAATTTTTCTATCCAACTATGCGTGATGGTTTCTGCAATTTTTACGGGCGCCCGTAAAGATAACGGGAAATGGACTGGCAGCTGGTTTCCAGTTATTCTACCGTAAAATCTTCGGATTTTTTACAAGGTAATGGTCGATGGTATTTTCCTTGTTTTTGTCCAGAAAGAATGCAATTGGTTGATAGAATCGCCTCATTCGGCGATTAAGCGGTTTTAACGAGTAGTAACCATCTATGTTTTGAGACCGAATAAGTAAAATAATGCCATGTTCACGAAAAATGTAGGACAGTCTGACAGAGTCTAGTAAACATCCTCGGCAAAAATATTCTAAAATTTCACGCGTACAACTTCATTTACAAGTTTTGGTTAGACTCTGAATTCTAAAACTTTTTTTGCGACCTCGAACAATGCTCCACTTTTCCCTCTACAAAGTTGGGTTTTCAATGGTGTTCATTACACAACCTTTTCAACATGGTGCTCGCATTATTTTCTTCCTTTTTTACATGAAATCAGTCCAAATTTCAATGACTGGGAAATTACAGAAATGACTGTTTTTAAGGAAAATGAGTAGCATGACGTCAAAAAAAAAAAATGGAAAGAAAAAAAAAAGAAAAAATGGACCAGTTCACGCCTGCTTATTATCTCCTGAAGCATAATAGCGTGTTGTGAATAGAAAATATTGAGGGGATGTCTGGTTGCGCCGAAGGGGACTAGAAATTGGGATGACACAAAGGTTAGTGAACCAGTTGAACCGAGATTTATTCTTTTCCCATGTCAAGTCTCAAAAATCGGGGAATGTCATGAACGCAACCCTCTATTCATTCTCCCTTAGGTGTGAATCGAATTTGAGACCAGATTCTATGTTTAACAGCAGAAATCCGTTTTGTCCTGGAGCAAGGGTAGTCAATATTATGCCATTTTGACGCAATGCGAACAAATTGGATACATATTCCTGAAGTTGTCCAGAGTAAATGATTCCATCCATCACCATAACTTTAAAAGGGCTTTAATGTTAATGTTCTTTACCGACCGAACTATATTTCGTTACTATTCGTTGCCAAGGAAATGGGCATTTTGTTGAATTTTATTATTAAGGGGATCTGAATTTCTTAAATGGATAGGTTATGATTGAGGGGAGATATTGGTTTGGTGTTTGTCCCTTTTGAGTCATTATATATGTTTCTTGGGCGAGGTGAGGCTTGGTTGGCAGGTGCCCTGGTAACCAGGGTTTGGTAGATCGGTTTGAATAGGGTAGGCGATGTGTGTTGGTATCTAATCTCCACCTTCTGAAGTTAGACTCACTTCTCTACTCTACTTTTCTCTGCTCTACTCTTCTTTACTCTACTTTAGGCGGACGGTGCAGTGCATCACAATGCCGTATAGTAAGCTGTTAATTGTAGTAACGTACTATTAATTTCAGTTCTGTACCTTGTTCCTCCTTCCAAGAGGACATCCGAGTAGACCAGGCATCGCCGCCACGGGAAACTAACAGGAAGCTATAAATGGGGGAGCCGCAAAAGCTGTTTCCCTTTACATGAAGTAAACCAAGTTCTAGCCTAAAGCCTGTTTCACATCAGCCTTACGGCAGCCGCACGGCCCTCAGCGATCACATTTCTGGCAAAAATCGCTGGGTTTCGTGCGGCAGCCGCAAGATCGTCGTACGAATTTTAGACTTCGCAACGTCGTCGCAATGTCACAAACTGAAGTCTCAACATGCACATTTTGGCAATCTGTGGACGCCGCAAGGCTGCCGCACGACAGTCTTTTGACAATCGCACGATTGACTCACGATTTTGCAGGAGTTCGCAAGTTTGCAGGCGGGGCTGCTGTCAATCATTTCTTGCGTTTGTCTTCCGACGGTCGCCAGACAGCCGCAAGAGCATGTTGAGAATGTTGAGAATCGTAAGACAATCGCGCAAGTCGCACGGCAGCTGCATGACAGCCGCACGGCCGGCGCACGACAGTCCTACGATTGTTGCGCCACTTGCGTCTCCCTTAAAAGTAGATCGGTACTCATAGTCTAACTCCAGAGAAGAAGCATGCCCCCAGCGAAACAGATCCAGGGTTTTCCCCACCAAGGCCTCGCTCGTCCCCTTCTACCTTGCCGTGCTCGGATGAGCAGCGCCCGGATGGCGGCATGACGCTCTTCTTCATCACGGAGCCTTCTTCTTAGAAGGAAATACGCTGCTGTGGGATAGCCATCAGATTCCAATGTGGTGTCGACAACCGACGGTGACACTATGAGGGTTGCGGGTGGTGCTCTTGCATTTTATTCGTCATTCGAGGCGAATTCGTACGATGAACGTACGGTCATCGTAAGACATTCGTGAGACAACCTTGCGACTTCTTGTTCGTCGTACGATGCCCGCAAGATTTTTGACAAATTCTTACGACCGTCTCACAGCAGTCTTGCGACAGTCTTACGGCAGCTGCACGGCCATCTTGCGGCAGCCGTATGAAATGTTTATTTGTCCTACTTTTAAGCTGCAAAATCGTGCGACCCGTGAGGCAGACGTACAAACATCGTACAGCTGCCTTGCGATCACTGAGACCACGGTTGACCCGCCCAGATACACTGCAGATTTGTCTGCGATCTGTCTACGGCACCCATGGCCTCCAAAATCGTACGAACAAAAAATCGCACGGCTGATGGGAAACAGGCTTAAGTGATTGCCATTAACAGACGCACAATATATTATGGCCATCCTATGCAGCATTAAACTCGTACAAATAAAGTTGTTCGGGCCATATAAATATACAAATCAGCTGATACATGATTACGATTTCTAATAGTTTGAAGAAAAAAAAAGAAGAAAATGAGATTCGAACTTACACGGGACAACTGTTATGTCAACAATTCAGCGGACGAAACCGCTCGGCTACCTAACCACATGACACAATGGGCAGAAAAATAAAATATATAACTACGAACACACTGTACATCTTTCCCTTTTTATGCTAATTTTCTCTTCCTCTTTCCCCCATCATTAACTAAATCTAGCTCTTTATCACCATCTTCTAAGCTTAGGAAACAAGTATCGGAAAGGAAATTTGACTAAAGTTGTTGTTCAACTCATATTTTCGCGGCATCAAAACTTCAATACTCTTCCAAGGGACGCAACTTTATTTACGTCAAATATTTGACTGGCTGGCGGGAATAAAAGCCCCCAAAAATAAAGCCCGAAACGATTGACAAAAAACGCGGGCACCTGTTTATCGCGCAACTGAAATTGATAAGTCGTGACGTCAACGTTGAAACGTAATTTCTTGAAACAACGTCATCCACCCAACTCGTCCCTTTTCGCGCGACGGGTCACATATATAATATACAAATATAATATAAGAAAGATGTTGCCAGGTATAAGATAGAAATTTCTTATATGAGCTGAGAGCCTATCTTATATAGGCAAAGGTGGGAGAAAGAAATGTCTTATGTGAGCTGAGAGCCTATCTTATATAGGCAAAGGTGGGAGAAATCGTTTTCTTGCATGGTCGCATCTATTGCCCCGGAAAGAAGTTAGTTTATATTGAGTCTCTGAAGTTCATCTGCAAAACAAGTATTTCTAAGTTGAGTATATTTTGGACAGATATAAAAGAAATGTGTGTTTCTATGGGGTTTCCGAGAAGTAACCGCTAAATGCGTAAAAAAAATATTTGGAAAGAAGTGCGAATAAATAGTTACAGATTTGTCTTTGTCACCAGTCATATGAAACAGAAGTCATTTAATTGATATAATTCATCTAGTTTAACGGTACATTTGAGTATACCCATTAACTTAACCGGGCTGTTTCTCTTCTAATAAATGCGATTGAAAAAAATTGAGATAAACTGAAAATACTGTAGATCAGTATTCATTCTTTTCTATTGTAAGGTATGTTAGGAGGTTAGACGAAAAATATTATAAAATATAGGATATTATATCCAGTGATCTATAGAGTGACCCTGAATCTATATAGGTTACTGATATATCTGAGGGAACTGTTGAAGCGGTATTATTATAAAATGTCGATCAGATTTAGGGACAAGAAAATAAAAAAGAAAAATAATGAAAATAATATTTAATTATTTATGATTGCGATGTCTTTCGAAAAGGATATATATTTTCAAACCATATATAATTTACTCTGAGCTCGTGATATCTAAACGAAAAAGCTACGACGTTATTGAAGTTAAGAAACTATTTTTGTAAGAAATAGCAATAAATGTAAGAAATTACAAATCTGAAATTAGAGAGAAATAAAAAAAAATCTTCTCTGCCACTCTCTCCCTCTGAATATATTATTTGCCTGTGATATATGAAGGTTTTAATGTAACCTTACACTTTCTGATTGCAGATTTCTACATGTACGTGACATTTGACGGAATAAAATATACTTAGCAAAAATAAAAACTTGACAGACGCTATTTTTCATCCTACGGTAATCGGGAAAAAGTGAGACATGAAAACTCTTTTAATTTAAGAAAATGCAATCATTCTGTAATATCATAGTCACACAAATTTCAAGATTCCTTAGATACAGCAAAAATGAGGGTATTGTAAACGTCACAAGGGCACTTTTCTGTTTTCTATGCTCAAAACCAAATAATTACCAAATTTATAATTGTCGAAGTCTGCTTAAATGATAAAAAATCTGTTGGCAATGCTTTTCCATTATTAAATCCAATCTGTATGGACTCATAAACTACAATTTTGCCGATGCACGGTCGACTAGGAGGCCATAAGGACCAGACGAAAAACCTCAGTCCACGCCATTATGAAGTCAGAAATTCAGTTTCAATGGAAGTCCCATTACACATAAAAGTTTTTATGGCAGTTTAAGAAATGGCTTTCAGATAAATTTAGTAATAAAGACATTGAGCTTGTAAGACAAGCAAACTAATCTCGAAGAAAATAACGAAAAGGACGCATTGGTATAGAAGATACGGCATCTCATAAATCTCTTCTCTATATGTTTAATTCAAAAGGAGATAATCTGAAAGTTTTGAAACTATAAACGTTATTTTCAAGCTGGGATTACGATTAACATTAACGTTTAAAGTGTTTTCTATGCGAACTGGAACTACTGTTTATTGCGTACAAGAGAACTTTCTTCTGCGCATGCGCAAATTAAAGTTCTGTTCTGAATTATTAAAAAAGGAATAAGTTAGATAACTCCGGACAGGACAAACATTTACCAATAATTTTTCATGATTTAAGTAATCAGACGTCTGTCCAAATCGAAAACATCCATATATACATTACAAATTCGCTAGGTTTGCCGGAATTGAGAAATAAAAACCGTCAAGTTTTTATTTTTGTTCAGTATATAAGATCACGCTGCCCAAACACTGTCTTAGTTTAAAAATTAAATTTCACATAACTATACCAAATAAGGTTACACATGTACTCAATCATCAGTAAAATTTTGAAATCTAGCCATTTCTATGAAGGATGCAGATGCGTCGCTGGCGTTTAGTCAGAGGGTTCATTTAAAAAATAAAATTCACAAAAATAATGTAAAAAAACAAATACATAATGAAAGAAAAATATCAAGAAATAAAATAAAGGAAGACACATATTTGTGCTAAAATGATAATTAGCCGCGCCGCACAAACCGTTTATAGACACCTAATAATTTCAAATTGTCATTACATGACATCAGTGTTAGGAAATGAATCGGATCGTCGACTATGTCAAGTTGAAATTCCTTTTAATTCTTTCAATCAGTGGAGCTGCAGTTTTTAGGGTAACTATGGTAGTAAACCATTTACGGAAATTGTGGCTAGTCGTCACGCATTACTAATCGGTGAATACCCATGTGGCCTATTCACTGTAAAAGCGAATCGCATGGTTTTAAGGTGAGATTACTAAGCTCTCAATTAACTATTTATAATCGTTGATTATTATTGAAATTTAGACGTGGCTTGAAATTCAAAGTGAAAGGATATTATATAGTGCCTAGATTCAGTTGTTAAGATCTAAGAGGCACTTCAAGTCCGGCAGTCAACTGTTTGGGCTTAAAGCCACGTCTCACCTTGAGATACTATATACATCTCCAGGTTAATACTAACCCAGGTACACTTGCGCCAGATTCCTAGCCAAGGCGGGATGCGCGAAAACTAGGCGAAGTCGGCCGCTGTCAACGAGGTGATTGGCTGCTAAATAGAAGGTGGGACGGTGTTAACTAGTAGTGTTCTCGTCCACTAGTGTATTAGCGAGTCAAGTGTACTCGCTAATAATTGTCTATAAAGTGCGCGATATGGAAATATATAGACTGGTCCCTGGTATAATACAGGGAGTGACCAGTTGAGTATAGCCGGCAACGGTATAAAGGAGAAGAACTAACTAAGCAACATGCTTTCGTTCTAATCCTATAAACTTATATGTTGTATTATCTATGTATGTTGTGAAAAAGTGAAATAAATATGTTGAAACCAACATTATAAAGGCCTTATTTTTTTGTTGTGAGCTCAGTTAACGTCTTTGTTCTTTGTTTTTTTCCTTTTAGTTCATGGCGCTGAGCCGAGTACGGTGTTGACGTCAGACGGTAATCGATTTGCGTAACATACGCAGATCGATTACAGATTTGGAACAAACATCTTTTCTCATGCCAGCGACATGAACTGATATGTGTTGTATATTATTGTAGTTATGACAGTTGTAAATTGTATTGTTTATATATAGAACTTACATTATCATATACATAAACTTCAAAAATTCTAACGTTGTTAGAGTTTCCTTGTTAATGTAGTACACTGGTCGATAACACCTTTAACCGGAAGTCACCCTCTGCCCCCCCCCCCCCCCCCCCCGGCGACGCACAAGGCTCTACACCCGTGACAGCCGTGTGTAAAACCTTCTGGGTAAAAATCAGCGGCGTTCTTTGAACTATGACAAACCATCCTTGATCAAAAGATCCACTTAAAAACATAGTGCATACTATTATACAACAGGGAACAAACATGAACAGAAAATTAACATAGGATACAGGCAAAGATAATATTTATTACAGTATCCAAGAAAAAACATAGCACCCAAAGTGCTATTTACATGAAACATGAGCGACTATAAAATAAATTGCCACACTAAGCTGTCTTTGCTTCCCAATATCATAATTTATATATTGACTATGCACTATGATGCGCTGAAATATAAAGCACGCTTATCATCCACCCTGTAAAAAGGCCCTACCAGGGAGTGTGTGTGTGTGTGTGGGGGGGGGGGGGAGGGGGTCAGTGCTCCCCAGCTTCCTGGAAATAATGCCCAAATATCCCCAGCTCCCTTAAAATATTTCTCCGTGCTCCCTAAAATCTTTTTGCCCCTGCTCCCCAAATCCTTAAAAGTAATAAAGCTTCTCCCCAGCTTATGCTCCCTAAATTTTTTGACACTTTTCATCACTTGATCACAGTCACACTGCATTAGTTTTCTTTCAGATTTTAAGAAAAGTAACTATACTCAGAGGCCAAAGAAAGTATACACTTTCTTAATGTCCACTGCTCATGCAAATTTTACATAATTTAGTTTTTCTCAAGGTTAACTGCTAACTCAACTAGTGCGGGCAGCTGAAAACAGGAATGTGTGGAAAACGATTGCTGTAAAGTCATCTTTGGTGCCCCAATGACATCGCAAGGTAATGGGATAGACTAGGCTAGATTAGACAAGTTTAACTGATGTGGAATAGTGAAATTATTTATCGAAATGTTTGACTAGCTACACTATATGCACTTTTGTCGATTTTGCCCATTTTTCACATGCATGCAGCAAACTTGACAACATGATTTTTCTGTTTATCTGTATTTGAAATTTCGAATCATGACTATGCTGTTTATCTGTATTTGAAATTACAGATGTTTTCCTAATCAAACCACAAGATTTGCGTTTTGATTGACGTAATGAAAGGTCTCTCTGAGGCAGACAGAAAATCACAAACTCAGTAACGAAAGCAAGTTTACACCTTTTAAATGCCTGTATTGCGCCCTTTTAAATTTACAAAACGGTCTCGTCGCAGCACAGGTTATCTGCAAATGTTTTGGGACAAATACGAGGGATGATTGATAAGTCCTGAGCCTCACCATGTTTTGAAACCTTTAGAGTGGATTTGAGTAATTCATTTTAAACACCCATTCTACAGAGCAACATTCGTCAAATTTCGGGAATTTATCTTAAATATCAATTGGATGGTACTTCACCTTTTACAGTTACCCCCACGAGTGCACTGTATAACTCCATGACCGACCATAACTTTAACAGAGTCAAACATTTTGCAATTGTTTTTACAAATATATGTCCTACAGCATCCCGGTAATTGATGATATATGCAAACATAAATTTATTCCATTCTAGATTGAAAAGCAAAATTTTAATTTTCAGGAAGTGTCTATTTTGAGAGTTTCTGCAGATAGTGCATAATCGGAATCACATGCTCTGCGTGCACAGAAGTGGATATCTTTTAACTTTTTTGACGAAAATCATGTAAGATGTCAGTGTTCATTTGTGTGAAAACATTGTTTGGTTTTGCCCACAATATTCCTAACAAACACGAAATTAGGATATGGGTCTCTAAATTTTGGGGTTGCAATATTTAAGGGTTAACGGTAAAGCCATCAGAGTCCAAAATATTTTGCATTTCCATCAAACCATTGACCAATCATTATACTTGCATGTATTAAAACAAGAACCGTTTAAATCTTGTAGAATGTGAAGAATGGTTTTTCAAAGAAATGCAAGGCAAATAGATTGTAATTGTTATTTTAAAATTATGCCACCCCTCTTGTGTTTAAGACGCTGTAAAAAAGAAACCTTTTGGCAATTTTTTTGAAACATCCACCGAGAGCTAGCGAATGACAACTTATTACTTTCGCGGTAAGCATCTATGCGCAGATTCACTAGAAGTATCTTAGGTTCAGAACTTATCAAAAATTCTTCGTATAAGCCAATTGTTAGCTCTACTGGGCCATGGTCATAGCTAAGGGCTGTGGTCTAGTGTCTGTCAGCCGCCCATTCATTTTAAATATTTCCAAATGAATGTTGGCCCTTTTGTAATCGAAATTTAACATCTGTGGGATGGGGGAGTGATGAGTTCTCTTTCATGCCAATTGCTATGGTACTTCGGTTGCTACGGCAGTTTGAAGTTGTCATTGACTTTAACGGGAACGCTGATTTTTTTTTGCTCATACAGCCTTTGTATTGCAGATATAATAATAAACAAATATTTCATCAGATGTCCCCTAATTTCTTTTTGTGCCAACTGCTTGTTTGGCTTGGTTGCCAGAGCAATCCAAACTGATGAAAACTTCAAACTTCGCCACTCAAATAATTTGCCTTTAAAGTTTGCTGTTAACGTTAAGGAACGCCAAGACAAACTTCCTACGATGTATTGGTTACCTAAGCTTCATAAAAAACCGTATAAAGCTAGATTCATTGCCAACTCTAGCTCTTGTACTACTACAGAATTATCTAAATTATTAACTTCTTGCCTCACTGCTGTGAAATCTCGTGTCATTTGGTACTATGAGACAGTGTATGAGAGGTCAGGGAAAAATATGTTTTGGTCTATAAAAAATTCTGGTGAGGTACTTAGTAAACTGAAGTCAAGAGGGTTCCGTGCGACTAGTTTGTCCACTTATGATTTTTCTACTCTTTATACCACATTACCCCATAATTTAATAAAGGAAAAACTTGTTGATTTGATTGAGAGGGCCTTCAAAAAGTTCTCCAAAAATGAAGATACCCTTTATATTGCCTGTAACGATAAGAAAGCGTTTTTCACTTCTACTGACCGTAAAATATATAGAGGATATAGTCTTTGGTCATGTCAGAATGTATGTGACGCCTTATCATATCTCTTAGATAATATTTACATTAGATTTGGTAATAAGTTATACAGACAAATTGTTGGTATTCCGATGGGTACAAATTGTGCTCCTCTTGTGACCGATTTGTTTTTATTTTGTTATGAAAGAGATTTCATGACTTCTCTTTCTGTTGATAATCAAGCTGATATCATTGAGGCATTTAACTCAACCTCTAGATATTTAGACGATCTTCTGAATATTGATAATCCTTATTTTGAAAGCATGGTTAACCAAATTTACCCACCTGAACTTAAATTGAATAAAGCTAATACTTCAGATACCGAGGCCCCCTTTTTGGATTTACATCTATCTATTTCTAACGGTTGTGTATCTTCTAAAATTTATGATAAACGTGATGACTTTGACTTTGATATAGTTAATTTTCCATTTTTGGATGGTGACGTTCCACGTCGTCCCTCTTATGGAGTGTATATTTCTCAACTTATAAGATTTGCTAGAGTGTGTAGTCATGTAGATGACTTTAATGCTCGTAATAAATGTTTAACTGCTAAACTTCTTCAACAGGGCTATCGGTATCATAAGCTTAGAAAGGCTTTTTCTAAATTCTATCGCAGACACCATGAATTGGTTTCAAAATTTGATGTCGGATTAAAATTTCTTTTACACCAAGGCCTATCGGAACCAGAATTTTATGGTGACTTAGTATACAAATTCAAAAAGATTAAGGGTAGGACTGATTTTTCTGATCAATTCCGAAAAATAATAATACGTCACAAACGTATTGGCTATAATTTAAATGTTATGCGACAGTCTGCATGCTTAGTGATTAACCCAATCACGGTTGATAGCTTTGCTGCACTCTTTAATTGCACACCGGGGGATCGGTCGTCAGACTCTATGATGGCCCCGACCTAAAGCTATATATTTTAGTTGGTTGGGACCGGAGCCTTTTCGTCTGTTGCTTGGTCCACCGGGGCTCAACTGGTGACCTTCTTTTGCTTCAGATTTCCAGTGGGGTTGTTTGGCAGGACAGGGATCTCCACCTGTCAGACGGCCCGTTGTATCTGTTGAGTCCTCGTCTTTGCTTCTTCATGGTGTTGAAATTTGATTTATGTGTTTACCGTGATGATTCATTGACGAGTTAGAGGGCTATCATGCGAACCGAACAACCAACTAAATGTTTTGTACCACTTCAGAAACTGAGGGTGAGGTTGGGCCTGTAAAATCGATTTAAGCCCCCCCCAGTAATTCATTACTGACCGTTCCAAGGCGGTAGTTCTGTTGTGGTTCTTTGTTGCCTGTTTTTGGTGTCAGAGTTTCTGTGATGTTTTACCTTATGTATGTTATTATTATTTTTGGTTCGGTTTGGGTTGCTGAGTGGCCACCTTTTGGGAACAAGCTGCTCACTCGGTTGGCCATATGTTCTCTGTATCTTGATTATTTGTAATCTTAGTTGTTTCCAACTATGGTTTGAGGGCTGGATTTGGATTTTGATTGTTTCAGTTCCTGGTCTTTGCATACTTTTTACTTTCAGCTACCATGAAGCTGGAAAAGCAAAGGCTTCCCAGAAAAGTCAAGTAGTATAGCATTAACCTCTGCAAACATACTTTTACTAGTGCAAATTGGTCCAGAAATTTGCTTCCTTTGCTTGCACAAAAACTTTGCTTGTGCAACTTGGTCCAGAACTTTGCTTGCCTTAGTAATTTGAAGCCCCTCCTGACTTTCAGTGTGTGTGTGTGTGTGGGGGGGGGGGGATATTGAGGTCCTGTTTTATTCAAGTTCTTGTAAGGTGTCTGGTGTGTATACCAATCAAATCGTTTGTGTTGCTAGAACAGATGAATGTGCTAGTAATAGACGTTACTAGTTTATATGTATGAAAGGGGGTCTGGGGGGCTGCACCCCAACCCCCGTAGAAGCCAAAACAACTAAGAAAATCACATTCTGACAGACGGTGCACCCTAGCTCCTGAAAGTAAGTGCTTGCTCCCCAGCTCCCTGAAAATAAATGGCTTTTCTCCCGAGCTCCTCAAAACCCCTGGTAGGGCCTCTGTAAACATAAGCGGCTATCGATATTTTGCCAACCAAGCGGGAAAATACCCTCGCAGTGGATGAGCTTACCATCGGATCACCCGAGGCGCTTGCGTCGAGGGTGATCCGATGGTATGAGCTCAGCCACGAGACGTGATACAGTACGCCAGATCAAGTTACTGTTGTAATAATTTGTTTATTATATACGTTAGGGAACAGCCAACCATTCTTATTTGCCAGCGCTAATGGATCGATCCGGATTTGAACCCCCGCGGCAGAGGTATGTAGCTAGTCGTGAGACAACCGCTCGAGGCGCGCCATTTTGACATGTTTGTTGACGTTACGTCACTTGTCCGGTATCTCTGGTTCTCATTTCTACGATGCACGTTAAACAATGACGCGCCCGAAGCTGGAACTCAGACAGAGCCTCGTTTTAAAGGATAGTGATACGGATTCAGAAAACGTCAGATTGATACGGCGTTCTGTATCAGAAGTCAGAAAACAGGCAGTTCAAAGGGCGTATCATTGATAGGTATATAATAAATACATATTATTATAATAGTAACTTGATCTGGCGTACTGTATCACGTCGAGTGGTTGAGCTCATACCATCGGATCACCCGAGACGCTTGCGTCGAGGGTGATCCGATGGTATGAGCTCATCCACGAGACGTGATACAGTGCGCCAGATCAAGTTACTGTTATAATAATTTGTTTATTATATACCTTAGGGAACAGTCAACAATTCACACTGCATCGACCCGGATTCGAACCGGCGCGGCAGAGGTATATAGCTAGTCGTGAGACAAACGCTACCGACTGAGCCATCGTTGCGCGCCCTTTGACGTGTTTGTTGACGTTACGTCACTAGTCCCGTTTCTCTGGTTCTCGTTTCTATATTTTTTTATTATATACCTATCAATGATACACCCTTTGAACTGTCTTTTTTTCTGGCCATCTGATACAGGGAGCCGTATCAAACTGACGTTTTCTGAATCCGTATCACTATCCTTTAAAACGAGGCTATTTCTGAGTTCCAGCTTCAGTCGCGTCATTTGTTAACGTGAATCGTAGAAACGAGAACCAGAGAAACGGGACTAGTGACGTAACGTCAACAAACACGTCAAAGGGCGCGCAACGATGGCTCAGTCGGTAGCGTTTGTCTCACGACTAGCTATATACCTCTGCCGCGCCGGTTCGAATCCGGGTCGATGCAGTGTGAATTGTTGACTGTTCCTAAGGTATATAATAAACAAATTATTATAACAGTAACTTGATCTGGCGCACTGTATCACGTCTCGTGGATGAGCTCATACCATCGGATCACCCTCGACGCAAGCGTCTCGGGTGATCGATGGTATGAGCTCAACCACTCGACGTGATACAGTACGCCAGATCAAGTTACTATTATAATAATATGTATGTACCAGGTGGGTACATTATTTGCCTCACTAACAAGCTAAAGAAGCAGAGGTCCATCTGATTCATGCCAACGCCTCCTCACATAACTGTGAGGATGTAAAAGCTTTTTTGGGTCTGTAAACATTCATCCACCTTACTCACCAGACCTGAGCCCATGTGACTTCTTTATATTTGAAAGGTTTAAGACAAATGCTTTCTGGGAAGAAATGCAATTCTAGCCACTCTCTTCGCAGCGCTTTATTCTAGTGTCTCAAACAGATACCGAAAATAGACTATTTGGATGCATTTCACGGCTTGGTAAACGTTTAGAGAAGGGGGCTACTTTGAACGTTTGAAATAGAAACAGTGTAGATAAACTCTTCAGTTTAAAATCAATCGGTTTTGCAGGACCTTCGACGAAAGATGCCTTGGTCTCACAGTTGTTTTCATTTTTTCCTTATGTGTAGACTTATATGGGAAAGACAACTATACGAGGAATCAACGTTGACCACTGGCAGTCATGTATGTACTGGATTTACCCCATGGACTCAAACTTTACCACAGATTATTATTTCTCTGGTATGTTAATTAGGGTAAAGTCGGGTAACTTCGGACAGCTGGTAAATTTGAACATACCATTGCAAACAGTTAAACTCCAGATGAGACGGCTTATGATGAGACGTCTCATCAGGATTTTTACTGTTTGACCAGTCATTTTCAATTCCAAACAACTGACGCATAAAGGAAACGATGTCACTGTCCGAATTTACCTGCTGTCCGCATTTACTCGATTCTACCCCTAACTTAGGCTAGTGTATACGAGGGGTGATCAAAATACGTGGACTATTGTTGTGGCGGTAAGGGTAATGCAGTAATAGTAAATTTTCACATACCGCAGAAAAGTTCGATCGTTTAGCTACGTAATGTGAAGTTTTGAGAAATTTCAGTGAAAAATAAGTATTTTCTTCCATTTTATATTAGGTAGGTACAGCTACAGCGGAGCACCACATTAATGACGTTTGACGTTTCGTACCGTTTTAACATTGTTTGAGTTCTTTTGTTTCTCTGTTTTCAAAAAAAAACTGACACCCTTTTTGCAGATTTTTCATGATTTTGACCATATTTAGACACATCT
>CAXDIV010000005.1:0-19932 GCA_963989385.1 Ctena decussata
AGGAGGGAGATGGTTGAGATAAGTTGTAATTATTACTGAAAGCAATGTTGCAGTGGACTGGACATCACTGAATAGTACTGAACTCAGAACTGTAGCTATTACATGTTACACTTCTGCTGAAGGGACAAGTAAATTAATACCTTTGACTTAAAATGGAAGATTTATCAAATAATTGTCAATGTCATATCTTTTTATCCCCCGACCGAAAGGTTCGGGGGATATAGCGATGAGCCTGGCGTCCGTCCGTCCGTCTGTCCGTCCGTCCGTCTGTACGTCCGTAAACATTTTCTTGTCCGCTCCATATCTTGAATACCGTTCGGAATAATTTCATGATACTTCACAGTTATGTAGAACAGGTCATGGCGATGTGTCGCCTGCAAGAATGGTAACTCTTGCTTTTGTAATTTTTGAGTTATCTCCCCTTTGGTGAATTTTTGGCAGATTCGTGTCCGCTCTGTAACTTAAATACCCTTTGGAATATTTTCATGATACTTCACAGATATGTCGAGCAAGTCATAAGATGTGTCGCGAATAAGAATGACAACTCTTGCTTTCTTACTTTTTGAGTTATTTCCCCTTGATTGTTTTAGGTGTGATTTCGTAAACATTTTCTTGTCCGCTCCATATCTTGAATACCGTTTGGAATAATTTCATGATACTTCACAGTTATGTAGAACAGGTCATGGCGATGTGTCGCGTGCAAGAATGGTAACTCTTGCTTTTGTAATTTTTGAGTTATCTCCCCTTTGGTGAACTTTTGGCAGATTCATGTCCGCTCTGTAACTTGAATACCCTTTGGAATATTTTCATGATACTTCACAGATATGTCGAGCAAGTCATAACGATGTGTCGAGAACAAGAATGACAACTCTTGCTTTCTTACTTTTTGAGTTATTTCCCCTTGATGGTTTAAGGTGTGATTTCGTGTCTGCTCCATAACTTGAATACCCTTTGAAATATTTTCATGAAACTTTACAGATAGGTAGAACAGGTCATGGCGATGTGTTGCGTGCAAGAATGGTAACTCTTGCTTTCTTACTTTTTGAGTTATTTCCCCTTGATGATTTTAGGTGTGATTTCGTGTCCGCTCCATAACTTGAATACCGTTTGGAATATTTTCATGATACTTCACAGATATGTAGAACAGGTCATGACGTTGTGTTGTGAATAAGAGTGACAACTCTTGCTTTTTTACTTTTTGAGTTATTTCCCCTTGATGATTTTAGGTGTGATTTCGTGTCCGCTCCATAACTTGAATACCCTTTATAATATTTTCATGATACTTCATAGTTTTGTAGAACAGGTCATGCTGATGTGTCGCAAACAAGAATGACAACTCTTGCTTTCTAACTTTTCGAGTTATTTCCCCTTGATGGTTTTAGGTGTGATTTAGTGTCCTTTCCGAGTCCCTCCCCCCCCCCCCCCCCCCCCCTCCAATTTTTTTTTTTTTTTTTTACAGATTTGGATTCTTTGTCCAAATTCACTTACTAGAGAGCTCAAAATTAGATTTGTAGGGCTTGTACTTTAGAAGTTATTCACACATTTTGATAATGTTGAATGTATCATATGCAATACATTGCCTACATGATTGCAATTTGAGATTTTACCTCTTTTTAGCAATTTGGCATTCTGTTTTGGTCTGAGTGTTAGATAATCATGCATCTGATAAGCAGATGATGTCAATAAGGAGCATAAAAGAATGACAGTATACTATTTATACGCATTTTGAAGTGACCCTGTTTATCAAGGCGCAGGGGGCCTTCGGTCGGGGGATTTGCCATCTCCTCTGATGGCTATTTTTACATTTCTATAACATAATCATTTGATGTCCAATCACAAAACCTTTGCCTGTCCAGTCCTGTTCAGGCCCTTTTCATCTTTTGTATCCCTCAGGGACAATATCAAAAGACAATTTTAACTAGATAAATAAGATTATTGTTTGTTAAAACATAATATGGGACTCCAATTTTTCAGGATGGGACTCCTACTTTTCAGATGGGACTCCTATTTTTGGAAAAGGAGGAGTCCCGGACTCCTATTTTTAAAATTCAAGTGAGAACCCTGCCTTTATCAACGTATTAACTCAATTAGATAGTTGCGACAATCAAAGTAGTCAAATGATCGTCACTTAAAATTGCTTTTGGTAATCATAAAGTCTTTAATCTTTTAACTGGCACCAATTAATGGTCTGGATTGTCATCTAGAGAAGTCGGGGGTGGTTGGGTGGTGCAAAGGTGCTGCGTGTAACTTCCAGTGCCGGGGCGTCCTACTTATTTGAATAGTAGTAGGGCAAGGGCTTACTGTGCTTGCAGTAGGTGCGGGTGGGGGTTGTTTGGACATTTTTTCTCTCCTCTATCATTCTTCTCTTCTTTCTCCCTCTCTTTGGGAGACGGCCCGACATAGACTGAAATGCTGTCTCAAAGGGCCGTTAAACCAAAAAGAACCAACCATCTAGATAAGTCTGTCTGGGTCTTGAAACGTGGTCCGTTTTGTCCTGAAACGTGGTCCGTTTTGTCCAAAATTTCAATCATTTCGGCTGCTAAATGCGCATGTTTTTGATTTTAATTATTTGTCTCCATTACAGTTACAGACTTAGAACCCGGAACTAATACACACTAATATCTATATCGCTTGCTCAATACCAGTTCTGTGACGTCACAGCAAATGCTCTATTTATCATACAAATTCAATCTCATCTTTGTCTTTTATCTATCTATCTTCCTTTATGTCTTAACCTCTGAGGGGGACGTCAGATGGGTTCCAGCAAACCAAGTGCTGAAGGGGGTTAGCTGAAACAAAAGTATAGGAAAGTGTGTGAGATGAGTTTGTTCAACTCAAAGTGTGTGAGATGAGTTTCTACTGTGTGATAAAGAGTGCTAACATTTAAAAGATAAAAACAGAAATTGATGTTTAGGGAGAGACATGGATCACCTGGCAGACAGCACCCCTGAACTGCACCAAGGTGGGAAGGACCGGTATGTGGGCTGAGAGGGCATTCCAATACTAATAGATGATAGTCCTAGGGAAAAATGTGAACCTGTAGTAGTCTATAAAAGTGGGGATTTACTGATATGAAAGTGGATGAATATGTCTTGACTCTTGATTGTCTAGTGTTACGCACAAGGTACTCAGATGCAGGAATAGCAACAAGGTCATAATGTGACCTTGTTCCTCATTACAAGATGACTACATGTATCTTTACTTCATTGGTCTAGGGGGCACCAATTCAGGTCCTTCATCATAGCAGTAACGCTGGATGTGTAATTATAATCTCTTGTCGCCCACCTGGCAGCCCTTCTTTGGACTTTTGTAATTAAAAATTAAAGAACTCTTCCCTTTTTTTTCTCGGGAAATTCCATCTTTCTTCAGTTTAGCTACCATGAAGTAATTTTCACATCTTGAATTAATTAGCAAACAAAGTAGTTTATACATTCTGAAAATAGGCAATTAAGAACACTGTGACACTGTTATTATTATTCATTCGCAACCAGTCAAAGGAAATGAATGTTAGGCTTTCTTCAAACTGTTCATGAGACAAACTTTACAGTGCTCCAGATAAGAAGGTGAAACACAGATGATTTAGGAATACTTTTCCTTATTTCTCCATAAAACATATGTTTTGACCCCTCATAAGAACTGTTCTAATGGTGGGTCACTCATTGAGAAATTAGAAAAAATGTCTTTGAATTATCCTCAATACCCCCTCTTATCTGGAACACTGTTTTATGGTGATTGGTGCATTTTAGAGATACTATGGCTGGCTTTGACTTTGGATATCAGAACTTTGAAGAAGAAGAGGAGGAAGAATTTGAGGGACAGGTGAGATTACCCATTAATCCTTAAAGTGCTAAAAAGCAGACAACAAAATATACGTCTGCAAAATTAAAAAAAAATGCCTTGTTCAAGGTATTTCATATTTAAAATTCAAAGACTAGAGGGCAAGTTGTGTAGATCTGGATGAGGCAGCTCATCATGATCTATGCTGTTTGAAGATTCTGCTATTTCTGTCTCTGGTGCTTAAAGTGTTAATACCTACAAGACCATTCTGCCTCTTAGTGTTTCAAATAAAGGGATATCTATAGAACTTCTATTTCAAAGGTACATGTACAGTATTTTTTTTACAGTAATTTCTGTAATAGCTGTATTTAAGGTGAATGGATACACTTTCAGGGGAAGTGACATTTACCATTTACTTCCATTCCTCCCTTCTCAATAGGGATCAACTCTTAAAAGAAAGAATTTGCTCCTCAAGGAGCAAATTCTTTCCTTGAAGAGTGGACCTCATTTTGAAAAGGTTACATCAGATGCATAGCCTGATCGGAGTGTCTTCCTTTTTTTGCACATGTCTCAGGGTACCTTTTCATGATATGCCCCTTGTGTATTAAAATAAAATTATTCTAGAATGATCATGAAGTTCACTTCTTTTGACTACTATATCTACATGTGTGTAAAACTTCAGTATTATCTTTGAAATATATTTTAGTTAAAGGGTGGCATAATGCTTAGTTATCCTTAAATAGCATCTTCTCATCTGGCCCTGTGATATATGATTACGAATTTACGAATTTAGAGTCATCACTTTTTAGCTCACCTGAGCACGAAGTGCTCAAGGTTAATATTTGTCCGTCGTCCGGTGTCCGTCCGTCCGTCGGTCTGTCCGTCCGTCGTCAACAATTTCTTCAAACGACATCTCCTCCTAGACCAGTAAGCCAATTTCAAAATAATTTTACACAAATGTTTATGTTATAGCCCTGAACCAAAATTGTTAAAATAGTTCCGCTCTGCTGAACAAAATGGCCTTCAGAGCTAAAAATAGAAAAACCTTTAAACGACATCTCCTCTGAAGCCAATGGATCAATTTCAAAATAATTTCACAGAAATGTTTGACTCATGGCCTTGAACCAAAATTGCTAAAACGGTTCTACTCTGCTGAACAAAATGGCCGCCAGAGCTAAAAATAGAAATAAATCTTAGAATGACACAGAGGGCACAGTTATGATCCAATCATCATGAAACTTTGTCAGAATGATTATCTTAATTAAATCTAGGCCAAGTTTGAAACTGGGTCATGTGGAGTCAAAAACTAGGTCACTAGGTCAAATCTTAGAAAAACCTTGAGTACAGTCTAGAGGGCACAGTTTATGATCCAATATTCATGAAACTTTGTCAGAATGTTTATCTTTATGAAAGCTAGGCCAAGTTTGAGACTGAGTCTTGTGGGGTCAAAAAATAGGTCACTAGGTCAAATCTTAGGAAAACCTTGTGTACACTCTAGAGTGCACATTTACAATCCAATCTTCATGAAACTTTGTCAGAATGTTTATTTTTTATGAAAGCTAAACCAAATTTGAAACTGGGCCATGTCAGGTCAAAAACTAGGTCACTAGGTCAGATCTTAGAAAAACCATGTGAATACTCTAGAATGCACAGTTTTGTTCCAATCTTCATGAAACTTTCTCAGAATGTTTATCTAGGCCAAGTTTGAAACTGAGTCTTGTGGGGTCAAAAACTAGGTCACTAGGTCAAATCTTAGAAAAACCTTTTGTACACTCTTGAAGGCACAGTTATGATCCAATCTTAATGAAACTTTGTCAGAATGTTTATTTTTATGAAAGCTAGACCATATTAGAAACTGGGCTATGTCAGGTCAAAAACTAGGTCACTAGGTCAGATCTTAGAAAAACCATGTGAACATGCTATAGGGCACAGTTTTGTTCCAATCTTCATGAAACTATCTCCAATAAATCTAGACCAAGGGCACAACTTGGTCATGTTGGGTCAAAAACTAGGTCACTAGGTCAAACCTTAGAAAAACATTGTGTACACTCTAGAGGGCACAGTTTTTAGCTGATTTTCATGAAACTTTGTCAGAATGTTTATATCCAAGAAAACTAGACCAGGTTTGAAACTGGGTTATGTCGGGTCAAAAACTAGGTCATTAGGTTAAATCTTAGGAAAACCTTAGGTACACAATAAAGGGTTCATTTTCCATTGAATCTTTGTGAAACTCTGTCTCTGAGGTTAAGTTCACAGGATACTCAGGTGAGCGACCCAGGGCCATCATGGCCCTCTTGTCTATATTTGGATTCATTTGGATTTGTAGGTTGAATATAATTATGCAAGAAGGGAAGACTCAGATCAGACTGAGCAGATGCTCAGTCTCATCTGAGTCTTCCCTTTTTGCACATGTCTTAAAGAACCTTTTTATGTGATGCCCCTCATATGTTCAAGAATAAACACCAAAACTTGACTTCTGTGGATTTATTACTATATCTTTGTGTGGGTTCTGAGAGTGGCTCGTGTACATTTATTGCAGTTCAGGGGTGGCCTCCGAGATGGACTAATACTGTTAGTGGACTGTTCTAAATCCATGTTTGACAAAGAGAATGATGATGGTGAAAGTTTCTTCCAGCTCTGTATGAGGGTATGTATTTAGAGTCCAGTTGTTCAAAATTAACTAGGCCATTAGATAATGAGACATTACATTTCCAAATGTATTAAAAAGCACCACCATGTTTTGCCAAAAGTTGTGAGACGCTCTAGCAGTGCAAAAGCTCTTCACATTGTTTTCGGCATTAAAATATTAGTACACTTTATTTTATGTGCATTAGAAGACTAAAAGAATTCTTAATTAATAGTGTCTTAAAGCTATTGATGCTTTGAACAACTGAGCCCAGAGCTCCAAGTAAGCCAAAATCGGTGTTTAATGGACTTTGGCATAATTGAGTTTAAACAAGTTTACTCTGTTCGTCAAGATATATCAGAACTGTTCATTCAGTGTTTGACAGTGCAGTATCTTGTCCGCAGCAAACATTGCAGATATTGCATTGAATGTGATAGGGGTCTGTAATACTGTATCCGCAATAGTTTTTGCGGGGCTCCTTTTTTAGCGGTATTTCGCGGTCACTGCCAAATCACAAATACTGAAATCGCGAAATAATTTCCTGTTTCTGACAAAGTATCTTCAGGAGACTCAGTGTCTATATATATTGTTTCTGTCACTTGCTAGGGTAAATTCGGCTACTTTTCACTTGAGCCTGTTCGTCCATTAACCTGCAGCCACCTGCGGCCGTGCTGCAGGTTTTTGTATGAACTGGCTCAAGTGAAAAACAGACAATTTTACTTTTCATGCATGTTGCTGACGGCGAAAAATAAAAATCGAGGAAGTCAATGTTTATGTTCTTGACCCTTAACCATGAAAATTTGAACCTGCAAAAAAAACTGTGTGTACGGTAGTCCTACAAATTTATAATGAAGCTGTGACAAAAACGTGCAGGATAGAAAGGTAAAGAACTGGCACATAGAAATTATGCTATAATGTCAGTTGAATACAGAAAGTACTTTTGAGTTTATTGGACAGTAAACATGAAAGTGCCCACGCACTAGTAGTGTCTGTGTACTTATTTGGTCTGTCTAAACAAATTTCACATTCAAAAATGATTTTTAGATTGCCTTTTATGAATGTACAAGAAGAGAATTGCATTACCCCAGGTGTCGTCATTAGCAAAATGCTTAAGTTTTATGTTAAAGTTTTTATATGATGGGCAAGGCACCATCAGGTGAGCTATTTTGTTTGCTGACAGGTCATGTAGTCATGGTACAGCAGCATAAAAACAGTTGTTGACTTTTGGTTTGGTTGACATCAGGATTTATCAGCTCTCAATATGATATTCACGCCATTGCTCAAAATGCGTCAGTTTAGGTGAATGTCATTTTGAGTGTTTATAAATTCTGATGTCAGGTTCATCAGAGCTTCAGATAAGGATGGGTATTTTGGATAAATCATAGAGTTTTTATTTCTCAAAACATGTTGTAATCCCTCATTAGAGCCATCTCAGTGAGATGGTTCTAATGAGAGGTCTCAACTTATGTTTCTATGGAAAAATATGGAAAATTTCTACCTGTTACACCTTTTTATCTGGAGCAATGAATTCATCAAAGATCATCAGTTATGATATGTTCTTCTTTCAGTGTTGTAAGACAACTTTACAGAACAAAATAATCAGCAGTGACAAAGATCTGGTTGGAATAGTCTTCTTTGGCACTGTGAGTATTCTTGAATTCTGTCTCCTAGAGCCGTATTCATAAAGCCACTTAAGTCGTTGCTATGCTGTTGCTAAGGCTAAATATCTATACAGGAGATTCCCTATAACTATGAAATTTGTTCTGGAGGAACAGTCTTTGTAAGACTGTTCCTCCAGAGCAAATTTCATAGTTTTAGGGAATCTCCTTCAACGAAATTTAGCCTTAGCAACAGCATAGCAACCACTTAAGTCGTTTTATGAATACGGCCCCTGTTCATCAGAGACACCAGGGTTGTGACAGTCAGGGAAAAACATTTGGGAAATGAATTTTTCAGTAAGGGAGTTTTATGATTGGGCTGGGAAATTTGAAAAAGACTTGAAAAATGAGGGAAAAGTCAGTCAGTTTGAAAAGTAATGCCTATGCAGTCTCAAGTAAATACTGTGTATGCTTGTTCTGCTGATGGGTACCTTCCAGAGAATTAATCCATTTATAGAAGTAACTATGTCTCCCCACCATGGAAGGGGGGATAACATATTGTTTTTGGTGTGAATCTTGTCATCGCCGGCTTCTAAGTCTGCGTCTGCATAGCTTCTTGTCTGCATTCTATCTCCTGAAGGGATGGATGGATTTTGATTAAACTTGCACAGATACATCACTGGGTGGGGTGGGGGGGGGGGGGGGGGGGAAGAACTAATTAGATTTTGATGACATTGACCTTATTTTCAAGGTCACAGGAGGTCAATATGATGAAAAACGAATGGCTTGTCTGCACCATATCTCCTGAAGGAAAGGATGTTTTTTTTTTTACCAAACTGGCACAGATATATTACTGGGAGATGGCAAAGAACTGATTAGATTTTTGTGACCTTGACCCTATTTTCAAGGTGGGAGTGACTATCGGCATGACCGTCTTGCGGATAAGAATCCTTATCGGCACGACGGTCTTGCCGATAAGAATTCTTATCCGCAAGACGGTCGTGCCGATAAGAATCCTTATCCGCACGACGGCGGTTAGATATTCTATAGACAAAGTTGCAATCATTCTGAGAATTATTATTATGGTATAATAATATCATTTCATTTTTGTTTGTAAATAATTGTTCATAAGTATTTGAGTCACAACACACAATGTTAATTTCAATTATTTTTCTTATATTTCATCATGGAAGCCTTTTGACTGTCGAACATAGAGCCGGCGAATAATTGCGAAAATGCGAATTATTTATTTCAACATCAGTTGCTTAAAACAAGTTTATTACAGTAATACACAGTCCGATGGGGGTATGACAACAGCTGTATATTGAACATTTGACATTAAGTAATTTAGATTATAGGTCTAAAACAATCAACGTTTGGACTATCAGCGGCCGTAGCGCAGTGGCAATGTACGCGGCCTTGTAAATCTGCGTCCCGGATTCAAGACTCCACGTGGTATTCTTTTTGTCTCGCCTGCGAAGCAGAGGCGAGACATATGTATTGCTTTTCCGGTGTCGTCGTCGGCGGCGGCGTCGTCGGCGTAAACTTTTGTCGAGTTTTTGCGTTTAGGTCATTTTCTCAGAAACTATAAGGGCTAGAGCCATGAAACTTGGCACATGCATACATCTGGAAGAGTAGATCTCAAAGCCATCATCAATATTGAGTCTTGACCTACATTTTACGGTTGACTGACTTCGCAATTTGTCGGCGTAAACTTTTGTCGAGTTTTTGCGTTTAGGTCATTTTCTCAGAAACTATAAGGGCTAGAGCCATGAAACTTGGCACATGCATACATCTGGAAGAGTAGATCTCAAAGCCATCATCAATATTGAGTCTTGACCTACATTTTACGGTTGACTGACTTCGCAATTTTTTGTCGAGTTTTTGCGTTTAGGTCATTTTCTCAGAAACTATAAGGGCTAGAGCCATGAAACTTGGTACATACATACATCTGGAAGAGTAGATCTCAAAGCCATCATCAATATTGAGTCTTGACCTATATTTTACGGTTGACTGACTTTGCAATTTTTTGTCGAGTTTTTGCGTTTAGGTCATTTTCTCAGAAACTATAAGGGCTAGAGCCATGAAACTTGGTACATGCATACATCTGGAAGAGTAGATCTCGAAGCCATCATCAAAATTGAGTCTTGACATACATTTTACGGTTGACTGACTTTGCAATTTTTTGTCGAGTTTTCATGTTTAGGTCATTTTCTCAGAAATTATAAGGGCTAGAGCCATGAAACTTGGTACATGCATACATCTGGAAGAGTGGATCTCAAAGCCGTCATCAATATTGAGTCTTGACCTACATTTTACAGTTGACTGACTTCGCAATTTTTTGTCGAGTTTTCGCGTTTAGGTCATTTTCTGAGAAACTATAAGGGCTAGAGCCATGAAACTTGGTTCATGCATACATCTGGATGAGTTAATTTCAAAGTCATCATCAATATTGAGTCTTAACCTACATTTTACGGTTGACTGACTTTGCAATTTTTTGTCAAATTTTAGCGTTTAGGTCTGTTTTTCAGAAACAATAAGGGCCAGAGCCATGAAACTTTGGTCATGCATTCATCTGGAAGAGAAGAGCTAAAAGTCATCATCGATATTGAGACTTTACAACATTTTATGGTTGACTGACTTTGCAATTTTTTGTCAAGTTCTCGGGTTTAGGTCTGTTTTTCAGAAACCATAAGGGCTAGAGCCAAGAAACTTGGTTCATGCATACATCTTTGCTGATTTAGCTCTGTTTTGTGACAAAGCGCCAGCAGGCGAGACACCGCATTCCGCGGAATTCTTGTTTATTTTATTTTCTTTTTTTTATTTAGATAAAAAAATCATTTGTCGCATAAAACATTTGCCAATTAATAGTTTATTTTGTTTACTGACATTAACTTATTTCAAACAAATCTTTGACCTTGACAGACAAGCTAAATCAGGAAAATATTTTATTATGACCTGCTTGTGTCAGACTTTTTTTCCCAGCAAAGTTTTTGTCAATATTGTGTTTACGGCCTAATTCCGTCTCATTCCAATAATTCTAAATTTATAAATTTATAATATATGTTACCAATATAAAAATTGTTGAAATAAACCATTGATTTGAATTAGCAATAGAAACTAATCTTTGATTTTGACTGACAAACTACTGAAAGAAATCTAGACTAATAAATCCTTTTAGGAAAATATCGAAACCTATTAATAAATAGCATTACATAATGTAAATGTATTATCGAGCAAAATCAAATTTATTTTAGCAGACTTAACTGATATAAAATGAGTCAAAAAATCTTTGCCCTTGTCCAACAAGTGAAATAAATCTTTGACCTTGACCGACAAGTTAAAGACAGTTAGTCTGATAAATCATGCCTAACTTTCTTTTAATAACTTGTCGGTCAAACTCAGTTCTGACTTGTCTGATAAATATTGTCAGATATAACAATTGTTGGGTTGCACTTATTAGTTGTTGTTTATTTATTTTATGACTTATTCTGAAAAGACAATAAACACCATTTTATCAACCTCGTGTTATCTCTTCATTCCAGTTTACAATATATTTACACATTCAGCTTGTCAAATTGTGGCGGTTATGGTCAGCGGTGATGGGTACGCCGGATATGTTCATGCATACATGAAAGCTGTTCATGAGTATGCGTAAACCCAGGCTGTACCTCAAACAAATCAAGGGACGAACAAGCATGTGGAACCTGAAGATTACAACGATATTTATTCTATTTTTCTAAGACAGATCACCCAACAGAACCTTACTGACAGCACGCAGTACACAACACTTTACGGGCACACACTAGCTGTCAGTAACCACATGGGAGAAAACTACAGACAGTCCCACTAAAGAGACAACAACCATCTCCCAATTACCAAACCAACCATACCAACAGGGCCAAACCACTTGGCCCAAACACACCAACCCCAGGCTATGAGTTATTTACAAAATTACCCTGCAAATGATAGTCCCCACGGCCCCGATGGAGCTGTGATCATTACGGTCACCCAATCGGCCCGTGGGAACCATAATTTGCTCACTGTCAAGCTGTTTGTTGACATTTGTTTGAAAATTTCACGCTGAAATGTCCCACGTATCAATTCCACATGCCTGATCGCCCTTGATTGACAGAATTTCCCACCGCGACGTATAATGAAAATTGTCTAGTAGCAGCACTACTGTGTGAAAATCCCTTTATCACAAGTTTCCCAGGCAGCACTATAGATGACCAACTTGACCAAGACAAAGGCACCATAGCCTGAAAACAACCACAGCCACGATCTTGAAGACAACACAAGATGCTTTAATGTACTCATCGGATCTAAGCCGAGAGGTGCTTCTTCCCCTATACTGAAAGTATACAGAATTAAAGTAACATATCCATACAGAAAAACCCCGAGTTATAATCCTTGAATACTAAATCAACAACAGCCAGTATGCACCTCCCAGATTACATATTATAATTGGGATGGGAGGGAGGGTTAATTTGTCGAAACGCTGTCGTCCTTTCTCAGTCAGATGCCGCTAGAAGGAAAGAGCTATGCGCATGTGCAAAGTTTACCCTTTTCGCGGGAACAGAAGCATTCCGAAATTGTTTAGCCATGGATACCGTATCAACAAATAGGTAATACAAACAAGTAGTGGCTTTTTTAACAGCATTACAGCTTGCTTGCTCTGACAACAATATAATTATAACAGCCGCAAAATGGCGCAAAAATAAATGTTATTGATTTTCTATTCAAAAATAATAAATATTATTTTATGACTTATTCTGAAAAGACAATAAACACCATTTTATCAACCTCGTGTTATCTCTTCATTCCAGTTTACAATATATTTACACATTCAGCTTGTCAAATTGTGGCGGTTATGGTCAGCGGTGATGGGTACGCCGGATATGTTCATGCATACATGAAAGCTGTTCATGAGTATGCGTAAACCCAGGCTGTACCTCAAACAAATCAAGGGACGAACAAGCATGTGGAACCTGAAGATTACAACGATATTTATTCTATTTTTCTAAGACAGATCACCCAACAGAACCTTACTGACAGCACGGAGTACACAACACTTTACGGGCACACACTAGCTGTCAGTAACCACATGGGAGAAAACTACAGACAGTCCCACTAAAGAGACAACAACCATCTCCCAATTACCAAACCAACCATACCAACAGGGCCAAACCACTTGGCCCAAACACACCAACCCCAGGCTATGAGTTATTTACAAAATTACCCTGCAAATGATAGTCCCCACGGCCCCAATGGAGCTGTGATCATTACGGTCACCCAATCGGCCCGTGGGAACCATAATTTGCTCACTGTCAAGCTGTTTGTTGACATTTGTTTGAAAATTTCACGCTGAAATGTCCCACGTATCAATTCCACATGCCTGATCGCCCTTGATTGACAGAATTTCCGCCACAATAAATTCAAATTTATCCCCCCAAATTCTGAACCTTCCATTACAAATGTTTTAAAATCATTTCACGAATTTCATACAGATAAAATTCTAGTCCAACTTTTGAGAGATGCACACCATCTCTACTGAAAAAACCCTCAGTATCGCTATCCATTTCAAGAGTTAGGAAATCAAACTTAGTATGGCGGGCCACCTGTTGCTTCCCAAATCGATTGATTCTTTTTCTAATGTGTTCAATTTTTTCTATGGAATAGCTTGAACTATGCCAATTGAGGCGCTGTAAAATATCTACCCAAATGATTAAAGAATCTGGAATGGCAGCTCTTAAATAATTAATTTCTTTTTTGACTGAGTTTCTTACAGCCGTCAGAGACCCTGACGTGACGTCGTTACCGCCTAAATGAATGAAAACTATGTCCGGAGGCTTGCTTAATAAAACGTTACACTCCAACTGTCGTCTGAAATGGCACCACCGCATTCCTCTCGAACCCCACCAACCAATTACTTTACCCGGGATCCGAAGATTCGGCTTGTCCGATTCTACAGCGTGAACGCCAACCCAGTATGGAATCGAGTCGCCTATGACCCAGATATCTGTTATAATAATTAAAAGTTAAATGGCATAACCCAATACAACATAAATCCTTTAAGATACGACAAAGCCTATCTAATGTATAACCTATAGGCTGAAGATGACCAGCGACCCATAGCTTTGATTGCTGTCTCAGACAATCCTAATGCAGCTAAATCAGTTGCTCGACCTATTCGAAAACTGTGAGTCTTATAGCAAGTGGTGTTTAAACTGGCCTCAAATATGCATTTTGATAGGACGCATGAAAACTGACTTCTGGTGACTGCTTTACCATCTACATGGCAGAACAAAGGACCAGATAAGTTTGGCCTCATTTTTAAGTAGGCCTTCAACATTTTAACTGGGCATAAAACCGACCCAGTCTCTACTGGAATTTTTAAAACCTTTGGTGAGCAAGACTGATTTGTTTTAGATCTATTCAATCGCAGAGATACTGACTGCCCGTTACCGGCGAATTGAACATCGCCTATGAACAGCTGATTAGACTGCTTAAAGCTGGCCGTGGCTACAAGTTCACTAACTCTAAACAAACCAAAATAAGCTAAAGTCCAAATGGCAGAAAATAACCTTGTTTCGTATTCATTATAGCAAACTATTTGTAATTTGCTTAATAAAATTTGAAGAATACCTTTAGTAATGGGCGCCCTACTATCGTTAATTTTCCTAGCTCTAGAACAACCCTCTAGTAGCTTAGCAATAATGAAATTCTCACTAATATCGGCCCAGCCATGCAATTTGTGCCAATAATTAAGACCCGAGATATACGTTTTGATGGATTTTGGCGAGTTACCTCTCTCAAAGCAGAAAGAAATGAAAAGAGCTATGTGTTGAGAATCTGCTGGCCAACTTTCAGACAATTTATAAGAAATACGAAATTTAGAAAATGCATTTAATGCTGTAATATAAGTGCAACGTGTATTATCAGCTATACTACACGACAGTAACTTAGTTACACCTGATTGAATACGTCCCAAAGATGGCCGGGAATTTCCACTGGTAACAAATCCGCTCCTGGGGCCAATTCTCTGAATCTTTGGAGCTGAAATCGAGATAATGCGTCGCAGACAGAATTAAAAATTCCAGGGATGTGGGAGGCCCTTATCATGATATTTAGCCCCAAACACTGAAGGGTAAGTTTGCGTACTATGCACATGACCCTATCTGACTTCGATGTAGCTGTATTAAGAATATGTACCACAGCTTCATTATCACAACTGAATCTGATTTTCTTATTTCGAAATTCTTCACCCCAAATAACTAAAGAAACCAAAATAGGAAAAATTTCTAAAGCTGTGATATCTTTAGAAATTCCACTGACATGCCAGGCCTCCGGCCATTGCGCTTGGCACCAATGGCCCTGGTAAAAAATGCCAAAACCGAAACCCTCGCCGCCAGCACTGTCTGTGAATAACTGTACGTCATCGTTAGACACCCAATATCTGTCATGAAAGACCGAGATTCCATTATGGTTCTCAAAAAATGACAGCCACATGTGCAAGTCAAGTTTCATCTCAGAAGAGACTCTCAAATGATGAAATGGTTTAGACAGACCGCAAGTAGCATTTATCAAGCGTCTGCAGAAAGGTCTACCTGCACTTATTGCTCTGCAACAAAAATTCAAAGACCCGATGAGGGACTGCATTTGTTTTAGTGTAGTTTTCTTCTTAATAATCACATCTTGAATTTTTAGAATTAGTTCCTCTATTTTTGCTCTAGGTATACGAACTTCCATTTTGACTGAATCCAATTCTAAACCCAGAAAAACAATTACCTCAGACGGGCCCTCAGTTTTTTCTTCAGCTAGCGGAACCTTCAGTTTACCCAAACAGTGTTGAACTATCAGCATTAAGCTTTGACACGATTGATAAGTTCTGTCCCCACCCAAAAAGTCATCCAGATAATGAATAATTTTACCCGATGACATGTGTTCTTTTACAAAATATTCCAAAAATGTTGAAAACTCCTCAAATGTTTTACAGCTTACTGCGGCTCCAAAGGGTAAGGCTTTATCCACATAATAACGATTATTAAACTGGATGCCCAACAATTCGAAATCCTCTGGCCTAATAGGCAATAAACGAAAAGCATTTTTAAGGTCTATTTTGAACAGTTTACAATTGCAACCTAAATCCTGAATCATGTGAACTGCTTCATCAAAATTTGTGTACTGAACAGAACAATGTTCTCGGTCTATATAGTCATTAATAGATTGTCCCTCCGGAAAAGAGAGATGATGTATCAGCCTAAACTCTCCCGGGTTTTTCTTAGGGACTACACCAACTGGAGAAACAATGAGATTCTGCAAAGGTTTCTGTTCAAAAGGACCGGCCATTCTCTTAGCTAAAATCTCCTTGTCAAGTTTTTCCTGCACAATTTCCGGATTAGATAAAGCAGATCTCAAATTTCTACTTTCTCTAGTAGACCTAGGGCCAGAATAATGGATGGGAAACCCTGACTGAAAACCACTTAACAAAATTTCTGCTTTTTTGACGTCATAGCCAAAAAGAGCTATTTCTAATGCTTGAACATCGACAGGTGTATAAGCTAACCCCTTCAAATCTTTGTTGCATGGACCTTCTACTGAATCCTTACTTTTTATCGAAGCCTCTACCAAAGCCACGCCCCCTACCTTGTGCTGTGCTAGCAAATGATCCTCTACGAAAATTGGGGTGAGGTGAAGCCGAGCCTATACCTGAAGCTTGTTTTGGCTGTTTTGAATAAAGAGTGCAAAGTGCTGCTGGATGTGGCATACCACACTGAGAACACACGTGCGCAAATTTGCAATTAGTCCACGTGCAAACACCCTCATTAAACTGGTTACACGTATTGCGAAATTTAGAAAATTTCTTCTCAGCACCCTCATTACTTTTAACCTGGACACATCTCCACCATAAATCATTATTAATGGATGCCCAAGATGTCGTGGTCATTGCCTGCCTCATCCTAAATTGCTCATCATAATCTCGCCAAGTGAAACCACCTTGTCTGGCTGCACATTCACGAATTGTCCACATATAGTGCAACAATTCATACATTTTATCAGGATGAGACGAAACATAAATTGAAACGAAAATTAACATTGCATCTGTCCATTTCTCAATGCTTGGAATTTTATCTTTACACTCCTTTGGTTTGGACTCGAGCGTACCCTGCGAAGAAATTTTAATAATGCTACTGCTTACAATTTCGGACAGTTCTAAAGCCCCCTTTAAAAGCAAGGCTAGATTTATAAACTCGCCCTTAGGGACCGACCATTTGATATTCTGGGGGGGGGGGGGGGGGGGGCCTGGTATTCTTGATGGAGACACAACATTTTATTTCACTGGCCTTTGGAAACAATTTCTTTTTTTTTCACCTTGTGGAAGCTAATTTATTTTTTTTACAAACTAACTCAAACAGGTTATTTTTTTTTTTTTATTTTATAGCTGAACTATCAGATCCTTGTTTACTTGATCTTAATATCCTTTTATTTTACCCACATCAGTATTTTTTTACACCTTTTTTTCTCACAAAAAGAACATGGTGCTGTCTTTAACCAGGCGAAGGGCGTGGCTTAGCTTGCTTTTGTAAACCAGTGCCTGGAGCATGTTACTCTTTTCATCTAAGGTACAGATACAAACATCCCTGTATGAGTTTGGCAAAAAATTAGGCCTTAAATTAGGGATATTTTGGCCAAAATTTAGGGCTATTTCGGCAAAGTTTTAGGGCTAACATTAGGAATTTAAGTTTTTTTTCTATCCCAATATATGCCCAAACATGCTTTATTCCTACTTTAGAAAGTTTGATAAGTACTTACTGATAGAGTAACATTATACATGAATGGCAAATAAAATGGCTAAAAGTTATGTGCTAAGAAGTTAAGAAAGGGGGGTCTGGGGGGCAACGCCCCCCAGAAGCTAAAGCAATTTTCCAATTTCAATGGCAATTTTAAGACTGGAAACAAGAGAAAAACTAGGAATGATGGTAAAAATAAGGGTTTTTATATTGGGACTTTTGCCTTTTAGAGTGTTTATTTTGCCATAATGGTTTTGTCTCCCATAAGCTAGTGACTCTTTTGCAATTCAGTTTTAGTGGAAACATTTACTTAGTAATGTGGCAGTTCGATGATACATGTATGTGGATGTTGTATAGGATTTTTTTGTAAATGTATGCACATGCGGGCCTGCTGTTGTAAACCAATTGTAGATAATATTAAAATATAACTATAAATATGGGGGTCTGGGGGCGCAGCCCCCAGAAGCCAGAGAGATTATAAAAACTCAATTCCAATGGAATTATCTGCAGACTATATTTTTTTTTTGAAATTTTGGGTGGAGACAGGTTATTTTTTTCTCTTACTTTTGAAGACAGATTATTTTTTTGAACCCCCATATGAGCCAGGTTATTTTTTTCTTGCATATCCAAAGACAGGAAATTTTTTTGATAAATATACCAGGCCCCCCCCAGAATATCAAATGGTCGGTCCCTTAGCAATTTTTTGCTTGAGTGACGCCGGCACATGAGCTGAAATGTCTTCATTTGAAAGCCGTAACAATTCCCGAGAAGTAGGAAGCGTATCAGATTGCATAGATTGTAAAACGGCCAAAGTTGGCGTTTGTGTATCATTTATGGGAGTTTCTACTGAAGCAGACCCAGTTACGTGCATTAACCCAGACCCGGAAGTCACTGCCGAATGCGCCACAGGAGCGCCGACCGTATCACTGGTACAAGCAACACTGCCACTAACGGCAGGCAATAGATTCGATGCCCGAATAATTTCTTCAAAGTCAATCACATTTTGACCAAAATTACCTGGGTCCGGCTGATTCAAGCGTTGTTCAGCGTCACCAAGGCTCTCCATGGCTTTCCTCTTTCTTCCCCTGCCCCTACCTGGCATTATCACAAATTCCGGCTTAGATGACTGCGGATATTAATTTGTCGAAACGCTGTCGTTCTTTCTCAGTCAGATGCCGCTAGAAGGAAAGAGCTATGCGCATGTGCAAAGTTTACCCTTTTCGCGGGAACAGAAGCATTCCGAAATTGTTTAGCCATGGATACCGTATCAACAAATAGGTAATACAAACAAGTAGTGGCTTTTTTAACAGCATTACAGCTTGCTTGCTCTGACAACAATATAATTATAACAGCCGCAAAATGGCGCAAAAATAAATGTTATTGATTTTCTATTCAAAAATAATAAATATTATTTATTTTTTGAAATCTCAAGATTTGTACATAAGCAGAACAAATGAAATTTCTTTAAATTGAAAAATGGTAATTAAACCAATTGTTCAGTGCTAACTCATACCGTCACTCTGACTGAATACGTTTTAACATACATATGTATAAACGATACAACCTGTGCACATCGAACTGGAATATGCCCAAAATAAGATTGTCCCCGTTAGCGGTAAAGCTGGGTGCCGGTTCTCAGACGTTTTAACAACTTAAAAGATGGCCATAAGATGCTTTTATACCATTTTTAAAGTTATTTAACATCCTCCATATGAATTGCTGACACGGTGTTGTATGAAACCATTGTAAGAAAGACCATAGCATCTGTAATGGAGTATCTGATCGCCGTCGTGCGGATAAGAATTCTTATCCGCACGACCGTCTTGCTGATAAGGATTCTTATCCGCACGACCGTCTTGCCGATAAGGATTCTTATCGGCACGACGGTCGTGCCGATATCCTCGGCCTTTCAAGGTCACAGGTCAAAAAGTGTTGAAAAATGCCTTGTCTGCACCATTTTGCGGAATTGATGGATGTATTTGAACCAAACTTGCACAGATATATAATTGGAAAATGCAAAAGAACTGATTCTATTTTGGTGACCTTGACCCTATTTTCAAGGTCACAGAGGTCAAAGGATGTTGAAAAATGCCTTGTCTGCACCATATCTCGGAATGGATAGATGTATTTGAACCAA
>CAXDIV010000005.1:19955-70259 GCA_963989385.1 Ctena decussata
CCATAAGACTCCATCTTGATTTAATCATTCTGAAAAAGATGAAGCATGATGATTGACCCATTCCATTCGCGATACCCCTAATGGGGTATCTGGGCAAACAGTTTGGATCCAGATCAGGCCCCACAAAGGTGTGGGGCCTGATCTGAGATCCAAACTGTTTGTTGCTTAGTCATCATTTCTGCAAGAGTTAGTTAGACCAATATTGTCAGAAATTTCTAAATTTTTGATGCGGACGACAATTTCGGCAAAAAACACCCAGAATGCAATGGGTTAAAATCACTTTGGTGGCAATTAAGCTAAACAGTAAGGTAGAACTGTGAAGACACTTCGACCTGCTTAAAAGGCAACATTCTATTAGAGAGAGGATTTATTTAATTATGATATAAAGGTGTAAGGGTATTCCTCCATGTGTCTGGCATGTTTTCAAAGGTTAATAACTTTGCTGATTTCATATTTGATTCCCTAGATGTATAATAAAATGTTTTTAAAAAAGTGTCTACTCTTAAAAGAAAGAATTTGCTCCTAAGGGAGCCAATTCTATTCCATTATGAGTTGGCCCCCATTGAGAAGGGAGGACTAAAGGGGGTAGTAGATTTGCTTCACTTGAAAGTGTACCCGTTCACTTAAATCCCTCAGTGTTTTGCTAATCAGATCTGGGACCATGTGTTGAATTAAATATGGGATCTTACATGAGTGCTCATATATTATTGAATGTATTAAACGAGTTGGGGGAAAAGATAAGATGCGAGGCTATGCCGAGCATCTTATCGGTTTTCCCCAATGGGTTTACTAAATTCAATAATACAGGAGCACGAATGCAAGATTCGTTTTATCAGATGACACTAAAATCGCATTTTATTAGCAAATTTTGCACTAAAAGGTCAAGATTTCCCCATCAGAAAACACGAGGTTCTTATGGACGTCAGCTCATAACGTTATGACGTAATTTGCATATTTAACCCACTAGTTGATTATCTTTTTTAATATGTGACGGTAGAAGGTCACAGATATAAATAGATATGCAAATTACAAACTCGGTAGTTTGTGGTTGAGTAAATGTTGGGGTATATAACCAAATAAACCGCCCTTGGTGGGTGAGCATGCTTTTCCACTGACGGGGTTTGTTTGCAGGTCGACCCACGTTACATTTGGTGGCAGCGGTGGGATAATGACAACTGCCAGACCGGAGTTGCCTTACCCATGTAATTCCCAGGCCAAGTCTCGGGACGAGACTTCTCGGAGGGGAAAGTAATGTGACGGTAGAAGGTCACAGATATAAATAGATATGCAAATTACAAACTCGGTAGTTTGTGGTCGAGTAAATGTTGGGGTATATAACCAAATAAACCGCCCTTGGTGGGTGAGCATGCTTTTCCACTGACGGGGTTTGTTTGCAGGTCGGCCCACTTTACAAATATATGGCTTTATTACACTCTCAGATGCGACGTCGTATGATAATTATGTGTGACACTCTGAAATAGTGCTCCATGTACACTACTAAGAGCAAGCCCGATGTACCTTTCAATTCAGTTAGATGGGGGTTATCCTTCCAAAACAATCCCAAAAGTCTTTATCCATCTTTTGTGATTGTCTCATAAGATCTAGATTTTTTAGACACGCTTTGGAAAGGAAAAATCTAAAATATGGTACACCTTCTGAGAAATATTTTTTTCATAAAACTGCTGATAAGTCTGTAAGGCTGCCTTTGCGCTTTGCAGCTGTATGCAAAATATCAAAACTATTGCTCATAAGCCATAAGCTGGCCAAAATTTTTCCCAAGACCAAGTCTTGAAGGAATTCCTATCTGCACCAGGAATTTTTTCTCTGGGCAAAATATAAAGCTCTAATTTATGTACCATAATGACCCTAAATATTCAGACAGACCTAAGCAAACACTGTAGACCCAGATCAAACTGCTCCTGGAGCAGTTTGATCAGGGTCTACAACGTTTGCCATTCACTAAGCATCATTTGGATGCATTAAAGTGTGTAAAATGATCCACTTTCTAAGAATTTTCGAACAATAATTGTCAGACTTTTGGGTGTTAGGGTCATTACAGTAGTTTTTGAAAAGAAGACTTTATGGAGGACAGTCCCTCAGATAATGGACATTGTGGCATTCCATATAAGCTCCCTGGCCCTTCAGACATGTAGCTAAAAATTTTCACATTACTGTAATGACCCTAAAATTTCAGACACCTGAAAGTCGAACAATTATTGTTCGAAAATTCTGAGAAAGTGGATTGTACACACATTTATGCATCCAAATGAATGCTTAGTGAATGGCAAACATTGTAGACCCTGTTCAAACTGCTCCTTTAGGAGCGGTTTGATCTGGGCCTACAATGTTTACTTAGACCTATCCATCCGAATATTTAGGGTTATTACAGTAATATTACCTTGCACTGTAAGTTTTCTTTTAAAAAAAAACAGTGCATGCATCTACTAGATATTAGAATTAAGGATAGATAGATGGATGACTTGTAATTTTACATCCTTTTCAACAGCATTTCAGTCATATTAGGATGATTTGAATGCTGTGTACGATGGAACCCCATTTAAGATTGAAAAGATTTCCTTTTCCACACAAATCAAACCCAAGCCTGCTAGCTCAGCATGACAGAACTAATTCATATGAGCTCCTGGGGCTCCTACTGGAAGGAAGGTGGGTTTATGTTCAATCCCTGGCAGGGATTTTTAGAAGCAGTAGAAGCAAGTTTTAACTTCTGAGATGTTTCCAAAATCTACTAGATAGCAGGGAATGAAGCAAGTTTTAACTTCTGAGCTGTTTCCAAAATCTACTAGACAGCAGGGATTTCCTGCTATCTAGTAGATTTTGGAAACAGCTCAGAAGTTAAAACTTGCAGATACTGAAATTTTGTTAGCAAAGGGGGAATGTGACACTGTGGGTATTGTTTGGGTTTAAGAGATGTCTCCCAGTGCTTTTCTCATAAGCACGTGCTGCTGAGCTGCTCAGTATGTTCTTCCAATTTTCACTTCTTTTTAGTCGTTCATAGTCACTCATGTATGCTGAAGCATGAAGCAGGTGTCAGCTAAGGGCTGAGTTAGTCAAGCTTCCTCATGAGGCTTTTGCTGTGGCTCCTCACTGTAGCTTACCTAAAGAAGGGTTCTAGGGGATGGGGGTCATGGCATGTGGTGCTGCTGGTGGGGGCCGTGCATGACGCCCTTGATTTTATGAATTTCTCTCTTATTTTGCCTGACAGACGGCATTTCATAATCATGGCTATAATGCTTGGGTTGTGGGAGTAACTGATGATAGACCTAGATTGGTTTTATATATGAGGTTCTGTGTTTTCTCCATAAACGTGCATATTGTAAGCATTGGTCCCTCATTGCGGCTGATTCAACATAGCATCTATAATGATGAGAGGGTCGGGTTGTGTGGCTCTGTGGTGATTGTTTGGGGAAAGAGGGGGGCGGGGAGTGGAGGGCATGGTTGGGGGGGGGGGGGGGGGGGGGGGGGGGGGAGAGGGGCATGGAGGGGTGGGGGTAGCAGGAATGATGTCCAGAATGTGTGCCTTTAACCCTCGTTTTTAGGAATTATTTTTGTTGAAAATATTGGGGTGGCGGCCGCTGCCCCTGCCACTCCTGGCATGAAGAAAGGTATATGATATTCTGGAATCCTTGATGTACAGAAACGAAGGTATGCAAATGCATATTAGCATTGTGATTGCAGTGGTGTACTTTGAACAATGATTAAATTGTGAAATAGGAAATAAGTCAGGATTATAGACATAATACACCTTGAGATTTAAATACAGGTAATATTTCCATCAACACTTGAAAGACAAACACATGCCTTCACACTTGTTTGTCTGATTTTCAACCGCTTTAAATTGGTATATACTGTCTGTATTTAATTTCACTCAATGTGCATTAGGATAACCTCTATTTATTATTTACCTCCATGTAGCCGAGTCAGCAGTCTCTGTCAACAAATTTTTGTCAAGTTTTTACCACTTCATCCCCTTTTGTTTTCTTTCTACACAACTGTACTTATCTTTTCTTAATCCGAACATCACACAGCTGTTTTCACCCATCTAAACCTAATGTATTCAATAAGCACATACTTGACAAAGAAAATATGGATTTTGTACCCCACCTGGAAAATCCGCGAAAACGAAACTGAAAGTAGAAATAGTCTACTCCCATAATACGAGATATCGGGTATTCTGACGTCCATATTTTGTGTTTTTATGCTGATATTTACATTTTTACTTTCATTGAATGGTAGATAAAACGTCACTCTCCAAGCAATGAAAATGAAAGTAGAAATGAAAATGTCCGAATAAAAATAGGAATAATAAAATGAAATTTTAAATAAGAGAGTGGCAAGTTTTATGTTATAGAACTAGAAATAGTCAAGCCGGTCCGCAAGCCGGTCAGCCATCTAGACAAGCTATTGATAGATCTATACCTGTTATGAAAACCTAGAATTAGAACGGTTTAAGATTTAAGTACATGGTTAATTCATTGGGAAAGGGCCATTTATGGCCGTCTGTCTGTGTTGTCGTCAAACTTGGAATTTGAAAAATCTCGAGATTGCTCACGGTCAATCTTGGATTTCTAAGTTTACTCGAGCAATCTTGAGATTTTTCATCGATTACGGCATGGACTTTGAGATATTATAATCGTGTTTATATTGTTTGAAATAGCTAAAGACTGCATCTGTTAGTGATTAATATTAAGTTTATGGGAATTTATTAATATTATATCCATATTTCCGTTAATTGAGACAATTTCAGGCAATAGCGGAGATGGCACATTTCATCACCAATGTTTTCATTTAAGATTTACCACACCACTGTTTTCATTTAAGCTATCTAGAATATTAATACTAAAAAAAAAAAAAAAAAATTAAAAAAAAAATAATGGGGTCCCACACTGTAGAGGCCATAAGGCAGTGGGGTCATAGGTCACTATATCTTAAAAGGTGGAGCTCATCCCTCTCCTTTCACTGCCTTATCCATCCCTGATGCGAAACAAGGTAGCTGTTAACTGCTGGGTTAACACAGTTTTCTAGTCACCATCTGGCCCATCCCGGATTCAAACCTATGACCTTCCGAATCATAATTAACTGCTTTAATTAGTTGACCACGTGTGTCTATGGTGTACCAAAAGAGTCCAAACTACTGATACCAGTCCTCACATAAAAAATATAGGTGCATCGTTTAATTTCAGTGGCACGTGCATCTGTAAATTTTATCAGTGGACCAATAAATTTCATACTGTAGTTGGAGGAGAATAATCTGTAAAGAAAATTTCATCAAGCGCCCCAACCGGGGAACCGATCTCAGGACCCCAAGATTATAAAGCAAGCACACAACCACTAGGCTAAAATGTCCAGACCAGTTAGACTGGTCAGTTATACACTCTATATTCCCATATATATATTAACACATCATTAATTGGTTGTACTACTCACCCTCCATCCTACCAAAGAACATTTTACCAATACAGGTCTATGTATAAAAAAATATAGGTGCACCGCTATTTTTCAGTAGTGGTGCACCTGTAAATTTTACCAACGGACCAATAAATTTTAAACACTGACCACTAATTTACAGCTCCACCAATATTTTATCAATCCACCGACATCAAGCATGTATCAGTGGACTGATAGAATTTACTGGTACATCAATAACTTACAGGTGCACCTTTAGAAGTATTAGTGGACGGATCAATTTTATCGGTCCATCGATAACTTTTTCAGGTCCAATGATAAAATTATTTGTCAGTGATAAATTTTTCATGACCCATTTTGGCGGTGATCTTTTAAATATCAAACAGCCAATTAGATGTCTATTCCATCTGATATTGAAACCTGGTTGGGCTAATTATGAGAGTTAAAATCACTACTCTTATAAAATATGTGTGCTGCGATAATATCAGTCCACCCTGAGAAATATCTTCAAAATTTAATAGGATATTCCAAGTTTGCTCGCAATCAATTTTGGAAAATTTGAGATACACATGTATTTGTCATTCTGTACTTCCCCAAGCCCATAGACTCATATCAATGGTGTCATACCATTTATTTCAGCCTATTTGTTCAAAAATTTTCATTGTGTATGAAATATCTATGAAATTTAATTGAACATTCCAAGTTTGCTCATGATAAATTTTAGAATATGTGAGATATTTGGCATTTGCTACTTTGGAAAGCTCTTAACAAGTATCAACAATATCATGCTATTGATTCTAGTCTATTTGTTAACAGTTTTACATTACATGTCATATCAGTCAACAAAATTTAACTGAAATTCCATGTTTGCTCATGATCAGTTTTGGAATATGTGAGGTATTTGGCATTCTTTACTTCCCAAAGCCCATGACTCAAACCGTTGGTGTCATACCATTACTTTCAGCCTATTTGTTTAAAATTGTTCATTGTATGTCAAATATCCACAGACGGAAGTAAAGACCCCACAGCTAAAACAGCAGGGGCAGCCTTTGTTGTCCCCGAGATGGACCATGTCCACAAAATTAGACTAAATCCTGTCCTTGCGGTCTTTACCACTGAGTTGATAGCCATCGAACATGCCATCATCTGGATCCTTGAGAGCAGGATTCCAAACTCAGTTATTCTCACTGACTCCCTTAGCTCCATACAGACCCTTTAATCGGGTATATCAAAAACGAGGCCCGAGAAGGTAAACAAAATCCTATCCCTACTTAATTTAGCCGCCACAGTAAACTTCAACATTTCCATGGAATGGATCCCTGCCCATGTAGGGATTGATGGCAATGAAATGGCGGATGGGGCGGCAAAGACAGCTATGACCACAGGCACTTACGACCACACCAAACCCTCAAAAATGGAAGTTTACCCCCTAATAAATGAAGCAATAGCTGAAAAATGGCAAATCCAATGAACCAATAGCAACAAGGGCCGCAGGGTCAGAGTAAATACCACTAAGAACTACTAAGAGGCACTAAGAACTACTAAGAACTACTAAGAGGCACTAAGAACTACTAAGAGGCACTAAGAACTACTAAGAGGCACTAAGAACTACTAAGAGGCACTAAGAACTACTAAGAAGCACTAAGAGGCACTAAGCACTACCAAGAAACATGAAGAGGCACTAAAAAGCAAAAAGTAGACTCAAGTGTGAATTTCTAGAATATGGGCCTTAGTTAACTAAGTATGAAAGTATTTTTAGACACTTTTGAGAATGCTTTGTAATAATCGTTTTTCTTCAAAGCAGTGTCAGAAAATGTGCAAAAAAGTAGCACAGCATCTGCCTTGTCTTAAATAACAATGCGTGTGGCGAAAGGTTCAGCGCAATTCAATTGATTGATTGATGGATTTGATGCTTAACGTCCGCGGTAAACAACTATGGTCATGTCGGGACGGTCAGTTACCCTAACCACACTATTCCTGGGCAGGCTTAGACCTTCTAAGCGGTTAACCAGTACTAAGTGCACATACTTTCGCCAGTAACTGACAACTGCCATTCTTGAAAAAGTGGAAGGAGAAACGAAAGTATGTGGCCAGACCGGGTTTCGAACCCAGGACCTCTGACTTATGAGTCAGGTGCCCTACCGATTGCGCTACGCGGCCCGGCAGCGCAGTTCAAACAGACCCTCCTGATTCTCTCACTCGGGGCTTGGGACCCGACGATGGCACAGTTATCTGTTTTTTTTTCTGTTTTTTTTTTTTTTTTTTTTCTTTTCTTTCTTCTTCTTGTTAAATATTTCTTTTGTTTAAATTTTTTTTTGTCTTTATTTTCCTTCTATTGAATTGATATTTTCTTTTCTTTTCTTTCTTTTTTTCAGATTGTTTCAGATATAACATGATTACATTCTTATTGTGATATAACAAATTTTCTACATAATACTGCTTAAAACAGTTTTTGCATTTCTACTCAGAACACAAATTGTGCGAACTCCTTAAAATTGCCTCATCGGCGGAGGCAGTTTAAATTAGTACCCACAACCAGGACCCATCATACATTTTGAGTAGAAATAAGAAATAACAAAAAGACGTATAGCCATGCAAGTTCGTACTTTCCTTGTGTATACATTTAAGAAAAAAAAAGATACCCAATTCCATTTAATTATTATGTATACTAGTCAAAAGAAGTTCCGCCGCATTGACTTGAAAATCATATTCTGAAAAGGTACTATAATTAAACAAGTAAAAGAGTCATTATTGTACTGACTTGCCATTTTTATATTGCCAAACAGACAGGTTTCAAATGTTTAAGGAAAACCGACAATTTGCGGAACATTCAGTTTTAGTGGGGGTTATTTCTAATTTTCCGACATTTTTCACGAAACAAACTCGCCCTTTCTCTTACTTTTATTCTCATTTTCCCATCTGTTCCTCTTAGACACACTATTTTTGATTCCAAATGTTTCATACACTCAAGAAAATGGGAATTCAGAACGGATTTAACGATAATCTAGCAGTTCTAAATTTCAACGTTAAGACAGAAAAGCCGAACATTTCTAAATTTGCAGTGGCATTTCCATAAACATTTTAAAACTGCATGCTTGTCACAATTTTGCAATTAACTGATGCATTTTTATCTAAAAATGTTGCAAATAAAATTATTTACATGTCCAGGAAAGATAAACTAAAATTTATGACTGATAAGCCCAAAACCCGACAATCAAACTTCCTATAGTTTTAATTCAAAGGGAGGTAATTTACAGTCTCGTACATTTAAAGATGCGATGTTCGGTATTTTCAAGTTTGCTCAGGTTCTGTTTAGATGTTTCTGAATTGCAGGATTTCTCACGAATTAAATGAGACAAACTTAATGGTACTGCGCCTGCGCAGTGAACGCCTAGTCGCAGTTTCTATTGTTTACTAGTTATGTGAGGTAACTCTTTACATGCAAGCAGAAAATTGAAACGTTTAAACTTTTCTGTGGACAAGTGTTTGGGCAACTAATTAAAAGTAAAATAATTTGAAAATATTACATTAGAAATCTTCAATATCACAATTGAAATTGCGGCGGAACTTGTTTTGACAAGTATATATATCAAAACGGTCACTGGACGTTAGGTGCAAGAGACAATGGAAGTTTGAAAACTTACTTAATCAGCGGTTTGTTGAAGTACATGTAAAAGCTAGATAATGCATTTGAAATTTTGCAATTGGCATAAGACTTAAGATTTGTGTCTCGTCACGCAGTTTATTCTGTATTCTGTAAATTAAGAAAAGATGTTCAGAATTTCATCGCCATATACATTCTGTAAATGTGGTAAAAGAATTGGCGCCTGTACAGTAAAACTATTGAACAGTGCGGTAAATTCTAAACACTGAAAACTGCCGTCTTGCTTTATTTCGCCAATACTTTCCTTTTCAATTTCGCGTTTAATTTCCAATTGCAAAATATTAAATGCGCCATAAGTTAAGACACAGTGTTTATCTAACAGTCATTTTCCGTATGAAAAAAAAGTTGCTGTGTTTAGGGTTTAGGCCATGTTTTAAAACAGTTTCAGGGCATGTTTGAAAACAGATTTCAGAAAAGTTGTTTAATTAAAAATGTGGGTTTCTTGTTTCCTTAAGTATATTACAAGGAAAGCATTGCATAGATCTGTGAACCTGCTGTAAAAATAACGGGAAACGGATTAGCAGCTAGTTGCCAGGTATTCTACCGTAAAATCTACGGAAATGTTGACAGTATACAACGCTAAGAGAATATTTAATCTCCACCAGTATACTGAGCGAGAGAGAGAGAGAGAGAGAGAGAGAGAGAGAGAGAGAGAGAGAGAGAGGGGGGGGGGGAGCGTACAAGTAAGCTTACGTGTGTAAAGGGAAAAAGAAAAAGTGTGCGAATAGGGAAGCCCAGATCAGCATGCTCATATGCGTATTCTGATCAGTGGCTTCTCTTTCGCGGGTTCGCTATACATATGATCAAGTCAGAATCTTTCCCAATCACATTTTACAAAACAGAGTTACTAAATCAGATAAATTATATATGTGTGCCATAATCCCTTTTTATGTTAAGTTTAAAGTTCATATCAATATTTGCACCATTACATTCTTCGTTCATCTTGGAAAATTAAAGCACATGAAAGTGGTGCTTTGTTGTTGGTACATAAAATTAGGCCCGGATCCAGATCACGTACCGGTGGGGCTGTGGATAACTGGTGTAGCTGGGATGTGCCAAGATGTGTGTGTGTGTGTGTGTGTGTGTGTGTGTGTGTAAGGGCGGGCGGGCGTTGAAGTTGAAAATATGTGACATAGTTAGGGGTTAATTTGATGAGAATTTTTGATAATGTCTTTTTTGCCTTGAACTACATGTTGTGATATCTCCGTAGAATCGCCTTGCCGTGGCAATTCTAATGAGATGTCACAACATATATTTTAATCTAAACAGACCGAGGCGGAAGGCTGAAGCCCCAACCCCCACCACCGGATCCGGGGCTATAAAATTATTTAAACATAAAAAGTCAACTATGTCCCCGAAAGTCGACAGACTTCTCGGTTATGATGTTCTCTGCAGTTTCATAATATACTAAATAAATAAAAAGTGACATGCTGACAAAGAAGTCTTTTTATTGCAGCGGAAAAATCTAAAGAAATGTGGTATCGGTAGACAAGTGCATATATGACAAGGCGATGTACCTGTATGTATGTTAATACTACCAGGCTATAATATGCTAATTAATTGTCAAGTGCTGATGTTGCTTGTGGCGCCTATTAAGATAAGGGCTATCAAAGTTATGGTCATGCTGGTTTATAAACTATTTATAATATTCCCTAATGTGCTAAATCTTGATAAGCCACGCTATAATATTTCTTGCACAATTGATTTACCTATTCGGACAGATCAAAGTGGACATTTGCTGTGAAGACAGAATTTACATGTGTGGATGAACACACACTTTAAAGTTATTTGACACCTGTTAATATTACATGGCGCGTTATCTCTGTGTATTATAATTAACATGATTAATAGTATTATTAAAAGTCAAAGTTTCAACCATATGCAATCAGAAAGAAGTTTTAAAGGGAAAATGGAAGCTCTATTAGATAGAAAGTGCTGACCAAATTATACGAAATTACAATTATAGCATTAACTCATCGCATTATTTTGAACAGCTTCTCTTATAAACGTCTAATGAATTGCATGATTCCAGTATCAGTTTTATGCACATTTACGTAAAACTTGGACGGGTCTGTATAATTACAAAGATTCGTGCTACCGATTATCCTTATTAATGGCACCTGTCCGGAAATAAGCAAAACTGTGGACTTGAGAAATGTCCTTATCTATCATTTTATCTTTTTTTTTACAGTTTTATGAAATGAAAAAAAAAAAAAAATAAATAAATAAAACTTCAAGCGCCGTTTGGTTTTATTTTTATTTCATTTTGTTATTTTTTATCCTATGTTCGTAACTATGTTTCCCAGTAGGCTTAACGTGCCCTCTTCAATTCGAAGTACAGAATTTTCATAACGCCCTTGTTAGCTTTTTTAAAACTTAAAGTGCTGCAGTTCGAATACCATAACAGTATGATTGTCTCGTTCTATAGGTATCAAAGAAGCGTAAATTACCCGACGATATTATATGACACCTTCACTGACCGATTCATAAAATCAGTGAAAAGTTAAATGGAAAAAATGATAACACCTACCTCTTGACTGATGAAGTTGCTGTGTTGTTGTACCATTTAATTTTCCAATTCTGTTCTGTTCTGTTCAATTCTCGTATCGACGTTACCCAAGTGGCTCAACGGTACGTAACCATAGTTGCACACACCTGGCGCCGGGTGTCCGTCCAAATTAATTTTCCAAAACGATGAACAGTTGTTTTATACACACTGCCGCTGGGTTTATTGTCACTGCGGTAAGTGTCAAAAGAGTGGCAATACCCGTACACATACGGACAGTGACATAAGTCACCAACAATTTCAGTCGCCAATATACAGAAAAATGTCATATTTCATAAAGCAACTGAGTTGAACTACAAAAAACGCATGTTTATTGTCAAAAAGGAAAGATTCATTCTTTTGCGTGTCAAACTTAAAAAGTATTTATTTATTATTTCTGCTCACAGTTTTCGTATTCTGCTTTTTTTCTACATATTCATTTTCCTACTCCTTTACAGATGATTCTCTCCCCGCACCCCTCCCCCTCCTTCTCTCCCAAAAATGAAAAATAATAATGATTTAATAATCACATGGACACATCTGTATGCACATTCTCGACAAGAAACGCAACTAATTTTCTTTCAAGAATCGCTCATAAAAATACTTTTCGTTTATTTTGTTCATCAAAAAGTGTAGTTCTATGCTTCTCAGTGACTCATAGCGCCTCTTAGTGTTTCTTAGCCGTTCTTAGTGCCTCTTAGTAGTTCTTAGTGCCTCTTAGTAGTTCTTAGTGCCTCTTAGTAGTTCTTAGTAGTTCTTAGTGCCTCTTAGTAGTTCTTAGTGGTATTTACTCTGACCGAGGGCCGCACCTTCCATTTCCTCCAACCAAAGGTTAAACACCAATATGACATATATAGTCCCAATAGACGTTTTGACATCGCCTACTCCCGACTAAGGCTAGGACACTGCGGGCTAGGCTGCCATCATTACGGCAACCAGTCCGGCCTATGTCTCAACTGCAATGATGCTGATGACCTTGACCACATCTTCTTTGACTGTGTAGCTCACAGCAACCAAAGGCGAGACCTCGAATCCACCATATTTAGGCTAGGATATCATACAATAGACCTGAGACTGCTCCTGTCCCCCCCCCCCCCCCCCCCCCAAAGAAACATGCAAGTGCAATACAGAAGGCAGTCTTTGAATATTTGGACAAAACTAATATCATTGCCAGGATATAGGTAGATCCCAACACAATAAGGAAAAATCACCCCCGAAACCTCCTTAATCTCACATCCAAGCCTGGTCACCTGGAAAATAACTGAATCATTATAAGGTTCAATAAACTAGCCCCCTAGTCGTACAAATAACCTCTGTACGACGAAAATGACTAAAATTAAGGTGTATCCAACCACCTTAATCTCACATCCAAGCCTGGTTACCTGGAAAATAACAGAACCATTACAAGGTTCAACACATTTGCTCCCTAGAAACAACAGAAAGAAACCACCCTCCTTTCCCAACAACTCACAATAAGAAATAAGCTACAGTCCTGTTGTCCATCAATAATACTCCCCACTTCACCCCAAAAAAATAATGTGTCCCCTGGCCCCCTCAAGTTTACAAACAGGCTTGGTATCCTTGAAATCAACTGAGCCATTACAAGCCTCAATACATTTTCACCCTAGAAATATCCAAAAGAAACCCCTCACCCTCCCCAACAACTAGCAACGAGAAAATAGCTACGGTCCACTTGTTGTCTCATTAAATTCTTCACTTCCCAAAAGATTGGAATACTACCAAAACTCCCAGGACCAGACAAATCCCTAAAACTCTAAATATGCAATATATTTTGAAAACAACTAAACCAAAATAAGGTTTAGACCAAATGCTAATGATTTAAGCCCTAAATGGAATCTTGACCCCACCTACATCCACAAAAACAAAATTTAGCTACGGTCCTCTCTGTGACCAACAAGCACAGGCAGCTTCTTGAAATCCGGGCAAACTCAGTTACAGGTAATGGCCGCAGGGACGGAGACGGTTGTAACCTAGATCACCACCAATCCCATGTCCCCCCCCACAGCCCATGGCACTAGCAAAGATGGGAATTTGCTCCCTACCCAAGAATTTGCTCCCTATTTTCCTCTTCTTTTTTTTCCTATACCTGCCCTGGGCCCAGCCAAGACAGGGGGCTTGTTCCATCAGAACCAATAAAGCGAAGTCTGATGGAGGCATGCAGTTTGGGGAAGACAGAACGTATGTTGACAACAGCCCAAAGAGAGCCCGCGAAGGCTGTGTGCATGGGAAGTGATTTATGCGGAACTGCGTACAGGCCCATTTGGGTGCAATCCCACTGCCACTTGATTTATTCCTGGGCTATGGGGGTCAGGGAGGATATAATTTTCTAGATAAGTAAGGGCGGACTCGCTCGAGTCTGAGCCTCCGCTGTCATTGCAGCAGATTTGTTAATTACTTTACATCATATGTCAAATACCAACAAAATTTAAGAGAATATTCTAAGTTTGATCGCGATGAATTTTGGAATATGTGAGATATTTGGCATTCCATACTTTCCAAAGCTCTTAACTTGTATTGACAATGACATGCCATTAATTCTGACCTATTTATTCATAATTTGACATTATATGTCCTATTTTGACAAAATTTAAAAGAATATTCCAAGTTTGCTCATGATCAATTTTGGAATATGTGAGATATTTGAGATTCAGTACATTCGAAAGCTCCTTAACTTGCATCAACTTTGTCTTGCTGTTAATTGCAGCAAATTTGTTAATTACTTTACATCGTATGTCAAATGCCAACAAAATTTAACAGAATATTCCAAGTTTGATCGCGATCAATTTTGGAATATGTAAGATATTTGAGATTCTGCACATTCTAAAGCTCATTAAATTGTATCAGTAATATAATGCTGTTAATTGCAGTATACTTATTAATAATTTACATTATATGTCAAATTTCAACAAAATTTAACAGAATATTCCAAGTTTGCTAGCGATCAATTTTCAAATATGTGTGATATTTGGCATTCCATAGTTTCCAAAGCTCTTAACTTTTATTGACAATGTCATGCCATTAATTCTGGCCTATTTATTCATAATTTGACATTATATGTCCAATGTAGACAAGATTTAACCGAATATTCCAAGTTTGCTCGTGATCAATTTTGGAATATGTGAGATATTTGAGATTCAGTACATTCGAAAGCTCCTTAACTTGCATCAACTTTGTCTCGCTGTTAATTGCAGCAAATTTGTTGATTACTTTACATCTTATGTCAAATGTCAACAAAATTTAACAGAATATTCCAAGTTTGCTCGCGATCAATTTTGGAATGTGTGAGATATTTGGCATTCCATAGTTTCCAAAGCTCTTAACTTGTATTGACAATGTCATGCCATTAACTCTGGCCTATTTATTCATAATTTGACATTGTATGTCCAATGTAGACAAAATTTAACTGAATATTCCGAGTTTGCTCGCGATCAATTTTGGAATATGTGAGATATTTGATTTTCAGTACATTCGGAAGCTCAGCTGAACTTGCATCAACAATGTCATGCTGTTAATTGCAGCAAATTTGTTAATTACTTTACATCATATGTGACATGTCAACAAAGTTTAACAGAATGTTCCAAGTTTGCTCGCTATCAATTTTGGAATATGTGAGATATTTTGCATAACTTGTATTGACAATGTCATGCCATTAATTCTGGCCTATTTATTCATAATTTGACATTATATGTCCAATTCTGTGCTGGGGGTCAAATTCATTTCTGAATTGGTGTTACAATGTTTGACAACTGGCACCATAGACTGAAGAAAGAAATGTCCCACAGTGGCTTCAGGACCATGCATTTTACTGTACCGCAGTATGCAAACATTACTTCAATGCATGACCCTTCTGCCTCTGATGTCCCTCAGACATCTGCCAAGGAGCTAGGCCATCACGGCAGTTCTCTTGCCAGTGGTCAGACTTGTGTCCATGAAAAAAATAAAAGGAGGAGCAAATTCTATGCTGGGGATCAAATACATTCCAAAATTCATGTTTCAATATTTGATGACCACTCTATGAGTCCATCATTCCCAAGGGAACTATAGACCGAGGGCTAAGCACCCAAACTGCTCTGTGTGTCATACCACATAAATCGTTGCCCAGGTACACAGGCTCGGCTGCTCAAAGGTAGACAACTGGCACCAATAACTGAAGAAAGAAATGTCCCACAATAGCTTTGGGACCATGCAGCATTTACTGAATTACGACCATGCATGACCCTTCTGCCTCTGATAAGCATCTTCCTCAGACACCTGCCTGTGGTCAGACTTGTGGCAAGGAGAAATAAAGAAGCGGGGGAGGGGGAGGGAAGAAAATTCTGAATTGGGGGTCAAATTCCAGGTAGTTGTAGTAATGACAGAGGGAGAGGATGGTAGTGGGGAGAGTGTGGTTGTGGGATAGGGTTTAATAGTGGTGTAAGTTTGTGTAAATATTGCAGATTTTATTTGTGACACATGGGAGATAATCCTGTTAGTCTTATAGAGAAGTATTGGTTCTGTAATTAATGGATTTGGATGCCTGTTAAATGTGTTGGGCATAGCTGTATTTGTGCAATATGGATAATAACGCAATGTTAGCATGGGGGTAATACCATTTTGCCTCCCTGTCCTTTCGACCGAGCCAGTCAATTACCATACATGCAAAAGTGGCTGTCGACCGAGACAATCAACAGCAGTATCAGCTCGGTCAACAGCTATAACAATAGTACCTTTTATCGTTATTGGTAGTGCTTACGATTGTGTTCTCAGTCGAAAGCCACTTTGTATAGTACAGACTTGGTCGAAAGCACAGGTAGCCAAGTTGGTATTACCCCCCGTGGTTAGTGACAAAGCCAGGCTGAATGGTGTTGAGGGGTCAACTGGAAAGTGAACAGAATATCAGGAAGTGAGAAGTCAGGAATCAAAGGGGAGTTATTAAGATATCAATAATTAGGCTAAATGTTTCCTGGGGATGGTGAACTTGTCTGGGTTGGGTGAATTAAGAAAGAGTAAAATGATGGAATAAGGAAGAGGTTTGTCTATTAGAGATGCATCCCTGAAAAGTGACAGCAAAGAAGAACCATGGTATGCTAGTGGAAGTTTACCCTATTTTCCTGTGGAAAGGGTAAAAGAAAAAAGGACCATAGTGAAAATCTGAGAAATGGCTGCTATGTAGGAAGAGAAATGATTTTTGTGTCTAGAACACTGATATATCCCCTGTACCTTATCATGGTTTAGGTAGTGTCCAAGTATTGTAGTTCTCATGTATAATTAAGATTGCCTGACACTGGTAAAATTTTACCTAAAAAACTGTTAGAAGAATTATAGGGTGACAGTAGCTAAATTCTGACTGGATGAAAATAGTCAGAGAAAGAGATTCTTTTAGGGCCTGGAATTGTAGTATGTGTTCTAAACCTTGTTATGGTTTAGTAGTTTCAAAACACATTTGTCGAAATGTGATATTAAGGTGTCTGGATACACATTCAATTTATCCCTATTGTCAGTAAAGAGAAAATATTATGGGACAGTAGGAAAATTCTAATTGTACTCAGGCAGATAGAGCTGGTAGCTTTTATAAGGTTCATGATCTTAGTACAAGTGTTGTTATTAACAGAAAGTGCTGTTATTAACAGACAATTGGTTGATGTCCAAATATTTTGGTAAAAGAGAGATACATGTAGTTATTTGAGAATAGCATGACCATAGCAGAATTCTTATTGTGGGCTAGCGGTTGGAGAAAATATTTTTTTGGTTATGGTAATGTAGTAAGAGTATTAAACCTTATTACAGTTTAGTTAGTTTCAGAGAAATTAGCCTAGGTCTGTAATTAAGGTGGCCGGATACACATTGACTTTTCCCCCTACTGTCAACAGAGAGAGGTATTATGACAAGACATAGGTAAAGGCTGGTTTTAGTCTGACAGATGGAACTGGTGGTTTTTATTGGGCTCAGAATCTTAGCATGAATGTTGTACTTGACACACATTTGATTCGTGTCCAAATATTTTGGGAGAAGAGGCATAGTTATGAGTATTTGAGAATGTTTGTTAGTGTTACTTTGTATGGAGAAGATATGGTGACAGACAGCTTAGAAGGCTAAGATATAGATTTTGGAATATATGCTGTCCTACTGCTGGTGGTAAATATGGTAAATAGGGCTCGAAGTTGTTTTTGGGGAGTTGGGATGAATTGTTGAAGAGGAGACCCGGTAGCTAAGTAGGCTAAGTGCTGGCCTGCTGATCTAGCAGGTATGGTCATGTGTGCCATGGTTATAGCTGCCTGCCTTTGCTGCATTATCTGATATAATATGCCATTTCATTACCATCAGTTCCTACATGGGCTGGGATCCATTTCAAAGAAATACATCGTATTGAAATTTACTGTAGCAGCTAGGCTGAGTAAAGTTTAGGATTCTGTTTACTTTATCCAGACTAGTTTTTGATTTGCCTGACTGCAAGGCCTGTATTGAGCTGAGGGAGTCAATAAGGATGACTGAGTTTGGGATCTTATTTTCAAGGATCTAAATTATAGCATGTTTAATAGAAATCAATTCAGTGGTGAAGACAGATAGGACAGGATTGGACAGGACCTGTAAAATTCATGTGTGGACTGCTAATTTATAGGTCCACCTACATTTTATTGGTCCACCGATACTTAGAATTTATCGGTTGACCAATAAAATTACATTGCATGGACAAAAATGCAGATGCAATTTGCATCTATAAAAATACTGTGCATCTATAAATTTATTGATGGATGGACATTATCCCCGGTTGTATATATTTTATAAGAGCTGCGATAATAGCCCTCTGTATAGTTAGACCAGTCAGACATTAATATCAGCTGGAGTAGACAACTAATTGGCTGATATATACAAGAGCTGTCACCTGACAACAAAGTTTTCCTGAATTGGTACTTGCCTATCTCACAGGCATTTGTCACTATGGTTTGCACTAAAGAAACAAAAGCTTAAAGACAAAATTCTATATCAATGACCTTGACTTCAGGGTCACCCAGTGCTATGGGGTGGGGTAGTATTTTGTAAAAACACAATTAAGCCAGTATCTAACATCAGTTCAAGTAAAGTGACTGTGACCTAATTTTTGACCCTATGCCCCACCCCAAGGCCTCATCCAGGGGTACGATGATACAGAATATAAGGATATGCTGTGATATGATTATATTCCAAATATAAAAGGGTTATGGCCAGTGGCTAATTGTTTAGATTTAAGATCACTGCCAAAAGAGGTCATGAAAAATTTATACCTGGATCAATAATTTTATTGTTGGACATGTAAAATTTACCAGTGGACCCATAGAAATTATCAGTGGACCAATAAAATTTATCGGTCCACCCATACTTTTATGGGTGCACCTATAGTTTATTGTTCTGCACCTGTAAATTTTATCAGTCCACCTTCAAATGCCAAATATCGATGGATCGATAAAAAATTGGTGGAGCAGTAAATTAGCTGCATTGTATGAAGTTTATCGGTCCATTGAATAAAATTTACAGGTGCACCACTAAATTTTAGTGGTGCACCTATGTTTTTATACTTGGACCGGTCAGTTAATTAGAGCCACTTGGTTATGGTGCAGAAGGTTGTGGGTTTGAGTCGGGGGTGGGCCAGACTGGAAAACTCTGTTAATCAAGCAGAAAACAGGAATATTTTTTGGAATCAGGAAATGTTGTTGTTTTGTTGCTTTATGTCCACAGTAAACAGTTATGGTCATGTCGGGATGGTCATTTAACCTTACCACACTATTCCTGGGCAGGCTTAGACCTCCTAAGCAGTTAACGTGTACTAAGTGCACATACTTTTGTCCATTAAACTGACAATAGCCTTTCTTGAATCAGCAGGAGGAGAAATGAAATTATGTGGCCAGACTAGGTATCGAACCTGGGACCTCAGGCTCTTGAGTCGGACGTGCTACCAACTGTGCTATGCCATACGGCTAAACAGAGAAGGACTAGGCAGTGAAAGGAGGGGAATGGGCTTCACCTTGCATATGCTGTGCTCAAGATACATTGGACCTTTAATCCCCACTGTCCTACAGCCACTGCACTATGGGACCCCACTTTATTGTTTTGTATTGTAGCGTTAGCCGGGTCATCCATCAAATCAAGCAACCGGTCACCCATCCAGGTACTAACCGCGATCTCCGTTGCTTAACTTCGTGAGAGAGCCTTCCACTCTACCCATGTTGCCATAAAAGCCGGCTTCTACAGCAAGGCTGTAGAAGTGTTTATATACCTAAACCGGTTACATTTCTCCCCCTCTTCTCTTGACTTCATCCCCAAGTCACCAACTGCTCACTTAGCAGACCCGAGGACGGAGCCTATGCAACGCAACCAGGGACGCCTTTTCCTGTACACCTGGGTCCAGAGATGATGGTCCTGTCATCTCCCATCCCACCGCTGCCACCAAATGTAGCATTAGCCAGGTTGTCCACCAAGTCAAGCAACCAGTCACCCATCCAGGTACTAACTGCGATCTCCGTTGCTTAACTTTGTGAAAGAGCCTTCCACTCTACCCTCGTCACCATAAAAGCCGGCTTCTACAGCAAGGCTGTAGAAGTGACTATATACCTACACCCGTTACATTATTACTCTATCTCTCAACTTGAATGAAAATAGTGGTGTAATAAATCTGTCAATTAACTAATCAAAAAGATAAAGGTTTCCCATCTAACTTATTTAGCAGCATATTAAAACATCGTTGTCATAATTGTGTCAAAGAACAACAACAAAAACTGTTTATTTTGCCATTTAGTGCCATAACTTACCACAGATCAAGTATACCAGCTCTGCTGTTACATGAAAATGATTTAATTAACGGAAATATATGGGCATAATATTAATATATTCCTATATGCTTAATATATGCAGTCTATAGCTATTTCAAACAATACAAACACGAATGAAATATATTATCTACGCCAGCGGACAATCTCGAGATTACTCGATCAATTTTGGGATACCTCGATATTCCAAGTTTGCTCGTTATCCCAAAAAAGTTCACATCAGTGTCAAAGAACAACAACAAAAACTGTTTATTTTGCCATTTAGTGCCATAACTTACCACAGATCAAGTATACCAGCTCTGCTGTTACATGAAAATGATTTAATTAACGGAAATATATGGGCATAATATTAATATATTCCTATATGCTTAATATATGCAGTCTATAGCTATTTCAAACAATACAAACACGAATGAAATATATTATCTACGCCAGCGGACAATCTCGAGATTACTCGATCAATTTTGGGATACCTCGATATTCCAAGTTTGCTCGTTATCCCAAAAAAGTTCACATCATCTGTTTCTTGGCTCTTTTTAATGGTCATGCGAACTACCGCAATGTAAATAAAGGCTGAGGATATCGGCACGACCGTCGTGCCGAGGGAAGGAATAGAAGCCGGGACCAACGCCCGGGACCCTGGACCAAAATCCGGGACCAATTTTTGTTGGCCTCAAAATTGTACTAAACATGCCAATAACAAGCCAAATTAGCTGAACAGTGACAACGTGAACTGTTCGCATCATATATGGCCCAAAATCTGCACCACTTTTCACCATCTCAGACAACTTGATTGTCTGTTGTTGCTAGAACGGATCATTTCAATGTGAGCCCCTATCATATCAAAATCTAATTAGTTAATAATTAATTATGTGCAATTATGTGCAATCATGCAATATTAAACGTGTGCAAACATGTTTTCAGTCTCGTTAATGATTTTAAGAGCTTTAAATTAAAATACGCCGTCCTTTCTTTCTTTTTTTCTTAATTTGGGCCCGTTTATTTTAGAAGCTGGTCAATTTCTGCTCTTTTGGAATGTTCAGATTCTATGGCAACGTACCAAGACAATGTCTAAACCGTAGAAAATGACTGGTGGGTATAAAGTGCGAAAAGAGCCGTCACTAGCGAAAAGATGCGAAAAGAGCGGAAAAGATGCGAAAAGAGCCAAGTTTCAAGTGAAAACAGGCACTGCTATGTAGAAATCGAGTTTTGTAGAGTTGTTAAATATGAAAAAAGAGCATGAATGAGTTACATTTATGAATTATGATGATTTTCTTGTGAAAATATCTTTAGAGAAATGGGCGAACAAAATGCGAAAGGAAGCATCTTTCATATGGAAACAGGCACTGTTATGTAGACACTTATAAAACAGAATATCGAGTTAGAATTATGAATTATGCCTCGTTTTTATGTGAAATATAGCTTTAGATTGTAGGAAAAAGAGGCGGAAAAGATGCGAAAAGAGCAAAGTTTCGTGTGCTAGGCAGAAAAAGTATATAATTCATTTAAACATCATACGTGTGACTTATAAATATGATCTATTATGCGTTCTGTGTGAAAATAGTTTTTCAAAAGACAAAACATAAATAAATAAAAATATTGGCCTATAATAAGAAATGAGCCTTTTTGCGAACAAAGACTTTCTGTAGCCGAAAGTAACTTAAATTTTAAAACACACCTAGTTGTTCTGATACAATGAAAGTCTGTCAAATAAATTGCTCTCTTTTGCCAAAAAGTGGATAGAAACAAAAGAATCCGAAATATGATGAAATTATTTCCTATAAATTGTTCTTTTATTCCCGCAATAATTTATAAAATAAATAATAAAAATAAAATAAAATAGAACATTTGTATTGAAATTATCAATGACAATGAACTTTATTGCACTGACATATCCACATCCAATGGTCATGGCAAACAAACAAATACACATACATGTAATTATAATACATAATTCAGTATGAAGCAATGGCCCGACCCTGTCATAAAGGCAACAAAGCCGGCCCAAACTCATTTTCTTAGAAATTGTTATATATTTGTAAGTATAGTTCTATATACTTTTAGTAAAGTTCTAACTTTCAAGCACAATGATACATACTTTGTACTGCTGTTGGGTCGGCTCTTCTGCCGGGTCAGTTTTTGTCTCGCCTCGTTAGCAGAAGTGAAACATGTGTATTACTTTTCTGGTGTCGGCGCAAAACTTTCGTCGAGTTTTCTAATTTAGATTTTTTTTTTTTGTGACAATGTCATGTGCAGACAAGTGAAACACCGCTTTTCGCGGAAATCTTTTTACTCTTTTTGTCCTTTACCTGTTTGAATATGAATAGTCTGAAATATTATCATGTATCCTGCAGCGGGTGTGGGGCGGGGGGGGGGGGGCTAGGCTTAGTCTGAAATACTATCATATGCCGCGAAGACCCTGTATTTGTTTTGTTTGTTTTCTAAAACTGCTCACATACGATTAAGGCAAAGTCTTTAAAAGCACAATCGCTCTCCCATTATGAAAGCCCTGGACCCTGCTAATGTACTCCCTTTCCACGCATGCAGCAGCCGTATTGCCTTGATGAGCAGGACTGACGGACGAATCAGACTAACGATTGACAATCTTGGACGGACGCTCGGCGCCCCGTTACTGCGGCTATGGATTCGTTCCGCTGAGGTGCGGGGAGAACGTCGATAGGAGAATTGAAATACTATTACTCCATTATGTAAGCGCATTATAAACAGTTGTTTGTTGATAAGATGTCGGTTAATGTCTATATACCGCGTCACATAACTGGTAAACGGGCCTTTGAAAAATGACAAATGTCCGCAAAAAGTATTTTCTTATTGGTTTCTCGTTGAGCAACGAAATATACACAAAACGCCAGACAATGAATTGGCTCATCGTCTTGTACAATGTATTTTTACAATATTGCAAACTGATTTGACCAAATAATTTTTCAACACGTTTTATGAAAAACTCAAGGTGTTTTAAATGTTTAAAAATTGCCAATCACGGTTACCTAAACTGCCGAAACTTGATACCAAGCTTCCAGCGATATCTCGCAATAAAATATTACAGTCTAGTGTACCTCCGTGGCTCATTTCCACGAGATGGAGCAAAACGGGTATTTTGGCTATATGTATTTATCAACGACCAATAATTGTAAACTTTAGAGATTATTGTAATTTGGAGTTGGTTTTGAGTAAAGCCTTCATGTTGAAAAATACCCAGCTAGTACTCTTTAGACCGTGACTTGCCTAAAGAAATCAGTGAGGCTCGGAAGAGGTTATGGCCGAAGTTCAAGTCAATAAAAGGTGACAATCCAAGGGCTAGAGTCAACATTTTGTACCCTGCTAAACTTTTTTGTGACAAAGCGGTCATTCAGGATGAGTTTCCCGATTGGTATTCTGTACTAGCGAGAAGCAGGATTGGTGCGTTGCCGTGTATTGATATCACTCCCCAACCTGAACCTCTTCTTGCCGAGTTGGCGCATGTAAGTGGACCAATGTCACGTGGCTCATTTATGAATGACAAAGATACAGGTAGCCGCCAGTTCCCAGTACGTGACAATATTAGTGCACAGCCACGTGATAACATGAATGTAAATAGTTCTTCACTATCTGGCCCTAGTTCACAGGCTGATGAGGTGCTCTTAATGGATTTTGAGGTGCAACTGCAACATATTACTGAATCGCAGAAGAGTAGTGAGCTGCAAATAGGTGAAATTACAGAGCCGGATAGCCTTCCAGAACACGAGCACTTTACGAACAAGGGGGCTAGCGTTAGTCAAACTGCCAAACATTCACTCTTTAAGCCTTATGACAATGAGCCGGACGAGCCAAGGCAAAGTAAAAAATCAACTCCACTAAGTCGAGATTCCAAGCAATCTAATGGACCGTCTACAGTAATTGGACATGGGCATGTTTCACGCTCGCCAACACGAAATACGGAAAATCTTCGTCGAACCCAGTCAGCTGACTTTCGACAGCATCGCGATCGCGTCTCCAGCCGTGACAGGCGTTTCACGCTATTTTCCGCTAATAGACAGTTAGGGCAAACTGATAAACTCGAGCATACGGAGGAACCGACAGCTACAGGTGGTACGCAAAGTTAGGTTGTACAGGAGAGGGTGAACCTTAGAATATCACTACTAAATGTTCAGGGCTTGATTTCTAAGCGGGTAAATAAACTTAAAAGTAAAGAGTTACTTTTTGTTTTTCAAAACAATGACATTATTTTGTTAACCGAATCATGGACAAGCGATATTTCTGATCTGAATGTTGACGGTTTTGAGCGTTTTCCATTGCACAGAATTAGTAAGCCAGGTAGTAAGCGTAATTCTGGCGGCATAGTAATTTATATCAGAACTCAGTTGGTGACTGATCATATCGGTTTTCTCGAAGTGATGACGATATTTTGTGATTGAAAATTAATGGATCCAAAATTAATCTTGTAAATGATTTATACCTAGGATTATGTTATGTTATACCGGAACTTAGCAGCAGGCAATCGATGGTTGATACTTGCACTTTTGATAGACTCAATGATTCTATTGTTTCTATAAATAGCATGACAAATGAGCAATGTAATATCCTACTTGCAGGTGATTTTAACAGCAGAACGTCTGACAATGCTGATTATGTTACCTTTGATTCAGACTCCAACTTTGTTGTACTTCCCGATGACTACATTTCGGATAAGTTTTTACCTAGATTTTCTCAGAATAGTAACGGCACGTTTTTACTTGATCTGTGCAAACAAACAGGTTTACGCATATTAAATGGTAGGGTTGGTAGTGATGCAGGCAATTAAACATACCTATATTAGCAGTACTTCGCATTACATAATGCTTTAGTTACAATATCTTATAGCATCTGTTGGTAATTTAGGCTAAGTTGACCCAGCGGGTACAGTGTTTTACTGTAGCGTTGTGTCAACGTTTATTCAAAGTCATGGCGTTGAAGCAACGTTGATACGACGGTGTTTTGCCCGCTGAGCGAGTTTGTCGTTTTGAGATAATCACCTTCTCCGCCAAAATTTTCTTTTCTTGCTGAAATTCTGATTATTTGGCATAGCATTGTGGGTATATGAATTAATAAGCATTATGTTAGTTGTATTGCTTGTCCATTGCACTGTCAGTCATAAATTGTTGTATGTATGTTGTATCCTCAAGGGCCTATGGCCTACTGGATTTTTGAAATAAAATATTTCATTATCAGATTTAACAGCTCTTTGCTGCGGAAAGTGAAGAGCTGATTACATGATTTTAGAGAGAGCATTCATACCTTTAAATATACAAGTAAGTTTTTAACAGTAACTGGTCAGTCCTTATTATGTCAATTAGACACCTTTGGAACAATCATTGAATGTGTGATAATTCAATTAACGCCACGTGCCGATGTATATTAACAATATTACTCAGTTGAAGCGTGCCGATAATTCCATTAACCGCTTGATTATCCTCGCCTATTGGCACGCTGGGTTAACATTAAATAATACATGGTTGAACAAACAGTCGCCATTCAGAATTTATCATATAGGTTTTTATTTACTGTTTTCAAAAGTACAATATATTTAAAACATTTATATTAAAAATTCAGATAAATTTTCATTCCAAAAGAAAGCCGTTTGCGCCGGCTATACCCGAGTTGACAAATTTTTATAAAATTCGTGGTAAAGGAAGTCTCCTTTTTTTTCTCTCTGTCTCTCTCTTCGAATTCAGTTAAAAGTGTATTATGAACATCGGAATATACTGTCACAGATTGGACAAAGAACGTCTTTCCTCAAAAGAGATTCTATATCCGATATACGAGTTCCTCTGAAGTTTGTGCTTCATATGTAAGTCAATAGGCTCACAGAGGCGGAAGTGAACTACGGAATACACGGATGAAAATATATTTTTTTCGCTTTTCTTATTTCCTTTAAGCATACTTGTCATTCGAAGCAGGGACATTTACACTTCATTATTTCCAGTCTTCTGAGTTCTTTCTGAATCTGCTCGGTCTGTGATCGGCTGCAATTTATACTTTCCTGTAACAAGAAATAAGTATATATACATTGACAAAATTTTAATCGATGGTCAGTGTTTCTCATAATTACATTAAGACGCATATCAAATGAAACGTTTGCAGAAGAAGTTTTGCGGCTTTAGTGTGACAGAGTGCTTATCGCCCGAAAAAAAGATATTAAGTAGCTGTTTTCGCTATTTTGAAACACAGCATAAATCATATTTATAATTTCTCATATTCTTTCTTTTTTCTTTCTTTTTTTATTCTTTCTTAAATTAAAAGCGATTTTCTCATAAAAAAAATAAACGCCATAGATATTATTTGGTTTAAACATATTTTATTTCAGTCAAATGTACATATATAATCACAAATTACAAACAAGCAGTTCAAGGATTTGAACGAAAGCTATTAAAAGCTTATATAGTTCATCTCCTTCAAAGAGCTGTGAATTTTATAGGGCGGTTTTACATCTACATATGAACAACAATGTAGCATTTACACTATTTCCATAAATACGTATTTAAAAAAAAGATGAAAGAAATATAACCGAATAAATAATTAAACGATACAACTAGTACAGGAATTTTCTGAAAACCGCAAAATTTAGAATATTTGGCCTCTTTATAACGACATTCACAGCAACGAAAAATCTCATTTATTCTTATGCATTAACAGTCAATGCTATGTGCACTATCTATCAGGAAATCAGATTCCATATTGTAGCAGATTCACATAGTTTTACATCAAAATCTCTCCGACCAATTACATCGATATAAAGAGAGCCGACAGTGCAATGCACAATGTATATGTTTGTACTTTTAAGGTAAGCATTTCCCTAACAAAGCTATCAGTATAAAAAGACAAATTCAGAAAAATAAAGACAATGACAAAATAATTAAACAGACAAATAAACAGACATGAGGAAAAAGAAAAAAAAATCTATCCGACGAACAACATTCCCAAACCCTTTCTGAAACATTACACAATTGTTACAATATCCTAAACAATAATGATGACAATGCTCCTTCGGTTTAATTGTATTGGTTTTTAAACTGATAATACTTAAAATCTGCTAGTTTTTTTCTATGGATTTTTGAACAACTGAAAAAATACTTAAATTATTCTCAAGACAAAGTGACTCATCACCATATAATATTATCTTAAGAGTGACTTCAGGCAAGAATTGTAATGAGTCTAACATAACGGTTCTTTGATCATGGTACAGAGGACAGGTGAAGAAAAAATGATAAGCATTTTCAACAGCGCCCCAGGTGCAATGGGAAGAGTCAGTTATATTTTTCGAATATAAGTCGCTGTTTAACGCACTGCTATTTGTCCTTATTCTTGTATGTATAACTTGCCAATATCGTTTACCAGTATAAAAATGTTTCGGCACTTTGATTTTATTAAGAGCCTGGAAAGATTTAAAGGACAGTAAGGAGTTTAACTGTTTGGCTTGTTGTGGGAGGTTATTCCAGTCCCGTACAACTGAAGGCAGAAAAGATGTGTAATATTGCTGAGATCTACACTGAACAGTTGTAAAATCGTCCGCATTACGAAGATTGTATCTAGAAGTTTCGCTTACAGAGGGCGGTACAAGAAATGACAAATAGGCTGGAGTTAGGTCATGTTGCATTTTAAAAAATAAACAAAGTTTATGGTTTGATCTTAGAGACTGTAATGACTCCCACCCTACCTCATCATATAAAGATTGTAGAGAAACTAAAGCGGTAGTACCAGTTACGATTCGGGCTGCTTCGTTTTGTATTTTATCAAGTTCCCGTTTCTCATACAGGGTGCAGTTATCCCATAATGCATCGCCATATTCTAAAATTGGTCGTATGAATGAAATGTACACCACTTCAAGGGACTTTCTGTCTAAGACAAATTTTAGCCTACGCATTGTGTTGATCCTTTTCCATGCTTTTTCCTTAGCATATTCAATGTGGTTATGCCAGGTACAATCATTTGACAAGTAGATACCAAGGTGTTTCTGATAGTTGACTTCCTTAATTTGGGTTCATGACATGTATTAGGGAGGATGATATGGTTTATTTATTTTACGTGAGATGGTAAGGGATTCAGTTTTAAGGGGATTAAAGGTAACCAACCATTTATGTGCCCAATCAGTGATAGTTTGCAGGTCATTATTGAGACATAAAGCTGCTGTGTCTGGATGTTCAACTATTATGTATAAACTAGTGTCGTCAGCATACAATCTGATGTTAGAGCCAATATCTGTGACGATGTCATTTATGAATATTAAGAAAAGAAGCGGACCGAGAATTGAGCCTTGTGGAACTCCAGCTTGCATAAAAGTCCAGTCGGATTTCGCACCTGGAATTACTACACGTTGCATTCTTTCATCAAGGTAACTTTGAAACCATTTCAGTAGAGTGCCTGTGATACCAGCTGCTTTTAATTTACGAATTAGTCCTTTGTGCCATACACGATCAAAAGCTTTGCTAATATCACAGAACACTGCCCTGACTTCTTTACCTGAGTCAAAAGCACTGCAAAAAGTATCGTACATATATGTAAGCTGATTTATTGTAGAGTCGCCAGGTGTGAAGCCCGACTGGTATGCTGATAGAATACTGTTATCACGAAGGTGATTATAAATATGTTTAAACATAACTCTTTCAAAAGTCTTGTCAAGATTGCTTAATAAAGATATAGGTCTGTAATTAGAAGATTGAGAAAGATCGCCACTCTTAGGAACAGGGCTAACGTGAGCCTCTTTCCAGTCCGCGGGTACTTTACCGTCTACAATGGACTTATCAAAAAGCAAAGAAAATGGTAATGCTATCTGGTCTGCCAGCTCTTTTAAAACTCTGTTACTGATACCGTCTGGACCAGAGGCTATACCGACAGGTAGTGATTTTAAAACAGATTTAACCTCATCTGCAGTAAATATTACAGTACTAAGTTCGGAAATCACATTACGATCAATAACATCAGGAACATCAATATTTTGGTCATTTATTACAGTCTGGGCTGTGAAAAAGTCATTTAGTAAATTTGCTTTCTCGGTAGCATCGATTATCATATTATTGTTAGAGTTAAGCGGAGGAATAGTTGACACTTTTTCTGGTGAAATAAAATATTTTAATGTGGACCACCAGTCTTTAGATGTTAGGTTTTCAGATTTTAATTTTCCTTTTAGTTTTTCAATATGGTTTTGCTTAGAGAGGGTATTAATGAATTAGTTTTATTTCTTTGGCGGCGAAATTTATTCCAGATATCAGGATTATTTGTCGTTTTTGCTTTACGATATAAACGTTTACGTTTACGAATATGTTTCTTGATATAACTTGTTATCCAGGGAGGTTCTAAGGGTCTTACTCGAATAGTTTTATTAGGAACGCATTGTTTCGAAATATCTTTAATGTGATTAGTAACATTTCTGGCATAAGTATCAATATCAGTATCTTGAAATGCATCCCAATTAATCAAAGTGGCTTTTTCTCGTAAGAGATCGTAGTCTCCCCGGTCATAAGACCAAATCTGACGTTCAAAAGACTTGAACTTAGGCTTAGTAAATTTAAGAATTCCATAGATGGGACAATGATAGCGTATGTCCTGAGTTAGAAAAGGATCCCCTACTCCACAGGTAATTACACTATTTTTATTTGAAACTAAAATAATATCTAGTAGGGAATATGAGTTTTCCGTAAAATGAGTCGGTGCCGTTATATACTGATGCATAGAAAATTGCTGACAAATAGATAATATTTTATGTTTTGTAACATCATTGATCATGTTGTAATTAAAATCTCCAGTGTCAATAACGTCCGTTATGCCAGAATCTATTGCTAGATGTATTGAGTCTTCAATTAACGAGTAATAAGTCGGATCTGAGTTTGGGGGTCTATAGAATAAACCAAACAGTAAGCGCTTATGTTGTAAAATTAATTCTAGCCATATACATTCAATACCTGGAAGCTCTAAGTCTTGCCTACGTTTGTAGTTCAAAGATTCCTTTACATAAATTACAACTCCGCCATGAGGGTCCCTATCACGATCTTTTCTCTCGGGATAATTATACGACGGTATATGAATATCATTCGTAGAAATACCAGGATGCAACCAAGTTTCCGAGAATGCAAGTATATCAAATTCAGAAAGTTCTACAGAGAGTAAATCTAGTTTGTTAATGATGCTTTGTACATTATAATGAACAAATGACAGGTGGTGAAATTGATTTAAGTTACTTAATATGGATCCTGCTAGTGAATTCCCAAGGCTACTTGATGCTGAGGATAATGATAATGATGAAGACGAAGATAACGGGCCAGGGTTCGGATGAACATCACCAGCTTTTGCTAGAATAATAGATAACCACATAACTAGCACTAATGAAATAAGTAGTAACAAGAAACATCTTTAAAAAAGATAATTGTCGAAGATGAAATTCGTTTTTAAAGAACAACTTTTTAGTCATGTCAGGACAGATCCACCGCTTCCTGGGTATTATCAGTACTTTTGTAAAGTAAATGTGTCTTGTTCGAATTCCCGAGTGAGGATTATCGTGATCAGCCTTGGTCGAGTTCGATTACATAACTATTGTCTGACGATAGTATGTCATGGAAGAAGCGGGTCAACTCGGCCTGCTTTCTGTAAGCCTGGGGTCTTCACGGCTCCTGGGTCAACTCGGCCTCCATTCAACTCGTTCGGGTCAATTCGGCCTGCTGTCATTTGCATCCTCGCCCCAACCTACGAAGATGGGCTGCGCCAGGAATGAACGGAAACACAATAAACGAATAGAGTTTGTTGGGTTGTTGATTTAATAAGAAGTCCTTCAAAATGGTGGACAAAACATGAATTAATATAAAGGGCAACCCAATAATCTCTCAACGGATAACTGCAACTGCAGCTAGACTATGGTAACGGGACGTTCCGGGCCTACAATAATACAATGGCGCTGGGATAGCCGGACCAAGGAGCAGGGCAATTATATTTTAATTGTTTCCATAGTGCCGGAGTTTTAAGATTGGGGTCCTTTACCCTGTGAGATTTTCTGTAGTATAGGGTCGAAATAAGAGCAAGGTTGTTACCATCAGCTAATCATCACAGGGGATAGCCGGACCAAGGAGCAGGGCAATTATATTTTAATTGTTTCCATAGTGCCGGAGTTTTAAGATTGGGGTCCTTTATCCTGTGAGATTTTCTGTAGTATAGGGTCGAAATAAGAGCAAGGTTGTTACCATCAGCTAATCATCACAGGTCTCTGAAATGTAAAAATTCCATTTCTGTAGGTGGGGTGTGTGGATACAAATGAATGGCGCATAGATTTATAACCATGCGGCACCATGGCCAAAACTGATGTTTTCCTGACTCATTTTCATACAACTTTGATATCCTAGTTTATTTGCCACAAGTAAGATTTAATGGCGTGACTGAACTGCAAAAATACCGATACCTCACCAGGAGCTAGCTGTAACCGGGGGAACACTTATTAAAAGTCTATTTCTTAGCCTTTTCTGCCTCATATTTTCATGATTTTCCCTGACTTCGTTTGGCCCAATCGCTAAGGGAGTGAATTCGTGAGTTTGTGAGTGAGTGAGCGTGTGTGCAATTGAGCGAATGAGTATCAAGATAAACCTGCATCGAAATAATTCCTTATCTGGAAAATTTTATCGCCGATGCAATGAATTGGTTTCAAAACTCAATGTCAGGTTAAAATCACTTTCACATGAAGGCCTATCGGAACCAGAATTTTATGATGACTTAGTATACAAATTCAAAAAGATAAGGGGTATGTCTGATTTTTTGTTCAGCTTCGAAAAGTAGTTTTTTTTTTTTTGTTCTCATTGTATTTTGTTCAGTGCTAGCACTAACCATCAAAATCAGGAAGTCATATGACTTCCAAGGTTTGTCATTTGGAAGTCATGCTGAAGGATAGACTTGGTTTCTTCCAGAATGTCCATATTTATATTGCTTTCTCCTTCATTAATGGGTGAAATACCATTATTACAACAAATTTAACTCATTATTTAAGTCAATATTCACTTTATAAATGGTAGGTTATGATAAAAATTGGAAGTCACTGACTTCCTGGCATTCAGTTTTAGAAGTCACAGACCCCCAGACTTCCACTAGTGGAAGCACTGTTTGTTTCCTTGTAATTTTAGTTAGAAATACATCAGTTGTTAAAGAAAACTGATTTCTGGCGCGGCAGATCGGAAGCGCGGTGCGGTTATGGCTTTCATACTAGACCTTTAAATACACGATTGGAAAACTCGAATGCGCCTGATTTACGGCTGCTCAAACGGGTCATGAAATTTGCAAATACACTTTTCGTCATTCGTTATTATTGAATAAAACACGTCTATCCGCAAATAATGGCGATTAAATTAAAAAGGAAACGAAGCCAAAATAAAGTTTATATTCATAAAACGTCATTTTAAAACTGTTTCTTTTCACAAATGGTAGATTGTGTTTATTATCCCCCATACAATAAAAACCCGGATGCAGGTCATGCATGCTCTGATATGTCTACGACAAATAAGAGCTTTAAGGAAAATGTCCGATTTTCCAGTATCGTACTACTAAGTAATATTCGCTTCAGCATGTTATGAGGTATAAATATTTCGTCCTTTTTATTTATTGAATTTTGAACAGATATGTGAAAAAATATAATATGCTCCGAAATATGCATCACCGAAAGGAGCCATGTCATGTTTATCAGCAAAGAGAAATGAAATGTACAGCGATATATCCGCATAACACCACCACTGGTTTCATGCCTTGACTTTTTCATGCTTACGATATTCTGAGCAACAGGTACAGAAAAGCAGTGGTGGCTATCATGTTGACAAACCTAACAGCAGGGTTTCGCTCTGGCAATTGTGAAAAGAAGGGAATGGGAACGCAGATATCGTCGGACTTCATTTTAGATACACAAACAAGAACATCGAACAAAAAAAGTTGGAAAAGAAAACGCAAAATCATGATGTATAACATGGAGAGAAAAAAAATCTTACAACATATACTGATGAGGCATATGGGTAAATATTCTGTATCTTCATTTAGTATCTATCTTTTATTTTCTTTATTTAAACTTTCACTCTCCTCCCAGTGGGCACACAAAGCCGAATCAATATTGAATCAACGTTGATTCAACGTCATAACGTTGAATCAACGTCGACTCAACAACTCAAACTTTGTGTGCTCAGTGGGCTTCTATTCGAGGCAATCTCAAAACAGCTTTTGGATCATCCCGAAATCTCAATGTAGACTACAGATCCAGATCAGACTGCGCTGACCATAGCTTTCTCCTATAGCCTAACCGCTGACATTTCTCTATAATGCGCCCAAATACATAGTGTCGGCTTGGTATATGCAGTTAGATCAGACGGGTACCAAAACATTAACTTAATAATAGACAAGTTTAGCTTTTGAAAAAGCTTGAGAGGTTATCCCTTAGCAAACGAATCTATAGGATGCAAGTGGTAAAGCAGAAAATTGGCAGCAATACAAGTTAATTTTAATGTTTTCTTAGATTTGTTGAAGTTGTAGGTAAGTGGCGAGTTTGACAGCTTTTTCTTTTTGTCTAGTGATTGCTTGTATCAGGCGAGCTTCAGTGCTATTAACTTCTGTTAGATGACCTGTACTGTTAAGTAATGGCTCTTCGTAAGTGGGCTGTACTCTCTGGTAAGTGCTTGTATTAGGTGAGATTCTTGTATTAGGCGAGATGAAGTGTTTTACAGCTCATGTCTTAGCTCATGTCTTGCTGGAAGGGACCCTGCAGTTGGGTGCGCCAAACTATGGGAGCAAATACCGGTAAATAGTGGAACCTGTATTTAGCGTTAATCGAGCAGAACTTGTTATTGATCTGTACTGTTAAGTAATAACTGAACTTTCAGGTAACTGTTTGTATAGGGTGAGATAAAGTGTTTTAAGATAAGAAGCTATAAAGATCATGCATTAGCGATACTGGCGAGAACCCTATAGCAGGGAGTGCCAAATGTAGAAGTACTGAGAAATAGTGGGACCTGTATTTTAGCTAAAGGAAACGGCATACAAGTCGAGTACGAATTCCTATCTTAATGTGGTTATCCCCGAGGGGATAACCAACCAATTACAATTACCATACAAGCCTTTAACATTGGGAAAACATAACTGAGCAAGTATTGCAGCCTAAGATATTAAGCCTATACCGCTGACGGCTTGGTTTCACGTAACTTCTGTGTCCCAATACACAAAGTCGACACGGCATATACAAATAGTTGTAAGACAGGTTCCGACCATATTCACCGTGATAGCTCTAAACTTTGGGAAAAACATAACCGACCAAGACTAGTTACTCTGGTCACAGCCTGCTCTGTTTAGATATTATTTGCAACTCACTGGTATTATTTTTTCTATAACTATCCGTTTGATATAACTTTTTTTCAACATAGTAATACGTGTTGTCTCGTGATACTTAGCTCTTTTCGCATCTTTTCCGCTCTTTTCGCATCTTTCCGCAAGTGACGGCTCTTTTCGCACTTTATACCTACCGGAAAAAGACCATTCGGTCCCAGGTAGGTTTTCTCTTAAAATAAGGGATATATTTTACGAATTTTGCATTTTCCTATTTTGTGGTATCCTTAGATATGACACAATGTAAAACAATGAGATTTCAAACGATTACGTACAAGAAAATTGAAAATTCATTGACATCGTTCACATCGCACAATAAACAAATGACGATTTTGGTCCCGGGTTGGTCCCGGGTCGAATTTTTCGCGAAAATTGCGGATAAATTTCGCATTTTATAATTTTTTTATTTTCTTTGGTATGTTTACAGATAACGAAATGTAAAAAAATGAGGTTTAAAATATTTCTGTAGGAAAAAATTGAGATTTGCTTGACATCGTCAAACCCGCAAAAACTGGTCCCGGGTCGAAAAAGCTCGACGTGGTCCTGTACTTTTGTTAAAATATCAATTGCTATCGAAAGTTTTATAAAATCTTTATATTGATTTTTCAGAAGAGGCTATAATCTACTTATGGTCCAATTTTCAGCTACTTATTGGCATGTTTAGTACAATTTTAATGCCAACAAAAATTTGTCCCGAATTTTGGTCCCGGGTCCCGGGTTCTATTCCTTCCCCGTGCCGATAAGAATCCTAATCGGCAAGACAGCCGTGCGGATAAGAATCCTTATCAGCAAGACGGCCGTGCGGATAAGAATCCTCTTATCCGCACGACGGCGATCAGATACTCCATTACAGATGCTATGGTCTTTCTTATAATGGTCTCATACAACACTGTGTCAGACATTCATATGGAGGATGTTAAATAATTTTAAAAATGGTATAAAAGCATCTTATGGCCATCTTTTAGTTGTTAAAAGGTCTGAGAACCGGCACCCAGCTTTACCGCTAACGGGGGCAATCTATTTTGGGCATATTCTAGTTCGATGTGCACAGGTTGTATCGTTTATACATATGTATGTAAAAACGTATTCAAGTCAGAGTGACAGTATGATTTAGCAATTGAACAATTGGTTTAATTACCATTTTATAATTTAAAGAAATTTTATTTGTTCTGCTTATGTACAAATCCTGAGAATTCAAAAAAATAATAAACAACAACAACTAATAAGTGCAACCCAACAATTGTTATATCTGACAATATTTATCAGACAAGTAGAACAACTGACTTTGACCGACAATTTATTAAAAGAAAGTTAGGCATGATTAAGCAGACTAACTGTCTTTAACTTATGGGTCAAGGTCAAAGATTTATTTCGGTTGTTGGACAAGGACAAAGATTTTTTGACTCATTTTATATCAGTTTAGTCTGCTACAATAAATTTGATTTTGTTCGATAATACATTTACATTATGTAATGCTATTTATTAATAGGTTTCGACATTTTCCTAAAAAGATTAGTCTAGGTTTCTTTCAGTAATTTGTCAGTCAAAATCAAAGATTAGTTTCTATTGCTAATTCAAATCAATGGTTTATTTCAACACATTTTATATTGGTAACACATATTATAAATTGATAAATTTAAAATGATTGGAATGAGATGGAATAAGGCCGTAAATAAAATACTGACAAACACTTTGCTGGGAAAAAGTCTGACACAAGCAGGTCACAATCAAATTCTGATTCAGCTTGTCTGTCAAGGTCAAAGATTTGTTTGAAATAAGTTGATGTCAGTTAACAAAATAAACTATTAATTGGCAAATGTTTTATGCGACAAATGATTTTTAATTTAAAAAATAAAAATAAAGAAAAATGCCATGTGGAGTCTTGAACCCGGGACGCAGATATACAAGGACGCGCACATTACCACTGCGCTACTGCCGCTATAATAGTTATAGAGGGGTTACTAGAATTACCGGAATCTACCTTATTACCGGAATATACCGGAATACACCGTAATACGCCAAAATATACTTTTATATTATCAAAATAAACTTAAATAGTGCCGGAATAAATGAAATAAGTATCATTTCCATCTAAGCATTGGCCTTTTCTTCATTGGTGGTGAGATTATATGGACCAACGTATGGGTATTGGATAGGTATCACTGTGCAGATTGCAAGCTGGTTTGGGTCTTTGTAGGGGTCAGTCACTTGCCAGCATTTACATGCAGCAAATATCAAATGACATATCTTAAATAATTGATTTATATTTTGGTCAAAATAAAGTGTATTTCGGTAAACAATAATGTGTATTTTGGTATATTCCGGTATATTCCGGTTATTTTGGTATATTCCGGTAATTAAGTGTATTCCGGTATCTCTAGTAACAGGTTATACAGCGATAATCTGAATTACTTAATGTCGAATGTTCATCGGACTGTGTTTTAACTGTAATAAACGTGTTTAAACGTTAACCTGATCATCCGACCCGATAAAAAGTATTCAGCAACTGATGTTGAAGTATATAATTCGCATTTTTGCAATTATTCGCCGGCTCTACGTTCGACAGTCAAATTGCTTCTATGACGGTCCGTGGAAACACCCCAAACCACCCCAAAACATCCCAAACCACACCAAACCACTTTCATACCACCCCAAACCAGCCTCCCTGCTTACAAACTAGAACCCCACCCCTCCCCCACCAAGATACCAACATTTCAGGTCAATTGGCGAGTATTAGTTCTTTCCTCCCCTCCACCCCCTTCATTATTTAATTAACGTGCCACTGCGTAAGGGGTGGGGTTCTAGTTTGTATCCAGGGTGGCTGGTTTGGAGTGGTATAAATGGTCGCCCCCTCCTCCCCCGCCCATGCCCCACTCTGCGTGACATACATAAACGTACAAAATATTTTACTTTATTACTGAGATTATTAATTTTTCGTTAATATTTAAACCCGAAGTTATTAAAAGAGATACATACATACATATCATGGGTAAACACTTATTAAAGTGTTCTTTTTATTTTGAATCTATATAAATACTGTTTGGGATGGGTGGGAGCGGTGTTGATGTATGTGTGGAGGGGACAGGTGCGGGGGGTGATGTGAATCTGAGGAGGCTGGTTTGGGGTGGTTTTGGTAGAGGTTTGGGGTGTTTTGGGGTGTTTCCACGGACCCCTTCCATGATGAAATATAAAAAAATAATTGAACATTGTGTGTTGTGACTCAAATACTTAAGAACAATTATTTACAAACAGAAATGAAATAATATTATTATACCATAATGATAATAATTCTTAGAATGATTGCAACTTTGTCTATAGAATATCTGTCTGCTGTCGTGCGGATAAGGATTCTTATCGGCATGACCGTCTTGCGGATAAGAATTCTTATCGGCAAGACCGTCGTGCCGATAAGGATTCTTATTGCAAGACGGTCGTGCCGATAGTCACTCCCGTAAATAAAACCCGGGACCGCCATTGTTGTTGTTGCTGTAGATTGGGGCTCCGGCTTATAAAGCAGCAGTCACCGTTTGTCTATATCTTTCTCTCGATACTGCTCTCAGTCAGTAACTGACCATGATGGCAGGTACGGGGTGCGGCGCATAAGTTTAAAAAAAAAAAGAAGGATGGTATTTACAGAACATATGACAAAGCCACACAGATTATAAAATCATTTGATTTAAACTTTATTTCATTTGTATAAGAATACATACAAAAATACAAACATCAAAGTCATAAATATTATATACAACCTTATACAAAAGGGATTCAGAAAAAAGTCCGTAGACTTATATGAATGTGTATCCCGACATATGAATCTGTATCCCGAATATGAATCTATATCCCGAATATGAATCTGTATCATTAAAACTATTTACAAGCAGTCCTCAGGGATAGATACAGATGCAGATACAAATTTTATTTTAAGTCGGATGTGTTTACAAAACAAGTAACATTAGCTATGAATAGCTATTAACCGACTAAGGATAGGCATTACATGCTCTATCCCTGTCAAACCCGAGGTTTACACTACTCTGGACTTAAACCCCTCATGTGTCTCGGCAGAGACAGCTTCAGTTGTGAGCCCATTCCAAGCTGCAATTGACCTGGGCAAGGAGGAATGTTTCAGGCAAACCGTCTGAATAAGCAACTGGACGGTGATACTTAAAGGGACGGGATCTCGTTCTCATCTTCCCTCTACCGGTCTCAGACAGATATTTATCCTTATCAATTATTGCCTGGTAATTGTGAATTTTGTAGAATATAGAGATGGAGAAGCCTGCTGCCGCCATTCCTGCAGATCTGGCCATTCAAGTTCTTCTAGTAGGTCACTTACATGACTCTGGTTGCGCCAGCGTCTGCAGGCCCAGCGTGTAGCAGTCCTCTGTACTTTATCTATTCTACTAATCTCAGTCTGATGATGGGGGTCCAAACAGGTGCCGCATACTCTAGTTGGGGCCGGACCACAGCTTTGTATGCGGCAGCCTTAATATCCTTCGGAGCTAGCCAGGTTTCGACGAAGGAAACCCAGAGTCTTTGTAGCTTTGCTGGTAATATTATTAATGTCTACGAATGTATACTGGTCCCAAGTTGTCCCATCAATATTTGTGACAACCCTAATACTAGCTATTAGGGGAGAGAACCAATCTACTACGAATGCAGCTACAAACACAGTTGCTATCTGTAACAGTTTAGCAAATAAGTATAAACTGGTGACAGGCAGTGCCAATGGCATCCGGAGGGACCTCAAGGTAAAAGACAGAAGTTGAGTACTGACACAAGCTTCAAAATACCTTGCAAGATGGCTGAAAACCGGGGGTTCTCTAAAGGACTGCATAAACCGCCACACTTCTTACAAAGCTAAAACCGGTTTCGAGAAACAGCAGCACATCTCTTGGATCAAAGGTGTATATATATCCTCTCTGTCATATCCATACTTCTGTATGCATATTTCTGTGTGCCTGTGAATCTTGGATCTTGACAGCAGAGCAAAGAAAAGAACGAAAGTATTTTTTAGGTGAGAAGCTACCAACGGTTATTGAACATTTCGTACAAGGATCATCAGATACTAAATGAGGTTGTTCGCAGGAAAGATCCAAGCAGCCGTTGGATAGTGACCATGGTAAAGAAGCGGAAACTAATGTGGCGACCGTGATGATTTCAAGATCTCCAGGCAAAGCAAAGATAATCCTACGCGGCACAGTGAAAGGACTAAAAAAGAAGAGACAGAAAGAAGATGTGGGAAGACAGTAGAGTAGAGTCGGGTAACATCGGTCAGCGGGTAAATTCGGACATACCATTACAAACCGTGAAAATCCAGATGAGACGGCTCATAATGAGCCGTCTCATCAGGATTTACACTGTTTGCCCAGTTATTTTCATTTTAATTCCAAACAACTGACATATAAAGGAAACAATGTCACTGTCCGAATTTACCTGCTGTCCGAAGTTACTCGACTCTACTCTATTAAAGAGTGGACATGGATTGTTGCAGTCACCTGTTGTGCCCAACGACCTTGCAAGGCTATGGGAGAGAACTGAATAGAACAGAATAGAGTTGTTGACGCATTTACGTAGTATGCCATTCTTTCTACTAAATTCTAGCACATAAGGAATACGATTTTTTTTTTCTGTCTTATATTTGTTGTGTACTATAAAGACGACCGTGATTAGTCCCAACAGGCACATGGCGTCTTAATGATGTCATACTGGCGTCGATTTGGCGTCATCATGTCACATGGACGTCAGTATGACGTCATTTGCCCGCCCACATGCTGACCGAATACTGCAGTTGAGCTATGGCCTTGATATTTAGAACACTGATCGGGTATGAGGAGTAGATTACCTGATTCACTTTTAGGAATTCCGTAAGATTTTGATGGAGTAATGGCCCTTATTCAAATCTGGCATTTTTCCAACTTTTGAACCACTCTACCTAGGAAGCTGATTTTGATATACTTCTGTCGCGTGTGGAATGAGTTAACGGTTATACAAAAGCGCCGGAAATCAGACGACAAATTTTGCGTCTGCAAACTTTGAATAGAATATTTCGTCTGCAGAGCTGTATCATATTAAGAATTCAAAGACACGCAGGCAAACAGTGTAGATCCATGATAGGAGATCCCGTAGTTTTTGTTTTGGTATGCTGCAAAGGAAAATGGTTATCCCGTGGGTGCATCTTGATTTATGCTAGCTTGTTAGTTCTCTTTCCGATTTTTTACAGTCGCTGAGCTATGTACCAAAATCCAGTCCACATCTGTCTGGTTCTAAGACTTTTTGATTGGTTCATTAAGATTCGTTCTTTGAGCATGAAATCTGTCATAAAATTTCAATTAACGTCCGTGTAGATAACGCCACCATTTCTAGTTACTGAATTTTTGTGATAGAGTCTTTGTCCAAAGTGTGATGTTTTCGATTCCATTAAAGTGCCGTTAGATGGAATCGAGAAGATGTACGTGGATCGGAAAGTCATGCTGTCACGCATAAAACAGAGAATATGTCGTGGCAGCGAGCATGATAAGACGTGGTTAGAGTGTAGCGATTGAAAGTTTGGTTTAAATATTATCCTACCCAAGAAAACTCTTAAAATTAGTGCTAAAAGTGACGGTAGGGAATGTGTGTCAGCATTATTGTTAAAAAAAACTACAGGAAAATAGAAATTTTGGACTTATTGGACTTCTACATTCTGTAGGTAAATTCTTACATATACAGTATTACACACCTGTGTACCTGTGTAAATAGTACATGTACATGAAGATACTCCACCTATTGTATTCATACATGATTTATACATGAGTGAGAACTTTCTATTCAGTTGTTATAAAAGAAAAAAATTTTAGAACGTTGGACTGTGAACCAGAAATTCAGTAAATTTGTTCTCCTGCATTATTCTGAATTATAGTATTACAGTAATTACTAGTGATCATCAGTAAAATGGCGGAGGAGAATTCAAACATTGAAAATATGGATACTGGCAGTGGTACTGAACTTAGTGAAGCTAATGTAGCGGAGAGTGCTGCTGCTGCTGTAACTGAGGATCGGAAACGTAAAGGACCAAAATTAAGGGGTAATCCTTTGAAACGTCAGAACTCGTTGCCAAATATACGCCAGCTTGGCGGTGACGGTGGGGAGAAGAAGAAAACCATGTCTTTTTCGGATATGTTGTTGGTTACGTTCCGAGATAATAGTTTTGTGGAGGGAGTTGTTCCCATATTAAATGACATGATGGCTCCGCTTATTCAAAATGCTATACAGTCAGCCGTCAGATCTGCTGTTGATGATATGAAAACGTCTGTTCTGGATAAAATCATTGAATCCAATAAAGCCCTCCAGAAAACCGTTACTGATCAATCAGAAACTATTAAAAGACAGAAAGCCTTAATTGATACACAGTCTAGAGAAATTGACTCAAAAATTTCTAAAATAACAGAGCTTGAAGGGGAAGTACAGTTGCTGACAGATGAGTTAGATAATACAAAGATGCATCTTAATGATTTAGAGCAGTATGGTCGGCGGAATTCCTTAAGATTCAATAATTTGAAGCTGAACTATAATGGGGACGAGTCAGATCTTACGAGGTCCGTCGTAAATTTTGTCAACAATGTTGTTCTGGTTGATGATAAGGACGGATTTAAATTAGCCGCTGCTGACGTGGAGCGTTGTCATCCCTTGGGTAGAATCAACAGAGCCGGTAATCGTCAGATCTTAGTGAAATTTAAAACTTACCATTCAAAAAGTAAAGTGTTTGCTGCGAAATCTAAGCTAAAGGGGAACCCAGACAATATATTCATCTCTGAGGATTTAACGGGATTCAATCACACCATTGTGAAAAGTTTGCTCCAGTTCAGGAAAAACAAACAAATTGACAGTCTGTGGACCCAGAATGGTCGTATATTTGCTAAGAAATTGAGAGATGATGACCCAACAAGAGTTAGGTCCCTTGAGGATGTATTTGATAAACTGAATGTCCAGCGAGCCTCTGTTACAGGCATAGAGAGATATTAGTATTTAAAATCAAGGAATAGACCGAAAGACTGATCACAACGAGATTTATTTCTTCTTCTTTTTTGACTGTATCAAACCAGCGGGCACGCTTTGTTGAATCAACATCGAATCTGCGCTGAATCGACGTCGCGACGTTGATTCAGCGTTGATTCGATGTTGATTTGATGTTGATCTAATGTTTGCCCAGTGGGTCACCTATTTTCAGCGATACTCGTAGGCTGACTATATGGCCAGCGCATTGACGTGTTGATGTCAGTTGTTTCGAAATTCAATTGGTGTACTTCTTGCTCATCATCGGGCATATGACGTCGTGATGGCGTCATCCCGACGTCGCATCGACGTTGAAGCAAATAGGAATTAGACGTCATGTACTAGTTGGGCTAATAGAATTTTACAATAATGCTAGTGTCTTCCTAAATTTGGGAGGAAAATACAATAACGATATTTTACACGAAATGTTTAAGCTAACTGCACGCTACTCTTTGGACAAGAGTTTGTTCCATGGATAAAAATTTTCTTCCATTTTTTTTTCTTTTCTTTCAGTAGCAGGTTCCATTTAAGGGGGGTGGGAATAACAGAAAAAAGAGGATGCGGAAATTAATGGTAGAGTTGCTTTCCCTGAGGGGCTACCCATACGCCTTGTACGATGTTAATTGATGTTTACCATTTTAAGTCAGGGTTACTATACTGTCTAGTATGGTGCCATAAGTTATCAATTTGGTTTGAGGAAAAACAAAACAAAAAAAAAACCCATACTAATATTATAAGTAACCTGCCTTACACATGTAAGACAGGTTATTTATAATATTGGTATGTTTGTTGGTGCCCTCCACCCTTCCTAGGCTTTTCCATTACTATTACTACAATGGAGACTACCTTTGTGACTTCTGTTTGCTTCCCTGTTTGACGCAGCCCTTCCCAAAAGGTTCTGCTCTTGGATGCGGATGGGAGAGTTTGCTCTTACGAGAGCAGATTCTTCCTGTAAGAGCTAAATGGCAGCTGCTTTCCTCTGAAACTGAAAGTGTATCTAGTCACCTTAAATTTTAGTTACTTGCCGTGGTCAACCTAAATATTCGGACAGACAGGCCTGAGCAAACATTGTTGACCCGGATCAGGCTGCTCCTCAAAGAGCAGTTTGATCAGGGTCTACAACGTTTGCAACTAACTGAGCAACATCTGGAAGCATTTATATGTGTAAAATCCACTTTCTAAGAATTTTCTAACGATAATTGTCGGACTTTCAGGTGTCCGAAACTTTGGGGTCATTACGGTAACTGGTTTTTACCAGTATCGAATCAGCGAGGTTATTGATAGTTCCGAGTCACGCCCCGAATGTCAAATTATGCATAATTGGCCAATGCGGCGACAGCTTAGCACGTGACATTTTCGCGCGTTTTTGAGGGCCTCATAATTAGTCCGTGATTGTGCCTACTCGTCTGTTTGGGGTGGACGTGGGTATTTTTTTTTTCCGGAACTATGAATCGCTAAGCAGATTGACATTGTTATTGTTTTGATCCGTATGGTCTCTCTCTATATATATACATATCTACATATATGTAATATGCGATAACTTTTGTGATTTCCCGTTGCTTCCCTTGATGAAAATCCTTTCCAGAGAGTGTCCTCTCTTGAAGGATGGAATTTTCTCCTAGAGGAGCAAATTCTTTCCTTTAGGAGTTGACCCCTACTGTGGGGATGGGAAAATGAAAGTGGCAGAGTTTGAGTTCAGTCATACGAAAATGTACCAACGTGTTTTTCTGAAACCTAAATTGGGAAAATACAGGAGTAGCGTCGTTTTGCTTACTTGTGCTGTTTTAGCCCGTTAAAGGGTACTTAGAGGTTGATATTACTGTAGAACATGTTTGTTGGCCTGTCACCTTTTATGTGCGGCGCAAATAAATAGATCTTTACTAGTAGAGGTTCTACTACTGAATTTATTCTTGTATAACTGGGTTTAGCATTCGAGTTTATTCTTCTTAGGTTGTTATTATTTTCATTTTGACTGTCAGTATTGAAGTCTCAGTACAAGTAAGATATGTTAGTAAATTTTGTAAACTTCAGCCTTTACATATCCTTGCGTTTCGTTTCGGTGAGGGTGTGTCTTTGAGCTCTTATCTAGTTAACTGAGCTTCTTTGTTAATGTGCACACTTGATACCCGGTCTTGTCTAAAAAATTTTCCACGCTTTTATTTTCCCTTCAAATATCGAAGCAAGGCCGTGATCCTGGTATGCGAATTAACACTGTACTTGTTCATTAGGTCAAAGGGAAATAACTCGAAAGCTAGTACATGTACATTCTTTAATGTGCCCATTTAGTATTCTCTTTCTCTCTCTCTCTCTCTCATATCTTTCTATCTCTCTTTTGTTTTCCCCGGATTGCTCTACCTTTCATTTTTTTACGATACTTGATGTTTTTGGGTACATGTAGGGTTATATTTATGTTGGAATGATGATGTTGGGATTTGAGATGATCTAATCCATTCTGTTTATCTCATGTTTACTTGGTGAAAATGAAAATAGGTTATGATATTTGATTTGATTGACGTCACGTGAAGGGGAACTAACAAGACTTGGATCAGCATGCGCATCCGCGCGGACTGGTCAGGGTGTTGCGTGTAGTATGACGACTAGACTAATACTGAGTGTATAGGGCCCTGACCAGTCTTAGCGGATGAGGGTGCAGAGTATAATATGCCAATTTATTGTACGCATTTAATGTCCCCTTTCACTTGGCCAGTCATTTGTGTTAATTTTTGAGGGTTTATGTTTATATTTGCTGCACCCAATTGTATATATGATTACTTGATAAAACTTTCAGCATTTCACGTCAGATTGTTCGTACCAAACGTTACTAGCATTCGCATGCTTGCCTTTAAACTCTTATTATCGCTACTCATCTTAGTTCCTATTTCTCTCATAATTCTTTTTCTATTCTTGATTCTTCGGTTGTCGGTGCCTTCTACAAACTTATACATGATGGATATGAGGCCGATGCTTACAATATTTGTATCCTTTAACTTGCTTCCCAATGGGTAATACTTTAATTGCATGGAGAATCAGCATCGGCCTATTTCACAGTAGCACCTGTGTTTGTACGCCAAAATCAATTAGTTTGGGTATGAGACTCACTTATTTGTTCCTGTACTATCTTTTCTCTGTATTGAAATATTGCTTTGATTTGATTATTTTATTAGCAGGAGATATTGAAAGTAATCCTGGCCCGGTAACATCTTCTGACCATAGTCTCTCGATCATTCATTGTAATGTCCGTAGCATTCGAAACAAAATTGAATTTATTAAGAATAATTATGCAGATTTTGATATAATGTGTTTTACAGAGACCCATTTGGATGTTAACGTAACTTCAGATAGTATAGTGATTCCTGGCCGTTATGATGCTCCACTACGAAAAGATCGTACTAATCATGGCGGCGGTATTTTAATTTATTTGGCATCTAATTTAATATATAAAAGAAGAAATGATTTGGAACAGTTTTGGAATGAGAGCATCTGGGTAGAAGTCAAAACAAAACATGATGTCTATTGCCTAGGAGTATTCTATAGTCCGAAACGAGCAGATCAACAATTTTTTAATCAACTAAATCTTAATATTGAAAAAGCTTACGAAAATACAAAAAATATAATAATCGTTGGTGACATGAATGAAGATTTATTAAACCCGAACATGTATAATTTACGAAATCTTCTTTTATTAAATTCTATGATAAATGTTATTTTCGAACCTACAAGACTACAGGCTATTCTGGACCCAATTATAATACCTGAAGACATGGAATACCTCGATTCCGGTATAATTGCAAATACAGTAGAAATTAGTGACCACCATGCCACTTATATTTTGCTTCCCTATCACTATGAAGTGCAGTCATCATTTGAAAGAACAGTATGGCTCTATAAGAGGGCCAATTTCGATCTGTTAAGTCAGTATATTGATAGTTTTGACTGGACCTGTTTATCGTCAGGGACAGTAAATGATGCATGTAATTTGTTTACAAATAAATTTTTAGAATTTGTCGAAAAATGCATTCCATCTAAAGTAATTCTAGTTCGAAATGACGATAAACCGTGGTACGATTCTGAGATAAGAAAATATTCTAGAATAAGAGATCGTCTTAAAACCAAAGCCTCCAAAAGTAAAACTCAAAATGATTGGTCTAAATATAAACGTGCCCGCAACAAAGTTAACAATCTGAAAAAACACGCTAAGGAGTTATTTTACAATAACTTGGAAAATATCCTGCTTGAAAATAGCTCGAATAATAAAAGAGATTATTGGCGAGTTATAAGACATTTTGTTAAAAATGATAATTCTAAATCATGTATACCACCTATGTGTAGCCCAGTCGACAATACTTATAGTTATACAGATCACGATATAGCTGAAACTCTTAATTCTTTTTTTACATCAGTTTCAAAAGTTAACGATGAGAATGCTGTCCTACCTAATTTTACTACGAAAACTGATAGTATTTTGAACTCTGTTAATGTTACGGCTGACCAAGTCGAAGCGCTAATCAAAAGTTTAAATCTAAATAAAGCTAGTGGCCCAGACTTGATCAGTCATAAAATGTTGATAGGAGTAGCAAAGGCTGTTTCGAATCCACTAGCTATACTGTTTAATAGATCACTCGATGAATTTATTTTTCCAGATTCTTGGAAAATAGCTAATGTCATACCAATATACAAGAAGGGCTTAGCATCTGACCCTTCAAATTATAGACCAATTTCTTCATTGTGTTCCATAGGTAAGTTGTTGGAGCGATTGGTGTTTAAAGATATATATAACTATCTACATGAAAATAATATCCTGTATAAATATCAGTCAGGGTTTGTACCCAACCACTCGACTACATTTCAGCTTATAGACATTTATCACCAAATATGTCGAACTTTCGATAATCACCAGTATTCATGCATGGTATTCTTTGATATATCAAAAGCTTTTGATAGGGTGTGGCATAAGGGTCTTTTGTTTAAATTAAAACAAAATGGTATTGATGGGAAACTATTATTATGGATTTCAAATTATTTGTCTAATAGAAAGCAGAAAGTATTAGTAAAATCAAGTTCTTCTTCTCTACAAGCAGTCACAGCAGGAGTACCTCAAGGATCTGTTTTAGGACCACTTTTGTTTTTAATATATGTAAATGACATTGCCGAGTCAGTCTTAAGTTTGACTAGGTTATTCGCCGACGACAGCTCTTTGTATTTTTCAGGATCTTCTTTGGACGATATTGAAGGAATTATGAATCATGACCTACGTATAGTATTTTCGTGGGCTTCTCAGTGGTTAGTGAATTTTAATCCGAATAAAACTGAGGCTATGCTTTTTACTCTTAGAAACGTCGATACTCCCCCATCTTTGATTTTTAATAACACCCCGATACAATTTGTTGATCATCATAAACATCTTGGAGTTACCTTTAGTTGTGATGGAAAATGGAATAAACATATTGAAAATATTCTACAGTCTGCTCTAAAAGTTATCGGTATAATGCGTAAATTAAAATACGAATTTAGTAGACTGGCTCTTAATCAAATATATATATCGTATGTTAGACCTATTTTTGAATATTCGTCCATTGTATGGGATAGTTGCTCCGAGCAAAAAGCGGATTTGTTAGAAAAGGCACAACATGAAGCAGCCAGAATTGTTACTGGATTGACTAGATCTGTGAGTTTGGATAATTTATATAAAGAATGTGGTTGGTCCTCGTTGGCAATTAGACGTAGATATCAAAAACTTAACTTTATGTATAAAGCAACAAACAATATGGTTCCTGAGTATATTTCTGATATAATTCCCCCCTATGTTAGAGATCAAATTAATTACCCGTTAAGAAACCGAAATGATCTAATAGTACCAAACAGCAGAACAGAAATATTTCGTTAATCATGTATTCCATCGTCTATCGATTTATGGAATTCACTCGATAATGACCTTAAAGAGACATATAACTTTGAAGGATTTAAAAAGAATTTAAAAGATATTTACCTTAATGTAATAAAAGTACCAAGTTATTATGTGTATGGAAATAGACTTTTAGCAGTATTGCACTCGCGGCTGAGAAATCAATGTAGCGATCTTAATTCTGATTTATACAATAATCATGTAACAAACGATCCATTTTGTGCATGTGCTGAAGAAATTGAAGACGCAATTCATTTCTTTTTCGAATGTCAAAGATATGATGTACAAAGAGCTGTCCTGTTTAATTCAACGAGGAACTTTCACCCTCTTAGTATAAACGTCTTGTTATATGGAAATCCTGACTTATCTGATCAAGACAATCAAATAATTTTCGACGCTGTCCATTCATTTATCAAAAATTCGCGACGATTTTAAGTTTAATTTGTATATGCGAAGGTATGAGGCTATGTCCAAATACTTTTGCTACTGTTTTTCTTCATCTGTTTTGAAATCTTATATCACATGAAGGACCTCGACGAACGAAGAATCTTCTTGTTTCCTTCTCTGTCCTTTGCCTCTTTCTTTTTTCTCTCCTGTCTTACTAATAATTCTACATTGGTTATGTGCATGCAGGCGAATGCTTTGAACATATATATATAGTATTGTTCTTTAACTTACTTTGTGATATGCTGTGGGCTTTTCTAATCATATCTATCTAGTGCTAAGCTGTCATGTATGTGTATTTATATGCTTTATGATTTGCACTGTAGGGGAAGGGCCGTAACTAATGTTGTGAGAACTTGTGGCCCGACCCCATTGCTGTATTTAGAAGCAATAAAATACGTTTAAACTAAACAGAGAATTGAATAATTCGAGAATGAATTATAGGTTGCAGAAAATCACACTTTTCCATTGTAAGACCTCAGGTAGCATCTCACTTATAATTCGAGATACTGTATGTCATGCTCCTCTCGAATTATAAGTGAGATGATGCCATAGGTCTGTTATAATAGCAACTATGGAATTACCAACTATTGTGCTTAGTACCTTTGGCAAAATGACGTCTCGATGACGCAGTTAGACATCAGTATGAAGTTTTAGTTGCTTCGGTAACAGATATACTAGTAGGACGTCGTTGGTTCCAGAGCATGGAAAACAATGTATGCCATGCTCCACCAACATTATAAACTGATTTTTGAATCAACAACTTCAAACTTTTCTTAAACAAATGATTATTCTCAAGGTAATTCAACTCTGTGTTATAAATCAGTCAGTGTAAAATATCAAAAGAGAAAAATAAGCTAAACGTTCAGTCACATTTATCCGCGCAGCGTATCAAATAGAAACAACTTGATCCCCCATCCTTAGATCCAGAGAAATATGCCAATTATGCCCCATCTCATCTGAATCTCAGCTGTTTCCAAAATCGACTTTCATTTTTAGCGCTTTCAGTGTTAAAAAGTTTGAAATGTTTCGTACTGATGAGTGTCATGAGTGAGATGCACATCTATTTTTTGCATTCTAGGATCTTGGCACCCAAATGTTAAGTGAAAACAATAATTACAAAGATAACTTT
>CAXDIV010000006.1:0-109751 GCA_963989385.1 Ctena decussata
TGAACTACTTGAATACACACAGTTATAGTGTATGATTAAGGGGCCATGCAGACCAAAACTGGGACAGTGTAAACAAGAAAAATCTTTAAAAAAAGATAATCGTCGCAGATTAAATGGAAGTGTGTTTTGTAATATGTCTCTTGTTGAAGAGTTGACAATAACTGTCCTGAATAAGAGTCTGCGCCCCCGCTCCCCTTACCCATCCTGCTTTCCCTAAAAGCACTGATTGCAAAGTTCTGTTTTTAAAACAATGTTGTTGTTTTTTTCTTCTTTCGTTTTTTTTTTCTTCGGCTTTTTTCCTACCGATTTCTGTTTTGTTTTGGTTTGTATTTCTTTTTCCTTTACTCAGTATCATTTTTTTATCATTGCTTCTCGACACTGATATTGCAGCGGAAGTTCATTCACCACCATCTTTAATCTAGGCTACCCGCGGTTAGGTGGGGGTTACGGTAGTCGAGTAAACGCGAACATTTGCGCATGCGTATTGCGGTTACTCGTGCTGTTCAGTCAGAAACTCGAGTTACTCGAGTTGACAAACCGAAACTGCTCTTTGTGTGTATTAAACCGAAAGTAGAAATCAGAAGTAGATCTTCGTCGAAAAAAAAGAAAGTTTTGAATATGTGCGTCTGTTTTCTATTGTAAAATTACCAACAAGAGAAACATTTTGAATTAATATATGACAGAGTGCTAGTATTCACAGTACATGCGACGGGAAAAAACGAAGATTAAATATTCATTGATCTCTGATATTATTGGCTAAATTTTGACATACGTGTTATTTGATCAATGAAATCTTGTGAAATGTGGAACAATATCGAAATTATACGCGTCTGCGATGCGAAAAAATCCCGCAAGCACTGGTGCCACCTTAGCAAATAGAGATACAGTGTATATGAAAGTGATTGTGTGCCAGTAACTGTTGACGGCTGAACGAATAAATGGATGGAAACGCGGACAGTTATATTGCATGTGTTTACCTTAAACACTGTGGTTACCAAAAGAACAAAATACCTCTGTAAACATGAACATTGTCTTCTAACACTGTAGTCATCTGTTTTTCTTGAATACTTGAACACCTTCCCTTCGGGAGTAAAACAACAATGTCTACCCACTTGAGGCCTCGAACTGCTTCTATGGCGGCACTTCCAGTGTCACCAGATGTACCTGGAGCACACAAACACAGATATAAATTACATTTACGTGTATCAGGAGACAGCTTTTTGTCTGGCTGTGTCAAAGCTGGAGACAGATCAGTGTGTAAAAACTGAATAAGTTTGCATGCAAAGCAGGATGACCAAGTGTATACTATACTTCCCGTCCATCAAGTTATGCAACGTTTCAATCTTGCGCCACAAAGCTTTTTCAAGCAAACCGACCGATAATTTCTAATTTTTTCGTCCTCAGTTAAAAGCCGCCAATTACCGGGTGAAAACCATATGCGGAGATCAGTGCACTGCTAATTGGCTTAAAAATGAATGACAGTCCGATTAACAAACTAGGCAAGTCAATATTCTGCACGACGTCAGTCAATAAATTACTTTCGACTACTAAGCTGTAAAGACAATTACAATTCAAATGAAAATAAATCACTATGTCTGCAGATTATCTGATGTGACAGTTTCGTGTATCAACTGTTTAGATCAGGTGACAGACCATACGTTGCATAAGTTGGCGGCCTCACATTATTGATTTGTTTGAAATTTACCAGTGCTGATTTGCTCATTTGATGTTCCAAATAAGAAGACAGCCTAGCAAACCGCAGCAGACTCGCATATGAAAGTAATGAAGACTTTTAAAAGATTACAGACTTGAAAAAACACACACTGAATGTGGCCAGTTACAGCAAAATACTAGTAAATTCAGAAAAAGATATTTCATGTTCTATATCAAGTTTGTGTACTAGATCAAACAATGCTAGAACAGCCTCGTGTAAACGTCGATACAAAGCCATGAAACTTCGTCGACCTTGATTAGACGTTGATTCATTGCTAGGTGCCCGAAAGAAAAAGAAGAAAGTAACTAAACTTCATACCGACAAGAATGGTGTAATGCTTTTTATTTTTGGCACAAAAATAATTATAAAACTGTCCAACACACGAAAGAGCCAAGTCTTTGAATGCCCATGTTTTACCATGGTACAGTTCCAGAACACAGAGCCCATCTTTTAGCCGAGCTATTGGAGCGATCTCGGGAGTTGAAAACGATTTGAATGCGGCATCCAGAAGATCTGAAAAGACAAAATATACACGGCTCTAAATAAAGAATAATTGATGATCACCAATGAATCTGAACCGTCATTTTCTCATGATAACGAATAATATGGCTACTTTGAACACTTCGATATATATCGGTTTACTTTGAGAACAGCTGATACTGGGCTTTATTTCTTTACTTGACCCGCATAAACCTTTCAAAGTTTCGAAGTGATAAAGCTGATTTTTTTTGTAAAATAGAAAAAGAACAACAGTTGCATGTATTCTCCAAATCCAAATGTGCATTATACTGAAAGAATGTTATATTTAGTAAATGAAATAGTAACATTTACAAAATGAACCGTGCTATGAAAGGTCACTTCAGTGTTTTTGTTGAGCGACCCATAGTTCGTTTAGACCAGGCTAGTCTAAACTAGCTGATATACCGTCTTCTGGAATAAAGCTTTATTTTCATCTATACGGCTTAGGGCGCGTTTACACGAGCAAAGTTTCTATGTCACAGAAACTTTAAAAAAAATGAAAGTATGACAAACATTTTGCGTTTAGGGCGCGTTTACACGACCAAAGTTTCTATGACAAAGTAGGTTTGTCACAGAAAAATTTGCTCGTGTAAATGCCAAAATATGACAATGTTTCTTTGACAAATATATATGGTAAATTAAATTTGTCCGTGTAAACGGAGAACTTTGCTAAAGATTTTGTAACAAAGAACATTGCTACAAGCGTAGAAAATGTGACAAAGATATTGTTTCATCGCTGCAGGTAACTTTGACGAATAATATTTGGTCGTGTGAACACTGCAGCAAATATTTCATTGCCAAAGTTTATGTGACAAAGATTCTATGGCACATTTTCTTTAACAAATAATTTGCTCCGTGTAAACGCAAAATGTTTGTCATACTTTCTTTGTTAAAGTTTCTGTGACATAGAAACTTTGCTCGTGTAAACGCGCCCTTACACGGAGCAAATTATTTGTTAAAGAAATGTGCCATAGAATCTTTGTCACATAAACTTTGGCAATGAAATATTTGCTGCAGTGTTCACACGACCAAATATTATTCGTCAAAGTTACCTGCGGCGATGAAACAAAATCTTTGTCACATTTTCCACGCTTGTAGCAATGTTCTTTGTTACATAATCTTTAGCAAAGTTCTCCGTTTACACGGACAAATTTAATTTATCGAAGTAACTTTACCATATATATTTGTCAAAGAAACATTGTCATATTTTGGCATTTACACGAGCAAATTTTTCTGTGACAAACCTACTTTGTCATAGAAACTTTGGTCGTGTAAACGCGCCCTTAACCTGTGATTAAACTTATTCGTCTTTACTGGGTTATTTTACCACTAACTAAATTAAATGATGATGTCCCCGTTTTTGACATTTTCAAAAGTAGATATCTTCCTTTAATAACTCGTGAAACATTATACTTTTCGAAAATACTGTTACTGTTCTCCGATACAACACCATGACCGATTACTTACACCGTCCTTAATTTTACTCGTCGGCGATATGTTGACAATTTAAGTAGAACCCGATCAGGCTGCTACTTTAGGAGAAGTCTTTTAACAGTCTATCGTGACTCTTAGCATATGCATTTAATGCCATTACGTGCAAGAGAAAGTCGCACAATGCACAAAGAAAACGATTCGGGCGGATATGTATATGTGCTTGTGTAAGTGTGTGCCCATTTATGAAAATTATGTACACTCACCATTCAAATCTGACCGTGGTACTTCTGTTTCTGGAACGAAAAGAGGTACTATTTCCTTCGCCAAGTCCACGAACCCCAGCTTACTCCACTGAACCAGAGTATTCGTGGATATAACAGGAATCGTGTCTGGCACTAAGATGCCACCGTCCGCGGCATATCCAGTGAATAAAGCATCTTCAAAAGTGAGATTTCTAACACCTCCTCTTGTACTTGTATATTTCATTTTAGAATATATGCAGACTATAATAAGATCAATTTATCATGTAGTGTCCTGTGTTATCGTCAGTGTAATTGCATAATTGGTATAAACACCAAGTTATCGCTTTTCAAAGGAACTTTAAATTAACGACGGTGAAGTAAATCTGTTTTTATTTCGGACGGACACACGGCGCCAAGTGTGTGCAGCTATGGTTACGTACCATTGAGCCACTTGGGTAACGTCGATAAGAGAATAGAACTGAACTGAACTGAAATCTGGTTTTTAAATGAGTTATTATGCAAAACAAGCTAGTTCTGACGAAATGTCGTCAGAGAAGTCAAGCCACATTGTGATAGTCCATCTCTGGAACAACATTTATGTATCAGCAATGTAAAATGACACTTCTTGGGCTTTTCTTAGAGATGACCCGAAGTTTAATAAGTGGTTAGTTTTCAGGAAGTTAATACTTGTTACAGTCGAGACAAATACCTGCAGTCTTTTTATGGCCAAAAATTTAGCCAAATCCTAGAAACTATTATACAATATTAAATGAATAGTTACAAATATATTTACTTTATTTAAGTAGCAAAAAATCGAAGTCAGTGGACCCTGAAATATGGGTCAAAACAACCTGGCAACATCGGTAATTGTACATTGCTGATATACTAAAAATGCAAAGTATCAAGTTGCTGCCGTAATAGGCAATCTATCTATCTCTTACAAAAAATAATTAACCCTGAGTTTAACAAGATTGGGGACGTACATACACACACGATCAAGTACACATACGCAGACAATCTGAATACGGTATACAGTGACCGACCAGAATCTAAGGGTAACCGGGTGCTAGAGGCATGTAGCGGTTACCTGTTGTTGCGTTGTGTTTTAGAGACGTTCTCAGTTAAGCTGGGCCATTAGCTATTATTTTTGTCCTTCGTATTACCTTTCTTTAAATTACAAAATAACGGTCCTGTTTACCCTCTGACAAGTAGCCCTCTGTCTAAAGAAGTAGATAAAAGTATCAAGACATGCATGCGTGTTGTTAGACATTTTAAACACTGGTTCGAATAATGATACCCTGGTTTAAAAGGCGACGTTTTTAAATGTCGCAATATTGCCGTTGTATAGGTATGAACGCCGCACGGCTAAAAAGGATAAATCACTGCCTAAAATCGAGTTCCATTATTAAATTCAGGTGATTTCTTATATATTTCCCCGCTTAAACAATATCTAAAGGGTAGTTTTTGCTACGAAATGAGACTTGGAACTAATGTCGCAAATTTTATGTAACCTACGTCACAGCGCTAAATTCGTGATACAATGTATTAACTAAAATGGCCGAACATCATGAGACTTACAAGACCACACGAAGAAATATGTGTTCCTTAATAGTTTATATAATTTGTGCAGATTTGGTCCATTTTGTATATTTTACTCGACTTCAAAGTACATTACCCCAGCATTTTTCTTTAAGAATGTAACCTTACGTCACGGGCTTTTCTTAAAATTGAGCAAAGCAATCGCTCTGAAACTCATGTGCAAAATCCTGCCTAGTAACAGCTACAAGATGGTGTGCTTAGATTTCATGCACTGAAACATTAAATGGTATAAACACGTCAAAAAGTGTGTACTGTAACCTACGTCACAACGTCACTAAGATCACGTTTTTGAAAGCGTTGACGTCATTTGATTAAGCAGCGCTTCATAGAAAACCCCTTTCTTCCAGAAAAGCAAAGAAAAACATTTTAAATTGAAACCAGCCAAAATAATCAACTGTCAGTAGATTGGTAAAAGTACACTGCTACGCATGGCAAAGAAATCGCATGCGACATCGTTCTTCAACGTATCTAAATAACGTCATAAAATACGCCATTTTTAATTGTTAGGGTATGTCTCTAAACATGGTTGGTATTATATAATCTTAAACTATTATCTGAAAATATTTTAAAGCTTTGAAGCAGATATCATGAGCATTATGGTCGTGATTTTTTCCTGAATTCTGACATGGTTGTATATATGGCCATTTTTGTCCGCGAATGGCCCAGCTTAACTGAGAACGTCTCTTTAATGTCCACGTCAACAGCTATGGTCATATCGGGACGGTCAGTTAACCTAACAACACTATTCCTGGGCATGCTTAAACCTACTAAGCGGTTAACCAGTACTAAGTGCACTTACTTTCACCAGTAACTGACAACTGTCTTTCTTCAAACAGCGGAAGGAGAAATGAACCAAGGACCTCTGGCTTATAAGTCAGACGCCCTACCGACTACGCTACACGGCCTGGTTACCTTATTAGATAGTGGACGTTAACCATTCTTTTGTAATACCACTCTGTCTTAGATAAAAAGGCAGGATTTCCGGGAATTTCCCTGTGCACCTGGGTGGCACGGAATATGCCTAATAAGTTTTAAGCATTTGATCAGAACACAGGAATTTGACCTTTTTGTTTGAGTTTCATACGAAAATTTCATCAAAAATGACGTACAACAGAAAATGATCGTCTAAACACTTTTTAAACGTTGCGTACAGAGGAAAAGGGTATTGATATTATAAAACTTCCCCGCAAAGGGTTGGGTATGATACCCTGATCAAATCAGATTACCGGTACAGCATAGGCACTTGTTTCTCAAGAGGAGCTATTAGAGTAGGGCGTTTTGTGTTACGTATTTTCTTAGTGTGATTTGACAGTGTGTATTATATATAATTTGTCTTCATCTTTAGACGTATAATTTACCGCTAAGAGGGCATTTCAAGGATTTTAACTCCCAACATGGGTATTCTATCGCTGGTGTGGTTTACACATTTTGACTACGTTGAAATCGACATCTTGTGTTCATAATCTGAACTAGACCAGACTTACGAACTTTCTTAGTGGTTTTTAACTCATTAATCCTGTATGTAACTATTTCAATGCTTTGACATTAATTAGTTTGCCGCTACACACATTTTCAGCCATTCATAAAATTCCAATACGTAAACGCGGGTGCGGGTTATACTGCTTATCTATTCTCCATTCTCGTTCCGGTGTTTCTACTGACCGAATCCAAAGTACTCATTTCCTTTGGTAATTGCGCAGCTAGATGTAGTTCCACGCTTTAATTAATAATTGTCATCTACCTGAGATAGTTTACAGACAGGTTTCAAGTTTTCTTTCTCGTACAATCGATTCTATATTCATCAGTGAGCAACTAAAACACCAAATGCATCAAATAAAAAACTTGGACTCATTAGTCAAGCCGCAAGACGGCTTGACTATATATTAATATGAGTCCAAGTTTTTAATGTTATGTAGACCTTGAGCTGACAATAGACCCCCCTCCCCCCCCCCCCGGGAGTTTTGTACCCTATAATTTTTCTGAAACTACATTATATAAGAAACAAAATGACACATGTTAGCCCTCTGTACGTTGGGGCGTTAACGTGTAACGTCAACGTCAATTACACTACCCAAATTTACATATTCACGTTATAATAGAAAATACACATTGGTATACACATATACTAAGAACAACTTCTAACCGACCACTTGCTTTGTCTTGAACACTGTCGTTTGAAGATGGTATCCGGACATAATTTTCTTATATTCAGTACTCCAAATGTGTCATGTAAACGTTGTGAAATGTTTTAGCTCAATACCTTTAATATCGTTTACCTGGCAGCAAAGGATGCACATGTACCCCCATTTCGAACTTCGCAAGGATTATGACTGTGGTGGAGAAGGTTTTTTAATTGTGACTAAAATTTTGAATTCTGTATTGAAATAATGCCTTATTATGAATTCTCAAGTTCTTTTAAACATTTTCTAAATATTCGCACAAATCATAAGCATATGCTGACAAGATTCCGAAATGTGGTTCTGTCCGAATCGTGAAAATCTGCTGAAATGTTGCGATTTTCGGAAACAGGGGTACCATTGTCTTTCACTTATTCAATGGTACACGGATAAGATTTTTATTTCAGAGTTACTTGATTTACTTTACCAATACTACAGCTTAATTAAAAATGGAAACATGTGTTCGATTGTTCTTTTTATTTAGCAGAAAACGGGCTATAAATAAGTGGTCGGTTAGAAGTTGGTTCTAGTATATTAGTGTTCGCCCTAAATAATGTTGGTTTTGTCTGTTAGTACATAAATCGCTGTTTCAAAGTAATTGACATGGTCAAGGATAAGTTGACTAACCCGTGAAACGTAGTTTACAGTGTATTTGACGTTTTTCCCCTTCAGTGTCTAAATACATGTAATATAAGGAGCAAATTGTAAGAATTGAAGTGCAGAGAAAAGTTATTGTCATATATATATGACTGTTTCAATATTCTAGTATAAAAAAAAACTTAAGTCTTACAAAACTCGTCAGCAGTCACGATAAATATGTAACGTATATAACCACAACAAAACTTCGGGGAAAAAACAACCAGACTAAATCGCAGAATTGGTGGACTGAAGTTTATACATGCTCCATCCATCTTCTTTGATTCATGCCCAGCTTAGTTAAGTTAGGCAGCAGTGAGCAGTGGATATATTAGATGTGGACAGAAACTGTCTTATTTTTGAAAAATGTAACCTACAAAATGACGAGAAAAGCTAGGAAAGCCAACATCAGCTGCATTTTATTTTCAATGTTATCTGCATTATATCTTAAGTAGACACTGTTGTATATGTAAATATGAAGAAACGCCAATGTTATGTGTCCTCAAACTATAAAAAACATCGGATAGTGTATATTTGAAAAGCAATCTAACAGTAACGTTACGTTACATAATTTAATATGTCGGGGGATAAGATTTGTGAGTCATCTGTTATCAAAAATTTAGTTCCCGGGCGATACGAATTATTCATTGCTGTAGTATTAGCTTACCACTGGTAGTCAGATGGCAAATTTAGCTCTTTGAAATACACAAGAGCTCAGCAAGACGCACATAAGCAATTCGACTTTGCCTTCAATCCAGTTTCACTTAAAAGTGACTTCATAAAAATGATTTTTGTTTTGATTTTATGCATAGAAGTTGATATATGCTGCAACTGATTAATATTTAGGTTCTCATCATGATGGGGATAAAACCAGTTTCGCTAGCTGTGCTGTTGGCTGAGCCATTCAATTACCCTATATACAAATATGCTACTGTGACTGCCAGCCGAGGCAATCAAAAGCAGTACCAACTCTACCAACAGGGATATACACCATTTTTGCTATGCTGTCATTCGAATCGTCAGCCACGAGCCTCTTTGCACAGTAACTGCTTTATTAGGTTTGCAAATATGTGTGGCTCCCGTGGTCATAACTTACATGTTAATTTGTGATCTACGTGATCTGTTTATGCAGCTCCCGGCCATCAAATACATTACAAACTATTAACAATGTGAAAATTTAAGGTTGATAGAAAGTGACATACATAATGACGCATACAAATTTCTGTATTCAGCCTGTTCAGAGTTTTATTTTTCATTATGTTGTTACAAATATTTAACTGGCCAGGTAATTTTGAAAAACCCCATGGTCTTATTTCCACTTGTTGTACTATCAAGGACTAAAGGTGTTACAAAATACAAATTTCAGTCAGACAACTTTTCAATATGTAAGCAACTAAAATTGTTGTTTGGATATTGCCAAAATACTGTATTCTCTAACAGTATTTAACATATTTGGACAAAGATGATAAGATAAGCAGTAAGGTATCATAAATAAGCAGTTTTCAACCATATTTATTGCTAAAAAGTAAACAATATGGTAATACAAGGTCACAGAGATCAAATGCAGTAAGTTATTTAGGTTAGCCCTTCCTTGACATGTATAGCTATGCACTATTTCTATTGTTTGATTATTTGCTCTTTAGAAATACTGTATTACTAGTTATGGATATGGGAAATGAAGAATCCATAAAGTCGCCATGAATACGTTGTATACGTTACTTGTTCGGTCTTTCTTGTCTTTTCTTTTTTTCTCAATATTATGCTGCAAAGCATAACTACAGTGTAGGCGAATACATTCTGAAAGAGAACAACTAAGATTTGCTAATAAATATCTGAACAGCGATGACAAACATTAATATATTCTGTCATTTTCATTTGCCATTTCATTATGTGTGCAGAGCTACTGAAACACTGTCCATGGAAAAAACATTTTTGTCCAACTAAACATACCTTTATGTTCTTTGGTGAATAGATGCTTTAATAGATAGTTGAATGTAGTTAGATCTTTAAGAGATGATTGAATGTAGTTAGACTTTAAAGAGAAAGAAACAAAAGCATAGAAATATAGATCATCTTAAACATAGCATTTATAAATTGCTACAGTATACTAGTAAACTGCCAGTGTCTCTTTTCTGTATTAAATGTTTCTGATACTATTCTCCCTAACTCCTTGTTGACAGATTATTGTTAGTTACATAAATGAACTAAATAAAGCAATGTATTGACACTACCATTAATTATTTTCAAAAGTTTGTTTCTTAACTGTTACTCAGCAATGTTGTTTCCCTTGGTAACCTAAAATATACGATAGTCTTACAAAAGTAAGTATACCCTGCCAGTAAATATTTACCTTAGCTTTGATACCGAACTGTATTTGGCTTAAGTTTTCAAACTTCAGGTTTACTGTTCTGCTTTGTAGTTTTTTCAGTGTGCACGTAAAAACTATACCAAATCCTGTCAATAATCAAGGTGGTACTCCAATTTTCATTGTTAATTACTGATTATTTTATAATTTTATACTAAACACGTCAAAAGCGCTTAGTTTTTAATGTTATCAAACTGATTGTATATCATTTTATATGAGTCCTATATGCAAAATCTATGCTGGCTTAGCTGCGGCTTTATCTTTTTTATCTTTTCTGATGTGGTATTTTGTTTATTTATTTTTTTATTTTCTTAGTTGTATATAACAAAAAGTCACGTATGTTACTGTCTTTAGAACTCAAATGTACAAATGGTAAAAGAAACAAACTGAGCAATGCTATTATGAAATACTTTTATTTTTGATATAATAACAAAGTAAACAGCAAAAAAAAAAACGTTTTACATGTGCAGAATATGTCAATGCCCTTAACATTACAATTTGAAGTATACTGTCTTTAATCTCGTATAAAACACACCTCATGAATCCCTAAAAGTATAACTTAGAGAAGTGTTGCTAGGCCCAAGTACACAATATATCATAAAAACACCCAGACTTATATGTGTTATTGCTTTTATGTGACAGTGGGAAAAACCTGATTAAAGGTATTATAATGAAATATATTTTAAATGTTAATGTTATTTACGTTACTATTAGTAATAGCTTATCATGAAAAATAAAACAGAATGCATTTTTTCTTCAATATTAAAAGGTTCTTTTATGAAGAAACTGCTACCAACGAAAATGAAATGATTCTATCTTCAAATTGTATGAGTTTAACAAGAATAGCCCTCGGTAACGTATATAATCGATCATAATGGCCGACTAAAATGCGTTCAAAATATTGCGGAATTGTTCCATGCTGTTTAAATAGGCTGGCATATTCAATATTACCTTTTACTGCTGTTTTTTAATTCATACAGTGTAGTTCAAGCACTTGAATTATACAGAAAGTGATATGTGTAATATGGAACATTTATAAGGGGGTACTGTGTTCAACATCCTATTTCTCCCAAAGTATACAAGGTAGGATAATAATTTTTGCAGATCTGAAAAGACCAATAAATTGTCTTTAATACAGTAACAAACATTTGGTCTAATATCAAAGGAATAACTTACAAAGTATTTTGGCTGAAAATAACAATTTTAATGGAGTGTAAAGACAAATGTCACGTATATTACACCATGTAGGCTAAAGTGACCTTTCAAACATCCTAACTTTTAGCTTCTGGATTGTTCTATGAGACTCTACTATAATTTTAAACAAAGGGAAGTGACTTCTATTTTTTATAATTTTTGATAATTTTTATTTTATGTTTATTTTTTTAATGGGTAACGTTTGTAACAGGCTGTTACAGCTTAACGCCCCACTCGCCAGAGGGCTAACATGCTGCAAAATACTTCTAAGATGCTGGGCTTTAAGAAAAGTATGGTCTACAAAACTCCCCCTGGGGGGGGGGGGGGGGGGAGGTAAACCATATTTGGCTCATGGCCTAATGCGTTTGGTGTTTTAATTGCTTACTGATGAATAAAGAATCGATTATACGAGAAAGAAAACTTAAAACCTGTCTGTTAACAGTCTCGTGTAGATAACAATTGTTAATTGAAACGTGGGACTAGACCTAGATGCGCAAGTATTAAAGGAAATGAGTACTTTGGATTCGGTCCGTAGAAATACCGGAACGAGAATGGAGAATAGATAAGAAGTGTAACCCGCATCCGCGTAAACCGCAATGGAATTTTATGAATGGCTGAACATGTCTGTAGCAGCAAAATAAATAATGTTAAGGCATTGAAATAGTTACATATAGGACTAATCATTTCAAACCCACTAAGAAAATACGTAAGTCTGATCTAGTTGAGACTATAAACACAACAAGAGCTGTCGCCTGTCAGCATAGCTCGCCTGAATAGGTGCTAGCCCATCACACAGTCGCTATGGTGGTGTGGACTGCTATGTATAAAACTTCAGGCAAGCATGTCCATAATGACAACACATTTATAAACAAAAGCTATCTCAGAAATGTCTTAAAATAAAAAAAAATCAACATGAAATTTCAAAGTCCATGAGCTTGAGGTCAAAGAACTAAGGGGTAGGGGGGAGGAGGGCAGGGCTAGGATGTATCAAAGCTTTTAACCGTTATCTACCATCAGTCCAAGTATTAGTATCAACTGAGTCCATTGTGGCACTGTGAAATTAGTCTTCATTAATATAAAACTAATCAAAATCTTTAAGACAAAACTCAAAGTCCATGACCTTGACATCAAGGTCATCCAGTCGGGTAAGTATATAGTGTTTTGTAAAAACTCAAAAAAGTGTCTAACATCAGTTCAAGTGTAAACTAAATCTCTGCCAAGCATTATGAATCAGTACGCAATTAGAAAACTTTAATAAAGACCAAATTTCCTAAGTCCCTGACCTTGATATCAAGGTCACCGAGCAGGGCTGGGGTAGTACTCTGTAAAACTTTGAACTAATATCTAACTACAGTGCAAATATAAAAAGAATTCATCTATGGTTTCAGGAGAAAACATCCAATCAATAAAAAGCGTTTTTCTAAGTCCATGACCTTGACATCAAGGTCACTGAAGGGGGTGGGGGTAGTACCTTGGAAAACTTTAGACCAATATCTAACTACAGTGCAAGTATCAAAGGAATCCATCAATGGGTTAAGGAGATACTGGGCTTTAGAAAACTTTAACCAAAACATCCAGTCCCAAAAAACTCCCAATTTTCTAAGTCAATGACCTTGACATCAAGGTCAAGGAGTGGGGTGGGGGTGGTACCATGTTAAACTTTGGATCAATATCTAACTACAGTGCAAGTATCAAAAGAATCCATCCATGTGTTAGGGAGATATAGGTCTTTAAAAAACTTTAACCAAAACATCCAATCCGGACGCCGACGCGGACGCGGACGCGGAAGCCGAAGCCGTGGTGACAACAATAGCTCTTCCTGAACTTTCGTTCAGGCGAGCTAAAAATTCGAATTCAGAGTAGGTAAAATGTGTAATCCGTACCAGCGATAGAACACCCGCGTTGGTAGTTAAAATCCCATAAATGCCCTCTTAGCGGTAGAATGTACGTCTAAAGATGAAGACAAATGATATATAATACGGAATGTCAAATCACACTAACAAAATATGTAAAAACACGAAATACGGGAACGCACCAGAATGCACGTGTTTTACCGAAACGAACTATATATGTATATAAATAAATATGGTTTTCCAACACAGATACTCCATTTTTGGGGTTTTAACATGAAGTGCTTATTTGGCGAAAATCATTATTTGAGCCATATACTATTATTGTGCAGAAGAATAACATACACGATACCCTTTAGTAGCTCCTAAAAGAAAATGAATGTTCGGGAATTCTAGTCAACTGATTGAACTTTTTTTTTCATAGTTTTACCTGTACAGCACTTGTTTCATATAAAAACACCCCCAATATTATTGCCTCTCTTGCAACACAAAATGCCCTTACTCTCTTGAGAAACAAGTGCCTGTGCCGTACAGGAAATCTGATTTGATCAGGGTATCATACCCCACCCTTTGCGGTGAAGTTTTATAATATAAATACCCTTTCCTCTGTACGCAACTTTTAAGAAGTGTTTAGACGATCATTTTCTGTTGTACGTCATTTTGATGAAATTTTCATATGAAACTCAAACTAAAAAGTCAAATTCCTGTGTTCTGATCAAATGCTTAAAACATATTAGGCATATTCCGTGCCACCCAGGTGCACATGGAAATTCCCGGAAATTCTGCATTTTTTGTCTAAAGACAGAGTGGTACTACAAAAGAATGATTAACGTCCGTTATCTAATAAGCTAATCGCTACGTGCCTCTAGTGCCCGATTACCCTAAAATTCTAGTCAGTCACTGTATACTGTGTTCAGATTGTCTGCGTATGTGTACTTTATCGTGTGCGTATGTACGTCCCCAATCTTGTTAGACTCGGGTATAGATTTTTGTAAGTGATAGATGAATAGCTTGCCTGTTACGGTATCAACTTGATACTTTAGTACATCAGCAATGTGCAATTACCGATATTACCAGGTTATTTTGACCCATATTTCAATGTCCACTGATTTCGCATTTTTGCTACTTTATACAGTCAATATATGAGTAACTATTCAGTTTACTGCATTATAGTTTTTAGAATGTGGCCAAAATCTGAAAATTTTGGCCATAAAATCCCCATCAATAGACCAAAATAAATAATAATAATAAAGGACTTAAGTATTTGTCTCGACTGTAACAAGTATTAACTCTCTGAAAACTAACGACTTCATCTCTAAGAACAGCCCAAGCAGTGCAATGTTTTACATTGCTGATACATTTATGTCGTCCCAGAGATGGACTGTCACAATGTGGCTTGACTTCTCTGACGGCATTTCGTCAGAACTAGCTTGTATTAATATATAGTCAGTGGGAACGCAGACTCATCACATTTGAGTGATTCATTTTCTGAATGGTCGTCTACGCACAAAAAAGTAATCCCTTTTTTCGCCGGAGAAAAATGGCGGCAAATTTTTGTCAGAAACAGCCCCAAAATAATGCTCATTTGAAAAGATATGCAGTCGTGTTTTTCTGACGGACCAGATCACAATGAAATTTTATGTTTTATTATTGAAATCAGATGCATATCGGTACCTCAATGCAGTTTGCACACCCAAAACAACGATCACAATTTGACAACCATTTTTCAGAAAATTAAAACCCTAAGACAGTACCCCAAAGTTATTTTGCAAAGAAAATTGTCCCAAAAACCAAATTAGATGCCATTATAACTGAACCGTAGTTCATACATTCGACCGCCTTTCAGCGAGGTATATCTACGGGAGAAAGTCTATTTACGTTGAAAATCGATAATGAAGTTGGTCATTTTTACAGCACGTGCGTTTGTCAACACACGGACATTTTTCTGCTGGATCGACTTGAGCCAGTTGAGGAGACCAACTGTTTCTTCATTTATGATACAGTAAAGTTTGTAATCATTTAGCATACTGTGCATTTATTAAGATTTTGCGTAAGTCTGCCTGCCTGTGATTTTTTGGGCTTCTGAATTTACACAGTGTATAAGCGGACAGTCACCAAATCGGAAGCGACAATTGACTGTACACCCGAAAATCATTAGTGACATATACACAACTGGTGAGGTGAACCGGTAAAAAGCAGGTAAGTCCTTATCGAATCTGTTCTTTTAGATGCGGTTTTCGACATCGGGGAGAGAATTAGATGTACTTCACCTGAAGCATTGTCAGTTTGACATATCACAACCCAATCTCCGTGCAAAAATCAAGTTTTCCTGCTTAATCACCAGTTTTGCTTTATTTTCTGTCGATCGACACGGACAATCGGGGTTAAAAAGACTAGAATTATGGCATCATTTCTGTTAAAACCAACATAAAATGATCGCTACACCTTTATCCTGTGATATCCAATAGCTGAATCCATCGAAACATTACTTAAAACAAATATATTGCCTCCTGAATCGCACACGTTCGTCTCATTCGACTGTCCGACTAGTGACAACTGTACCTAATCATTAGCGACATATCAAGAAACAAAAACTGTCCGACTAGTAGTGATTGTATTTTCACATTCATGACGATCATTTGATATTCTGGGGGGGGGGGGGGGGGCGGGGGCGCGGAGGGGGGCTTTGGATATGCAAGAAAAAATAAATGAGCTCATAAGGGGATTTAAAAAAAATCAGTCATCGAAAAACAATGAAAAAAAACCTGGCTCCACCCAAAATTTCTTAAGAAAAGTCTGCAGATAATTCCATTTGAATTGAGTTTTTAAAATGTCACTGGCTTCTGGGGGCGCAGACTCCCCATATTTATAGTAATGTTTTAATATCTACAATTTATTTTTTACACCAGCAGCACCCCCCCCCCCCCCACACACACCCCCATACACATATCATATGTTCATACATTTTACCAAAAACAAATCCTATACAACATTCACATACATGTATTATTGATCAGCCGCATTACGAAGTAAATGTTTCTACTAAATAAAACTGAATTGCAAAAGAGTCAATAGCTTGTGGGACACAAAGCCATTATGGCAAAATAACACTCTAAAAGGAGGCAAAATTCCTAAAAAAAACACCCTTTATTTCTTTTATCATCATTCCTAGTTTTGCTCTATTTTTTCCAGTCTTAAAATTGCCATTAAAATTGGGAAATTGCTTTGGCTTCTGGGGGGGGGGGGGGGGCGTTGCCCCCTAGACCTCCTTTGTTAACTTCTTAGCAAAGAACTTTTAGCCATTTATTAACTTGCATTCATTTATAATGTGACTCTATCAATAAGTATTTACAAGTAGCACATCACACTTGTGTGATGGGCTCTTGGTATTTATCAAACTTTCAAAAGTGCGAATAAAAGCATACAGGGATGTTTGCATCTGTACCATAGATGAACAGGGTAACATGCTCCAGGCACTGGTTTGCAAATGCAAGCTTATTCTTATTCTTATGATCGGTCCCTAAAGGGGACAACAAATACTAATAAGCATTAATGCATGATTTTAGCATGCCTCCCAGCCACAGTTTGATAATTAAACTGCAGCTGCAGAACCCTCAAAACCTCGCTGTTCAGCCCCTGGGTGTACCAGGTTATCGTTGAAGTGCTTTGGGTATTTAATGTATTTACCAAGGTCCACCCATTCACAACCAGGGTCACGGCGAAGCTCTTCCTTTTTTTTTTTTTTGGGGGGGGGGGGGGGGGGGGGCACAGGGGAAGGGGGAGGGGGCCAGTTGTGTTCTGCATCGGGGACAAGAACGTAGATATTCTAGGAAGGTGAGTGTCTGAGAATATGGGGCGATTGTCTTCTGAAAGTGGGACAAGTTGTCTTCTAAAAGATGCAGATGTAATGACAAACAGCGTAGATCCTGCTTCGGGATCTATCGCACTTTCATCGCACTTTAATCACTTTTTTCATCAAATTCGGTAATTTTACTTGAAGGAATATGGAGGCTTCAATTCAATTCATTTCAATTCAATGTATAATTTAACATTGATTCAACACTGACTCTCAACATTTTGCTATAACAGGTTTACCCAAGGGAAGTCAGTTTCTGTGCACAAGGCAGTAAGTATCTGCCATATTTTTGAATAAGTGGGTCAAATTTTACCAAACTTCCATGGATATATCGTTTGGACAAGCCAAATAGCATCTTTGCAAGTCAAGGGTACTAAGGCCACTTTGTTTCTTATGTATGTAAGGAACAAAGTGGTCTTAGTACCCTTGGATTGCATAGTGGTCTTAGTACCCTTGGTTTGTAAAGATGTCTAAAAAGTTGATTAGGTTTTGGTGACTTTGACCCCATTTTCAAGGTCACAAGAGGCCTTAGACTTGACCTTCTGTGGTTTGCGTCAGCATGACAATTTCTTGTACCCACAATATTTCTTGAACCAATTTCACAAACTTGCATGGATATATCATTAGGACAAACATAAGAGCATAATAGATTTTGATCACGTTGACCTTATTTTCAAGGTCTTCGGAGGATTTAGTCTACATATGTGAAAATTTCACTTATACAGTATGCTGTATATCTCTTCAGCCCCCACTTTCAATCTCTTCAGTAAGGGAAAAAAGGGAAGAAACTCGTGCAGAAAGAATTATAATAGTGATTTGAGAAGTAACTTCCCTTATATTGAACTGGCTGACGTACCATAAAGTCTCTAAAGATTGGGGTGAGTGAACTCGGGTTGAACGTCCCACCAACAACGAGGTCATATGGAGACGGGACCTCGGTTTAAAGTATACGACAGACCGGAGAAGCGGGGAATCGATCTTGCGACCCCTGGATGGGTAGTCCGAAGTCTAAAGATTGGAATTAAGCATAACTGTCTTAAAACTGATGTTTGGTTTTTCACTGCAGTAATGCGTCTAAAGATGCAGATGGAATGACAAACAGCGTAGATCCTGCTTCGGGATCAGTCCGACCAAGATCTGAAGTGTTTGTCTCTATATCATATTACTTTGTATCGAAAGTGCAAATGCACTCACGAAAACGCTAGAAATAGGCTAAAACTTTTGCGAATTTGTTAATGGAGTATTGAGGCTTCAGTTCAATTCAATGAATAATTCAACATTGATTCAACACTGACTCCCAACATTGATTCAGCATTGAATGTCTGCTGGGCCTTTAATACTCCTGTATTCCATGTCAGTCCATTGGCTATCACCCCATGAATGCTATAGGGCCTAACCTATTTTGAGTCGACATTTATTAAAGAGAAAGTCGACTGATCAAGTAAATTTTACCGGCGAGACTCCACTTGGCATCTGCGCTACCGAGACTCTTTGGACTGTGGGAGTCGGTATGAGCCGAACAAGAGTTGCAAACAATGTTTGGTTTGTAGATTCAGACTCTAGAATGGGTTGAGTTTTCATACGATTTCTAGAATGAGGAAATTACAAATTTGTAGATCTTTGTAATCGTGTCTGTTCCGCGTGTTGTCGCTGATGACATCACACCAAAACACACATACACATACTTTTCGATATTTGTTTTATATTTGACCTGAGAAAAGGTGCAGACTTGTCAAAGCTGCCAGGTGACAGAGTCGATTCCCCCCCACCCATCCACCTCCCCGTTCCTCTCACCAACCAGCACACCGGGCCTGTGCGACGGAGAGCTGAGGGTGCACCTCCCATAACCGAGCAAATTACATAAAAAAACATGCAGTTTTCTGCCAGAAAGCGAGTTTACACCCCTAAACTAAAGCTCTAAAAGTGTCCTTAAAATCTGGATTTTCTTAACTTTCTTACCCCCTTCAACCCACCCCAACCCCCCACCACCCTAGGGCACCCCTCCCCTCCCGCCACCTCCCCACTCACACTGAAATTCGTTCCAGCCACACCTTCTTACCCTCCGCCCCTAATCCCTTGGCAAAAGTATGTGTACGGGCCTGCACAACCATTCCATTTGATCCTTCAGATGTAGGACCCATAAGTTTTCTCATCCAAAGTGAAATTTCACGTGCTGTCTTAATTGAATAGTTGTTTAGTGGTGTAGCGATATTTGTCTTGCTTTAATTTTTCAAACAGGGTCGCGCGATATAGCATTTGAAATATTGGCACACTGGCTGTCAGCCGACTCACAAGTTAATATCAGTAATACAATCAATTTACTGTTTACGTCACAATTTCATGACGTAACCAGCACTACTGAGCTAGCTTCCTTGTTTACAAACTCTGCGGGTGGGTATGGAATTGTGGTTATTTGTGAATAAAATATAAAGATAGACTTCTGTCATGCATTGTATTTTTAATAAACATATTTAATTTAATCGTGCTTGGTATTCTAGCAATACATGGAATAATGATTCTCTCGATTTTGTCGCAAACGTTCACGGTGCATAACCATATCGGACGCTATCTGTGAAAACTGGACTCTATCTGTGTATTTCGGAGTCTATTTGCGTTAGTTTAGGATTCTATCCGTCCAAAAATGAAAAACGAGATAAGGGTGGGTGTTAATAAACTCTAATATAATTGTAAACAACACATTTTCTTATTTGGCATAAGGTGCACGGAACATCAGACATCTGTGTCTTCCAGCATCCATAGCTGTTATGCCTAAGTCGTATTTACTTTCGAGTCTACAAGCTGGAATGAAGGTCAAGATTTGACAATTTTGAAGAGTGTGTCCACTTTGAACGCCGATCAGTTGCGAACGCAATGGAATGAAAACAGATCGGTTGGATAAGTTTGACGCTAATGAATGAATTTAAAATTTTGTAAGGCTCTGAGTTGAAAGAATATCTCCTTTTTGAAGAAAATCGGATTTATTTACCTTTTACAATGGCACCGGATGCTATATGCGCCTGGCACCAGACTCTATCAGCGGCTAATCGTGCTTCACACAGGACTCTATCTGCCAATATCATCGGAAACCATCTGTGCTTCAGAAGCATGGGCCTACATTTGTCTAGCGATCCGAAAATGGTATCAACACGAGACAGATTTCTATTTAGATATCGTTCATGATTGATTGATTCCTCTTCTTGCACACATTTTTAAACTTTTCAGAGGGTTTTGGTCACCTCAAAGCCGAAGAAATGATACGCGCGTATACATATTTTTGCAGTTGCAGTTATAAGTCATGCTGAAAGTCATCTTGAACAGGCTTAAACCACAAGCCGAAGAGATATTAGCTGAGGAACACGCTGGGTTCCGAGCGGGAAGGAGCACCACAGAACAGATCTTCAGCCTTAGAGTCCTGTGTGAAAAGTATCTCCAACATTAGCAGAATCTGTGCCGTGTCTTCATTGATTTCAAAAAAGCCTTTGACAGGGTATGGCATGCAGCCTTATGGGTCACCATGCGGAGGTGCAATGTCGCTGCAGGTCTAGTTCGCACCATTGAGCAGCTGTACGACAAGGCTACAAGTGCAGTCCTGATCAATGGCAGCACAGGAGAATGGTTCAGAACAACAGTTGGAGTAAGACAAGGATGTCTTCTGACACCCACCCTCTTCAACACTTTTCTCGAACGGATCATGTCTGATACTCTGGAAGAACGTGGCGTTGGGTTGGCATGGGCGGCAGAGACATTGCCAATCTGTGGTTTGCCGATGACATAGACGCTCTAGCTGAGGAAGAGCAGGAACTAGAGGCTCTAGTTGAAAGTCTCGACCAAACCTGCACAAGGTGTAAGATGGAGATCTGTGCTGAGAGGACCAAACTGATGACAAACAGCGCAGATGGCATCCAGAGGAAGATCAAAGTAAAAGGGCAGAAGCTTGGTACTGTAAGCAGCTTCAAATGCATTGGGTCAGTTGTCTCAGATGATGGCTCAAAACAGGAGGTTCTCTCAAGGTCTGCACAAGCCACTTCAGCTCTTACCAAGCTGAAACCAATATTGAGAGATAGCGGCGTATCTCTTGGATCAAGGGAGAGACTTGTGCGCTCCCTTGTCATTTCCATATTTCTGTATGCCTGTGAATCGTGGGCCTTGACAGCAGAGTTAGAGAAAAGAACGCAGGCCTTTGAAATGAGATGCTACCGAAGGTTACTGAACATTTCGTACAAGGACCATATATAACCAATGAGAAGGTTCGCAGGAAGATCCAAGCAGCCATTGGATAATATGATGGGCTCCTGACGCTGGTCGGGAGGCGGGGGCTGGGGTGGTTTGGCCACGTCTCAAGGTCTTCTGGTTTAGCAAAGATTATTCTTCAGAGCAAAGTGAAAGGGGGTAGGGGGTTGACGGAAGAGGAGGTGGGAAGACAATATTAAGGAGTAGACAGGAATGGATTTTGCCAGCTCGGCTAGGGCAGCTGAAGACGGGACAAAATGGAAAAGGATTGTTTCGAAGTCATCTGTGGTGCCCCAACGACCTAGTAAGGTTATGGGATAGTACAGAATGAAAGAATACTTATAAGTACAAACGGTGGTGGACACCCAGAGTTGCGGTTTATTATGAACAACATCTATAGGTTGGTGTAACTACATGCATGATATTAGGTCAAAGAAACCCATAAATGGAGAGCACTGTTAACTTCCTTTTTATCTTTTGAGTGAGCCGTTATCTTTAAAAGTTGAGATGATCTTTAACAGGAAATTATACAGAGTTATCCATAATACGAAATATATCAGTTATCAAAAAGCCAGAGCCATACCGCCGTCGGTCGTTGGGAGTGAGTGTTCCGACTAGTATTTTTCGCCCTAGACATTTAGTCGCTCTAAAAGGTGTCAGGTAAGCCTGTAAAATATATTTTTCATTTGAATATTAAAAGTAAACCTTTTTTTAAAATGTTGAAAGGGCATATAAAGATAGACAAAGGGTGGTCCATGTTTTGTTATTGTTCCCGGTAACCCTTCTGCCGACAAAAGGTTTCTGACATGTATCAATATCCGTCCATGAACTATATTCGGCATGTAGGCCTACGCTGAAATTGAGTTTCATTCTGACACACACGAAAATCTGGATGAAGACCAAACGAGGCGTTTCATTGTACTGGTTATAACCGCTTAGGAGGTCAAAGCCTGCCCAGGAATAGTGTGGTTAGGTTAACTGACCGTCCCGACATGACCATTGCTGTTTACCGTGGACGTTAAGCAACAAATCAATCAATAATTGCTCCACAGCGGTAACACGACGTTGGGTGTAACACCATACAATAACACTACCATGCTGTGTCAAGTCGACGATATGACGTGCTTTTCATGTCAGATGCCTGCATTAGGCTTATGTAAGGAAAGGAAAACAGAGCCCAGTCTTGTGTTGCGGAACAATAACCTCGGAAGTTTTGGTTATTAACTGTAACCGATACGATTACCTTATGACAAATAGGGGCAGAGGTTCGATCAGGTGGCCAAGTTGTAAACAGATAGTCCTGATTTTACTTGAAATACCTTTTTATATGGACAAAATACGCCCAGAGTGCAAACTGGGTGCAAAGTTGCACCCGGGTGTATTTTTCATGCAAACACGGTTGAAAGGCCGTATTAGATAATTTCAAAATCTAGTTGCATTCTCGGAGAATGTTAGGGCTTACTTTTTTCAGCGCCTGAGTAAACGTGTCTTTTTGAGCTCTGACTAGCCTATTCACACAACTGTCTACGGAGTCACCCAAGCTGGTTGGAAGCTATCCTTTGGCTGACTACAAACCTGTTATTATTCATGCAGCGAACAGAATTACACTGATCAGACGGCGCGGATGTGCAGGCTGATTTGCAGCCGAACAACCAACTAAATGTTTTGTACCACTTCAGAAACTGAGGGTGAGGTTGGGCCTGTAAAATCGATTTAAGCCCCCCAGTAATTCATTACTGACCGTTCCAAGGCGGTAGTTCTGTTGTGGTTCTTTGTTGCCTGTTTTTGGTGTCAGAGTTTCTGTGATGTTTTACCTTATGTATGTTATTATTATTTTTGGTTCGGTTTGGGTTGCTGAGTGGCCACCTTTTGGGAACAAGCTGCTCACTCGGTTGGCCATATGTTCTCTGTATCTTGATTATTTGTAATCTTAGTTGTTTCCAACTATGGTTTGAGGGCTGGATTTGGATTTTGATTGTTTCAGTTCCTGGTCTTTGCATACATTTTACTTTTATTATCAGAGTTCTTGTGGTTGTGCTGTGTGGCGGCCCCAAAAAGTCTCCCCGCACATCCATTTAATGCTCTTATTCTTCCAATCCTCAGGGGTTGGTTGCAATCATTTTCCATTATTCATGTCCCTTAATACCATTCCATTTCGATACTGAATTGGAGGTCATTAATTGACCGATATTCGCACCCCGTTGTATAACTAATTCTTACGTTTCTGTCTGTGGTCTTGTATTAGACATAGATTTGAGATGTGGGTCTTTGTTATACCATTCCTTTTCAGAGGGAGTTTGCTTTAACAAAATTATGTCTGTTTTATTTAATAACCGGTGTGAATGTCGCGCTTTTCTTGACGGTATCAACCCACTATACACAAATATGACTATTACAAACAGATTAAGAATTACAATATCTCCCCTAAGGTTACATGCTGCGTCTTCTGTACGGATTCCCAATTCTACTCAAAGCTTTCGAGCTTTATTACCTACAGTTAGAATGAGACCTCTAAATTTGTTTTCGGCATCATCTGTCAATCTACATGGAGCATCAAATGCTAACACTTTTCGCAACAATCTACGAGTAAGGTTGTCCCCAATTAAATCACCAGTTTTACGTAAATACCCTAATCCGTTCAAAAGACCTAGTATGTATCCTAGCATTTCTAAGTGCAATGCCAAGAGTTGCAACTGTTGTGAACATTTATGTACCGACTCTACTATCACTTCATCTGTGAATGGTAGGACTTTTTCAGTAATTAACGATTCTGATTTGGATTGAAAATCAGAGAATCTGATATATATTTTAACTTGAAACACACAGAACTGTAATATGCAATATGTTGGACAAACTTATCGTAAGCTGAAGACTAGATTTGGTGAGCACTATCGTAAGATTTTAAAGGCTAAAAAGATAGATACTTTTCTATACCAACATTTTAAGCGTACTGGTCATTCTCCTGATAATGTTTCAGTACAAATATCTGAGAAGTTATCATATGATCATAATTCTTCTGCTCGATTCAATAACATAAAAAGATTCGAAACTGAATTAAAATGGATAAAATTATTGCAATCAGCTTCTCCACTTGGTTTTAACGATAACATCTACCATGAGGGAAATATCTCTAAAATGCCAGATTTTGATGTGTTTTCTCTTTTAGAAATTCGAAAACGTAAATCCAGATCTCATGGTATAAGACAAAAAGGAAATGATAAACGTAAAAGATGTGCTGCCAAAAAATCTAACACTTCTCTTAATGATTTATCAACAAAATTATTGGAACATGGCCGACATGCTATGCTTTCAATTCTTAGTTCCCTACCCATTCCAGTCTTACGCAAATTGGATATAGAGGCTAATAGGTTTTACGATAGAAATCACCAAATGTACGAAGCGGCACTTCTAACTAGATGTTATACTCAACACGCTCTCCGTCCACTAATTGATTCTGAAATCAATCATAAAAGAAATTTCATTAAAATCCCTTTCATTAACAAAGGTATTGACTTTATAGATTTACCTAGTATATTTCAGGATAAATCTGTTACATCTTCCATACCTGATTATTTCCAAAATTCTGAACCACCTATTATTTGTTATAAGTATAACAAACCGATTAGAAGTATCATATTTAATTTCAATAAACTTGTGTCTGATCTTGACATCGATGCTAATACTCCTGATTCATGAGATTGTAAAGATTCCAAATTTATTTACCCATCAGCAGGTCATGTTGTGACTGGAAATTTGAAGATCATCCCGGATTCTAGAATTCGTAACATTGTTTCTAAGGGTCCTAAGTATAGATTCCCTTCCCATATCGATTTCAACAGATGTAGGGAAGAAATTGCATCTGCATTAAATGATTTTGGTAATCGTTGGTGTAAACGAGAGGGTGTTGAAAGTAACGCTTTAAAGAAATGGAAACTAAGTATCTTTAATATTGTGGATAAACGTATAAAGTTTTATTCACACAATACTAATCTTTTACCTCCTAAGCCTAAATCTTCCTTTAGATATTTGAAGCAGGGTATCCAGGATTTTCATAGGAAGTATGTTTTGGTTCCTGCTGACAAGGCCGCAAACAACATTGTTGTTGTTTGTCGGATGCACTATATCAACACTTTGAAGCAGGAACTTAACGGCACCACGGCTTACGAAGAGACTTTTACAGATGAGAAGACTGTCGTTAATAGCCACTCAAATAATTTGCCTTTAAAGTTTGCTGTTAACGTTAAGGAACGCCAAGACAAACTTCCTACGATGTATTGGTTACCTAAGCTTCATAAAAAACCGTATAAAGCTAGATTCATTGCCAACTCTAGCTCTTGTACCACTACAGAATTATCTAAATTATTAACTTCTTGCCTCACTGCTGTGAAATCTCGTGTCATTTGGTACTATGAGACAGTGTATGAGAGGTCAGGGAAAAATATGTTTTGGTCTATAAAAAATTCTGGTGAGGTACTTAGTAAACTGAAGTCAAGAGGGTTCCGTGCGACTAGTTTGTCCACTTATGATTTTTCTACTCTTTATACCACATTACCCCATAATTTAATAAAGGAAAAACTTGTTGATTTGATTGAGAGGGCCTTCAAAAAGTTCTCAAAAAATGAAGATACCCTTTATATTGCCTGTAACGATAAGAAAGCGTTTTTCACTTCTACTGACCGTAAACTATATAGAGGATATAGTCTTTGGTCATGTCAGAATGTATGTGACGCCTTATCATATCTCTTAGATAATATTTACATCAGATTTGGTAATAAGTTATACAGACAAATTGTTGGTATTCCGATGGGTACAAATTGTGCTCCTCTTGTGGCCGATTTGTTTTTATTTTGTTATGAAAGAGATTTCATGACTTCTCTTTCTGTTGATAATCAAGCTGATATCATTGAGGCACTTAACTCAACCTCTAGATATTTAGACGATCTTCTGAATATTGATAATCCTTATTTTGAAAGCATGGTTAACCAAATTTACCCACCTGAACTTAAATTGAATAAAGCTAATACTTCAGATACCGAGGCCCCCTTTTTGGATTTACATCTATCTATTTCTAACGGTTTTGTATCTTCTAAAATTTATGATAAACGTGATGACTTTGACTTTGATATAGTTAATTTTCCATTTTTGGATGGTGACGTTCCACGTCGTCCCTCTTATGGAGTGTATATTTCTCAACTTATAAGATTTGCTAGAGTGTGTAGTCATGTAGATGACTTTAATGATCGTAATAAATGTTTAACTGCTAAACTTCTTCAACAGGGCTATCGGTATCATAAGCTTAGAAAGGCTTTTTCTAAATTCTATCGCAGACACCATGAATTGGTTTCAAAATTTGATGTCGGATTAAAATTTCTTTTACACCAAGGCCTATCGGAACCAGAATTTTATGGTGACTTAGTATACAAATTCAAAAAGATTAAGGGTAGGACTGATTTTTCTGATCAATTCCGAAAAATAATAATACGTCACAAACGTATTGGCTATAATTTAAATGTTATGCGACAGTCTGCATGCTTAGTGATTAACCCAATCACGGTTGATAGCTTTGCTGCACTCTTTAATTGCACACCGGGGGATCGGTCGTCAGACTCTATGATGGCCCCGACCTAAAGCTATATATTTTAGTTGGTTGGGACCGGAGCCTTTTTGTCTGTTGCTTGGTCCACCGGGGCTCAACTGGTGACCTTCTTTTGCTTCAGATTTCCAGTGGGGTTGTTTGGCAGGACAGGGATCTCCACCTGTCAGACGGCCCGTTGTATCTGTTGAGTCCTCGTCTTTGCTTCTTCATGGTGTTGAAATTTGATTTATGTGTTTACCGTGATGATTCATTGACGAGTTAGAGGGTTATCATGCGAACCGAACAACCAACTAAATGTTTTGTACCACTTCAGAAACTGAGGGTGAGGTTGGGCCTGTAAAATCGATTTAAGCCCCCCAGTAATTCATTACTGACCGTTCCAAGGCGGTAGTTCTGTTGTGGTTCTTTGTTGCCTGTTTTTGGTGTCAGAGTTTCTGTGATGTTTTACCTTATGTATGTTATTATTATTTTTGGTTCGGTTTGGGTTGCTGAGTGGCCACCTTTTGGGAACAAGCTGCTCACTCGGTTGGCCATATGTTCTCTGTATCTTGATTATTTGTAATCTTAGTTATTTCCAACTATGGTTTGAGGGCTGGATTTGGATTTTGATTGTTTCAGTTCCTGGTCTTTGCATACATTTTACTTTGATGTCAGCATGTGCACAGAGCATGTTTTATCATGACATAGTCCACAAAAACGCACGTATCAACCGCCCTGTCTGTCAGTTTGTCTGTCTGTCACTGGTCTGTCTGTTGGTTTGTCTGGCCTGTGTTCTGTCAATCTGCCGGGCCTCAAGAAAACTGGGCCTTCAGAAGTTTTGATTAGACTAGCCATAAATCAGTGCACTCATGCTTGCATGTGCCTTCTACGAACGTTATACTATCAAAACAGCAAACAATAAAGACACAAAAGTTCCCTCCCTTGAAAATATATCCTTTCAATAGCCGTTTTGGCTGATGCAACCACAAGTTTGATATTTTACGACGTTTTTGACTGAAAAAAAGAAATCAAACATCACAAGTAAGGTCCGCTGCCTTGAGGACAACATCTGTCCGTTGGCATAAAATTACATTATTTTGGAGACACAAATAGAATCCGGAACATTGAAAATAATGGGTGGTGTCCTTTAAACATTGATATTAACGTAAAGATTTTATTCATACACCTAACGACATGTGTAAATTATCAAGAACATAATTATCTTCGTAAATTGAGGACAAAATTCATTACCTACAAATAAAAACACTAAGTTTTGCCTTGTTTTTATGGGTCATGTACGCTCCTGCACTATCACGCTGCATTTGATTTCACTGATGACAAGCACTGGACATCGCTAGCTGAATAATATCGACGGAAATATTAGGAAAAATCAGGTATGTGTTCCGTGGAAACCATGAAACCCAGTAGTTACACGTTTTGTCCCTTTTTCTTCGACTGAATAGGCGAAGCGTCAATGGCAAGTAACAAATAGAGTCCGTAGCACTCACAGATAGAGTCAAGTAACGCAGATTTTCACAGATAGCGTCCGATATGGTTATGCACCGTGACGTTGAAATGCATAGCCGGGCCAGTGATGTAAACACTGTTGTCCGCCATTTTGTTGAAAACAACAACAACAAATTGCGTAGAGTACCCGAAGATTATTTTGCAAAGAAAATTGTCCCAAACACCGAATTACTTGATTTTTGTCACAGGGAAAGGGCGAATACCATGGTTTTTCATGGCATGTGTCCGCCGGCGGGAGAAAGTCGAATTGTTTTGAAAATTGCTTTTGAAGTTGACTTAAAAAGTCGTCTTTCGACGATCGTGTCAACTGCTCGAATGCCGAGTATCTCGGTGTTCAGTTCGGATCTCAGAGAACTAGGAAATTAAACTAAGATGTAAGGAATAAAACCGTGTATTATTTTCGGCTGTGTGTAGTTTGATTCGCCGACAAAGCAGCACTGAAATTGCGACCCGTTCGTCGATTGAATCTGAATCTGAGGAATTTCGAACGTTTTTTTCGTTGCTATCTGTATAAAAATATCACTCCGCCATGGATACGCGTTCCCACTGGTCAAGCCGTCTTGCGGCTTGACTAAAAATCTGCCGCTACAAAATAACTGCGGCATACCTCATGACCGTGATTGGGTTATTTCGATTAGTGTAAAGGGCAGGATCGAGGGCAGCGTTAAATAATTGTTGCTCCCATAGACTTCTATAGTGACCTCTACTGCCTTTGACAGTGTGCCACCCTTTATACAATGTTGCTTCACTATCCAGATTTGCTCTAATTTCAAGCCAGAATGTTATACAGTAACATAAAATAGGGAAAACATCACATTACCCAGCACTTTTTTGGCACTTACAGGATGTTGACATCCAGCTACCACTATCCCGCAGAAAAGGGCCAATGATTTGCTAAAAGTCACCAGTCATCAAGTATGGCTCCGGTCCGTGGAAACACCCCAAACCAGCCCAAAACATCCCAAACCACCCCAAACCACTTTCATACCACCCCAAACCAGCCTCCCTGGATACAAAGTAGAACCCCCCCCCCCCCACCACCAAGACGCCAACATTTCAGGTCAATTGGCGAGTATTAGTTCTTTCCTCCCCTCCACACCTTCATTCTTTAATTAACGTGCCACTGCGCAAGGGGTGGGGTTCTAGTTTGTATCCAGGGTGGCTGGTTTGGAGTGGTATAAATGGTCACCCCTCCTCCCCCGCCCCCCCCCCCCCCCCTGCCCCATCTTGCGTGACATACATAAACGTACATAACAATTTACTTTATTATACTGAGATTATTAATTTTTCGTTAATAATTAAACCCGAAGTTATTAAAAGAGATAGGGGAGACCGGGGATAGTTGATGCACTTTTTTGACTTTTTGATATATCTCGTGACCGGACTGCCCAATATTGATCATCTTTGGTTATACTAAAAGGTCTGTCTTTTCTGCATTTAAAATCTAATAGTAATCCTGGAATTTTGGTATATTTTCCCTCCGTTTCAGTTGATTTCTTTAGGAAGTCGAATGCATCAACTTGCCCCAGTAGTGGGGCATGTTGATGCAACGCTTGGGGCAAGTTGATACATGTTTTTTTTCTTGCCTTTACAAGTCCATGCAACGAATACTACAGTAAATTGACCGTTTTATGGACAAATGGGGGTTTCCTTGATTCTAGTTAGATACATATATCAAAATTATTTTAGCCATTGAAGTTACATGTATCTCCAGTAAAAGATCTCTAGAAGGGATGTTTGTATATATGAATAATTGTACGATAAAATGATCAAAACGTTCTATACTTTTATTTCTGAAACTCTAGAGCATTTTAAAGGGGAAAAGAACATTTCATTGTCATAGATGCTATATTGAACTAGAAATGTTTTTCAGAGAAAAACTGATGTCCCCCCACAAGCCCATTTCCCATCCCCTCTAATGAATAAAACGCCTGCACAAGTAAAATATCTAGTAGACGAGAAAATCCATCCACTGGTTCTTAAGATATCCTACATAGATGACTATGACCTTGAAAATCAAAATCACCTCTTAAACTTGTCCCAATGATGTATCCATGCAAGTTTGGTGAAATTTCATCCATTGGTTCAGGAGATATAGTGGGTACAAGAAAATGCATGTAAGTCCTCCAGTGACCTTGAATATGAGATCAAGGTCACCAAAATCTAATCAGCTCTTAAACTTGTCCCAATGATGTATACATGCCAGTTTGGTGAAATTCCATCCATTGGTTCAGGAGATTTTAGTGGGTACAAGAAATTGACATCTAAGTCCTCAAGTCCTTGCAAATGAGGTCAAGGTCACCAAAATCTGACAAGCTCTTAAATTTGTCGCAACAATGTATCCCTGAAATTTTGGAGAAATTCCATTCATTGGTTCAGGAGATATAGTGGTTACAAGAAATTGTCATCTAAGCCCTCCAATGACCTTGAAAATAAAATCAAGGTCACCAAAATCTGAAAACCTCTTAAACTTGTCCCAATGATGTATCCATGCAAATTTCGTGAAATTCTATCCATTGGTTAAAGAGATATCACTGGTACAAGAAATTTTCATCTATGTCCTCTAGTGACCTTGAAAATGAGGTCAAGGTCACCAAAATCTAATCAGCTCTTAATCTTGTCCCAATAATGTATCCATGCAAGTTTGGTGAAATTCCATCCATTGGTTCAAGAGATATCGTGCATACAAGAAATTAACATCTATGTCCTCCAGTGACCTTGAAAATGAGGTCAAGGTCACCAAAATCTAATCAGCTCTTAAACTTGTCCCAATAATGTATCCATGCAAGTTTGGTAAAATTCCATCAATTGGTTCAAGAGATATCGCGCATACAAGAAATTAACATCTATGTCCTCCAGTGACCTTGAAAATGAGATCAAGGTCACCAAAATCTAATCAGCTCTTAAACTTGTCCCAATGATGTATCCGTGCAAGTTTGGTGAAATTCCATCCATTGGTTCAAGAGATATCGCGCATACAAGAAATCTGTCACAGGGACGCCGACGCCGACGCCCGGGATCCGCACTGAAAACAATATGTCCCCCCTCACCTTTGGTGGGGGGACATAATAAGCCGGGGTCCAGCAATTCGTACAGTTTTCATGTGCGCACAGCGAAGACTCAGACCAGCCTGTGCATCATCACATTCTGGTCAGAGTCTTCACTGGCCATACGAAAAGGTATGGTCCTTAGCTATCCACAGAGCGCACAGCAAAGACTCTGATCGGACTGCGCGGATGTATCGAGTCTTCGATAGGCGCACATGTAAAGTGGGAATTGCTGTGACATGGCCCGAATGCCATTGTATATTTGTTTGAATATAATAAAATACATCGTATTCTAAAATACAACAAATCCGAAATGTTTCAACTATTGTACATAGTTCTCCATCAGTTAGAGACCAAGTCCATCCAAATATTGTGAACAGCTCATGCAGTACAATAGGATTTTATGGTGCATCAACATGCCCCATGCTCATTGCATCAACTTGCCCCAACCATGCCACACGTTACATTCAGCAAGGTAGACAACTAACACACAATATTTTCCTTCAAAAGAGCATATGATTTTGAAGATGAAAGATTTCTCCACCTGTGTGCATAAAAGAATTATGAACAACCAGAAACAAATGCGCACTAAACGAAAAATTGCAAAATACCATAAATTTACTTAGATGTGTCAAAAATGAATTTTTCTTCACCAAATTTTCATTTGTTGTCGAAATTCCGCAAAACTTCAGGAAAAGATGGCAGATGTCAATGACTACTATAATTCGTCATTTCTGACGTCCATAATGACGTCATTGACTTTTTATTCCTACTGCATCAACTTGCCCCGTGCATCAACTATCCCCGGTCTCCCCTACATACATACATTTCATGGGTAAACACTTATTAAAGTGTTCTTTTTATTTTGAATCTATATAAATATTGTTTGGGATGGGTGGGAGCGGTGTTGGTGTATGTGTGGGGGGGACAGGGGGTGATGTGAATCTGGGGAGGCTGGTTTGTGGTGGTTTGGTAGAGGTTTGGGGTGGTTTGGGGTGTTTCCACAGACCCGTATGGCTCCACAGACCAAATCACAAATACTTATTTCTTTTCAATATCCATAATATCAAATAAAACTGATTTCTACATTTCACTAAAACATCAATTACAACCTCACCAGCATCATAAACCACTGAAAGAGCACCATATGACAATTGTAGTCCCGAGTTTCCCTGCACTGTTTTGAACATGTTCAATTTCGCGTCTTCCTGGCCGAATTGGTTCCCGGTGCCTTAAACAGTGGCTTATTTGCGGGCACTCGGCGTGCAACTATGGTTACGTACCGCTGAGCCACTACGAGAATTGAAACATAACAGAACAGTAAACAGCGGCTCTAAGCCCTCTCCCTGACCGAATGGAGGTAGCCAAAGCAGGACAACAACAAACGGTAAACCGTCGATTCACGCTGTTTTCTCAGGCGTGTCTGTCCCGACTTACATCCATGACCACCATATTCTCCGGCCGAAAATCTACCCGGCCCGATTAACATTAAATTTTGACCTCAGTTAAAAATTGACCCGAAAGGGCAAAGCGCTCAATGTTGAAAATTGGCCTATGGGGTCATTTTTCAACGGAATCGCTCTTTAACATTAAATTTTTATCATTATCAACATGACGTTAACATTTTCCCCCATTAAAAAGAACGACGGCGGATCTATGCTCGTAGCTTCACACAGAGTGATTGCTGAAAAGGTGCTGGATTTACATAACCAACGTCTACCGTTCGTATGCTCTCATATGTATACAGTTACTAAATAAGGTTATTGTTGTAGCCCCATCCCTACCCCATCGTCTCATCATTACGCTCAGGAAGAGCTTTTACATGATGTGCTTGGTGATCCATAATGGGTTGCTCATACAGAATCAGTATCAGAAGTGTATACTGGTGATACGTCCAAAGACAATCATATTCACCCAAAGATACGTCTAAGAAAGTCAAGGATCCTAGTAGCCTTTGTGCAATTATTGCTGACATGTGTATTCCGTTTTAAAGCATTGGTAATGGTTATGCAAAGATACTTGATATTCTCTACGTTTTGGGTACTTGACCACTTTCAGTTATCGAGGACCGTTCCCTCTAAGGTATAGGAAGCATCGATCGTCTTTATTCGTTTTCTTGTAATCTGCATTATATTGCATTTGACTAGCCCTCTTTCTAGTCCAACACCCTAAACATTCTCTATCCTCCTGAAGTTTCACAGTGTCCTTACTATCTCTGATTGAATGATAGCAAAGATAGTCGTCAGGAGAAAGTCTTAATTCTATGTCAGTATCTTCTGTAATATTGTATAAACGAGGCCCAATCTGATTTAACTCCATTTGCTTCTATGCGCTGCTGCCTACAACAGAGAAAAATCTATCAATACTATATGTACACCATACAGCTTACATTTAATTGATTCATGAAATGGTGTGTCAAAAGCTTCTTAAAATCCAAGATAAAAGTATCAACCTGTCCACTCTTAACCAAGATCTTGGCCCAGGCGTTTATAACCGTGATCACTGATCAACTGAATTTTACAACTATGCCTCTAGCGGAATGCATGTTGTCTGTCTGACAAATGCTTATGTGCATCCAAATATGCAATTTATATGTTTTCAAATATGTTATTTCATAATTTGCAGTGAGCAATGGACTTGGAGTAATTAACAAGAGGGCCATGAGGCCCTGAATCGCTCACTTGAGTATGGTGGCCATGAAGGTCATGTGACCCAGGCCGATTGAATAAATTTTCGTTCCCTCAGCCCCTGGAGGCTGTGAATGAAATTTGGTTACAATTAGCCCAATGGCTTTTGAGGAGATGTCTTAAACTGTCAAAATATGTGAGACATGGGCCAGAGGTCAAAGAATGACCTTGACCTCTTGTACCCGCAAAACTTCCATGTACTAACTAAGACGACTGTATATACCAATTTTAGGCCAAAATCTTCTAAACTTGTCTTGAGTCTTATATTCTAGCATTTTCCCATACTTGACCTTGCTTTAAAAAAGGTCACGGTCAGCCCAAGGTCATCGTTTGAACAATCTTGATAGTACTCAAGTTCCTGATGCTATATACCAAGTTTCAAGGCCATCAATCTTGGTTCTTGAGAAGAAGATTTGTAAAGGCTTTTGCCATATATGGGCATGGCGACCATGTTGGTCATGTGACCAAGACCATTTGAACAAATTTTCGTTCCCTCAGCCCCTAGAGGTTCTACATAAAATTTGGTTACAACTGGCTCAGTGGCTTTTGAGGAGATGTGTGAAATTGTCACAATATGAGGGACTAGGGTCAAAGGTCAAAGGATGACCTTGACCTCTTGTACGCATAAAGTTTCATGTACTCATTAAGATGACTGTATATGCCAATTTTCAGGTGAAAATCTTCAACAGTTTCCAAAAATCTTATGTTCTAGCATTTTCCATATAAAAGCTACAGAAAGCAAAATTACTACAAATCAAGTATCTACTGCAACCAACGTCCTTCTAAAGGCGATGGCAATTTGTTACGGTCAACTGTCAGATAAATTGTTCCGCCGAAAAACCGATTTCTTTTGATTAAGTTATAACGGTATTAAAACCCCTCAGTTAAAGTCGCGGAAACTAGATTTGTGACGTCAGAGCCTCGCTGTACTCTGTAAACCTCGCGCTAACAAAGTGACCGCCGCGGAAGTCGTTAATAATGTAGCTGACGGGTACCGTTAAAGATAAATTTTTTGACTAGGATCAACTGAGCCGACGTCTATGAAGAAATGACTTTAATTGACTGTCTTTTTATTATTTTGAGATAACGGGACGTTTCTGAACCTGCTCCAACTATGACATGTTGCAGTAGTGGAATGACGCGTAGTAACCTTACCATACAAACGGTCAAGGTCAACCCAAGGTCATAATTTGAACAATCTTGATAGTACTTGCGTATCTGATTCTACATATCAAGTTTCAAGGTCATCGGCCGATTGGTTCTGGAGTAGAAGATTTTAAAGGTTTTAACCATATATGGCCGTGGCGGCCATGTTGGTCATGTGACTAGGACCGTTTGAACAAAGTTCCGTTTCTCGGCCCCTTAGAGTCTCTACGTGAAATTTGAGGACAACTGGCCTAGTGGCGTTTGAGGAGATGTGTGAAATTATCAAATTATGAGAGACCAAGGTCAAAGGATGACCTTGAACTCTTGTACGCATAAATTTTCATGTACTAATTATACCAATTTCCAGGTCAAAATCTTCAACAGTTTCCAAGAAATCTTATGTTCTCGCATTTTCCCATATAAAAGCTACAGAAAGCAAATTTGATCATACCGTAAAAAAGTCATGGTCAACCCAAGGTCATAATTTGACAATCTTGGTAGTACCCGCGTACCCAATGCTGCATACCAAGTTTCAAGGCCTTTGGTCTATTGGTTCTGGAGAAGAAGATTTTTAAAGGTTTTTATCATATATGGGCGTGGCGGCCATGTTGGTCACGTGACTAGGACCGTTTGAACAATTTGAACAAATTTTCGTTCCTAAGTCTCCTGGAGGCTACATATGAAATTTGGTTACAATTGGCCCAGCGGTTTCAGAGGAGAAGTCGTTTGAAATTGTGGACGGACGACGGACGGACAACGGAGCCTTACCATCCTATAAGCTCCCCCGGAGCCGCTGGCTCAGGTGAGCTAAAAACCTTGTTGTTGTCATAATATTCATTTCATACTAAGTGAAAGAATAAACTCTTAATTCTAAATTTAACCTCTCGTCCAGTATAGTAGTAAGAACATAGAAATGTTTTAAAGAGAAAAACGGATATCCCAACCAACCTCTTTCCATCCCCAATAATCTCCCACGACTGCATTCCCATCCACTCGTTTCTTTTACCTAAAACGTTGCTGTGTTGATATAACCTACCAACATGATCAAAGTAAAAAGATGGGCACTGATCAGGAATTAATACAATCAAATCCCACATTCCGCTCTCAAAACCAATAGGGAAATAAGCTCATGCACACAGAAAGTGACACAAGTTTACGAAAGACACGCACAGTAAACAGAATGAGCAGCTCTTTCCCAAACAAATGGTCATTCAGCTACCCTAATAACAGCATCTATTTTTACTTATTTTTCTATTTTAATTACAAAACAAAACAGAAGGCAGATTGGGCAGCAGTTGGTGGAAATCAATCCAAACATTTAAGAGACATATATCATAGGTCAAGAAATGTAGAATAAAATTTAAATAACCATAATCTGTTGTTTTTTTTATTTGTCATTTCGGGTTATACCCAGTGGATGCCCATTCGTGTATGCACTGTGGTATTTTGACGTAACTGCCTTTTTGACCATACAATCCCTTCATTAAATACCTTTACCCAACATAAGTTAGACATTTACCGTTACTTTGCATGACACAATACTAAAATGCATGCTCACAATGCATGCTCTAGTGCACTTGCCAGTTAGATACTGAGCATATAAGATCTGTACTTTTCTGTAAGATCTATGTCTAATCTTTTGTTGTGACATTAGATATATATTGCATATATTTAATTACAGATATGTGCTTTTTCATATTTTGCATTTAGAAGGTGTTAGCTGTAAAGATTAAAGTTAAGATAATTATAGTTTGTCAAGAAATTTTCAGAAATATTTGAAACAGTGTGTTGTACATGAAACTGCAAGACATTCAAGTTTGCTGTATATTTCATAATACCATTTCATTTCACCATTTTACCAGCTTACTTTGTCTTAACTTGTTACATATTTAATTGATATAAGGGCACTTGCCAGTTAGATATTGGGCAGATAAGATCAATAGTTTTCTGTAAGATCTATGTCTAATCTTTTTTGTGACATTAAATATATATTGCATATATTTAATTACAGATGTCCATGATGTGCCATTGATATTGAGTTGAACCATCTGCATATACAACCATTAAATCATCTATACATAAATTGCATACTGTTCATTGTGTATTCAACCCCAAAGGTGAAGATTCCAGTCGGTGACATATATCAATTTTTCTTAATATATTTAAGTCCTCCTGTGCACCAGCCCTGACACTCATATATCAAGCTTCCCATGAACAAGGCCAGATTCCTGATGACTGGAAAAGAGCCCCTGTTCCAGAAGGGAGACAAGAGCAAGGCTGCTAACTATCGGCCAGTTTCACTGACATCCTGTTGTTGCAAAATCATGGAACATATAATACATAGTCATCTCATGAAATTTCTGGAAAGTAACAAGATTCTAAGTGATTACCAGCACGGCTTCAGGAAGAAAACATCCCGTGAGACACAGCTCATCACCACCATACACGACCTCGCAGTTGGACTAGACAACGGCAGCAAGTTGATTCTACTTTGTTGGACTTCAGCAAGGCTTTCGATAAGGTTCCACATCATCGCCTGGCAGTCAAGCTCCATCACTACGGCATCAGAGACAAGAATCTATCCTGGCTCCAAAGTTTCCTCGGCGATAGGAATCAGCAAGTTGTCCTTGATGGGAAGACATTTTCTCCTGCTGCTGTCACATCTGGAGTTCCACAGGGTACAGTCTTGGTCAGATTTTTGACCGTTTGGATTAGTCATTACCTGTCCCTATATGCGTAGCCTGTTTGTCTTGTCTTGTTGATAGTATTCTCCCTCTTTCTAGTCAGAGGCACCACAAATCTTGTGTTGAGATTAATTAGTTTAAAACGAAAAGTTTCTAACAATTTTTAAAAGTTCCGTGCTCAACACTAAAATTATCTTCTATTTACACTGAGTGGTGTCTCCATGGGCAGCCATTACACATATTGTTGTTTACTCAAAAACAGCCTATTCAAATGAATCTTATAGAAAAAGTCTCTAGATAGCTCTTCAACAGAGATGATCACACTGGATAGTTCTGGAACCATAAGGCGAATATTGTCTGGACAAGTAATGATTTTCAAAAAGTTCTCCCAGCTATTGAAATATGAGTTCCATACACTGGTATCGGTATTGTCAATAACCAAACTCATGAGCTGACTGACAGTAGATGTTCGTAAACTGTGAAATGCCGGACACCGAGTCACCACGTGTCGAATATCTTCCACATCTAGCTGACACAATCGACAGCTTGGATCAACAGTCCTGTTACTAAACACATGCCTATTAGACTGGAGTATATAGACACCAGTGAGAAATCTGGCTTTAATAACACCTTTCCTGACTGCCGACACTGATTCCACATTTTGCCATACCAGATGAGTTCGACCTACACGTAGATCACACACTGACAGGTACCTCAAAGTTTTCTTAGACTTTATATCATTCACGTACAGCCTCGTCCAAAAAGTCTCTAAAGCTTTTCTACAGAAGTTTCCCGAAGTTTGATGCTATAAGCGGCCATTACTAAAACCTTGTACCGCACCGCACCGGCTAAGACCTTGTACCGCACTTACGGACATTTCCGTACAGTGCCGAGTAAATTCCGAACTTTACCGCACTCACGTTATAAAGGAATAATAACGATCTCTATATACAGACTTGTTCCTGTCTTTCTCTGTGAAATTAAATAATGGATTTATTTATAAATATTAACTGTATGTCGCATTAGTGTTAAAGAAAATACTTATCCATTTCAATTTAAATACTTGGATCACTTTTCCATTTTCTGCAAGCAAACTGTCAATCAAATACTTTGAATATTTTCTATGCATGCATGATGGCAAATTTACATTATTTTGTCGAGGCTTTTTCTCCAAAGAATTTATACATGTATTTCTTTTGGTGATTGCAACACAAAGATACTTATAAGAGTCACTCCCAACCCCCACAGCAAAATGTTTCAGATAGATATGCAATTTGTTTAAATCTAGGAAATCATATGGATAAAGTTACCTTTAAACAAAGATATATATCGAAAGTATATCTCAGTGTTTTTCATTATTATTCTAATTAGTAGTAAAACCAACCAAATCTAAACAACAGGGACTACCATGTGACAGTTATCCTGAGAATTTATTAAAATGGATAAAACCGGTATTAAAATCCGTTTTGAGCCTGTGGATTAAGATTTCAGCATGTTGTAATTATGTATATACTTCTAGTACATTAAGATGTATATTTGAAAATACTTATTTACAAAATTAGCATATACTAAGTAACATACCCTTTGCTTATGTTAAAGGCCGTAAAATTCGGTAGGGTTCGGAAATCTTCGGCGGTGCGGTACTCTATTTTACCCCAGTGCGGTGCGGTGCGGTGCGGTACAAGGTTTTAGTAACAGCCGCTATAAGCTGACTTGCCTAATGCTGGTAAGCTATACTTTTGAAGGACCACGGCAACCATGTAGAAGAAACTGAGCTCGTTATTAAAGCTACACGCTAACTGCCGTTGAACCACCTCCTGCAGACACTTTTTATCACTATTGATGACTGCATGTAACAAACTTAATTGTCTTTTATGTATTTCAGCCTCAATAGGAAGTGCTCCCAATAGCTATAAGGGGAGAGAACCAGTCTACTTCTTTCTTTCTTTTGTACGTATTTCCCTCCTGTAATAGGAGCACCTGCGTTCACACTACGCAGTAAAGTGTTTATAATAATACAAAGTTATGTCACTAAAACTGTCAAACACACTACATAAGATATGTCACTAAAACTGTCAAACACAATACATAGTCATAAAATACTGCCTATATACAAATGTCACTTCCTCCTAGAATGCTGGGCAACCACTGAACAGACAAAACGGTGGAACACAGAGTCTTTCTCCTGACACTTCTCACTACAATATACTGTGGACTCACAATGAGCACAGCGAACAAGTTCAGCACCCAATGCAATCCTTTGCTTACAATTGGCACAAACGTCACCCTTCCTTAGAGGGAGGTCGTCGTCACTGTCCAGCACTTCTAGTAAATCCGCAAGAATTGACTGTTCAGTTGCTACATCAACTTCAGGGGTATGGGGTGTCACTAATTGTGACTCCAGTTCATTAGGTACACTTTGACTGTGAACAACCAGTTCAATATGATCCTTCTGACTGGGTTCCAAATCCTTCAAATTACGAGAAGGGACTTCACAAACAACTGAATAGTCCTGTTCTTTATGCATGGAGGCTTCCTCTTCAAGAACGGTATCCTTTGTTTGTAGCTGCTGGGCGGTCAGTTGACAGTTGTTGGCAGACTTCTTCTGTTTCCAAAACTTCTGACTTCTGGCACGGTCCCTTGCAACAGCTGATGGGGATTTCTTTTTCCGCTTTGGACTTATTTTCGTTGCATCGGTAACATCCGGATGACCCACTCCAAAAGCAGAATGACCGTCCTTCAATGGCGTGACATTTTTCGATTTTTTGGCGGTAAAAGTCCTGACCATCAGTGAGAAGCCCTTCGAAAACCTGGCTAATTTCCACGAAAACTTGCAGATTGCAAACTGGTTTGGGTCTTTGTAGGGGTCAGTCACTTGCCAGCATTTACATGCAGCAAATATTAAATGACATATTGTAAATAAAAATATTATTATTATGGTCAAAATAAAGTGTATTTCGGTAAACAAATATGTGTATTTTGGTATATTCCGGTAGATTCCGGTATATTCCGGTGTATTTTGGTATATTCCGGTAATTATGTGTATTCCGGTATTTCTAGTAACCGCCGGAAAGTTCATGCGGCGTAAACGGCGTCCTTGCTTAAATTCGTAAACATACACAAACAATGGCGGGAGAGACTGAAATTTTCAATCGAGAGATCAATAAGTGGATTATTGATTACTTGTGCTCCATATCTTGGAAAGATTTCAACGAAAGAAAACAAATTACAGATGGTAAACGAGATCTCATCCAAGGTATTACTTTATAGGAAGTTTACGTCGAGATTGTGTTCATGATATTGCTTGATATGTGGCTACTTAAATTCACGTGTAACTAGTAGTCGTCCAGTAGGCAACAGACAGTCCAAGTGTACGAAATTAACAATTACCGCCTTAAATTTCTTACTGATCCCTAATCAAAAGTCAAGTAGCATGAATGATCCCTAATCAAAAGTCAAGTAGCATGAAGACCTGTTTGGAAATGCTGTTCAGTGAATACCTTTCAAGTAAAGTGGGCTTAAAATCTCAGACTTAGATGCTAGGAGGTGCAGTCATGATTAGTTCTGCCGAGCCCCTAGGAGACCATTATTATTAGCAGAGATGGGGTCAATTACATTGGAAAGTAATTAATTACACAGGGCTCTCGATCACCGAAATTTGGGGCCGAAATTCGGCCCCATTCCCAATACCCAAAAGTATGTTTTTTTCCCAATTCCAGATGAAAAATTCCCAATCTGGCAAAGTCTGTTTGTTCCAAGAATACTGCAGTTGTATCAATGCAAAATGTATGAAAAACCACCTAAAAATAAAAATGTTAACATAATTCATAACTTTAAAAATAGCAGTCTTCATGAAAACCGTCGGTCTGTCGGACAAAACCGGCAAATTCAGAAAATGTCCGGCCATTTTTGCCAGGGCGCCGGTCGCACTGTCCGACACTGATAAAAGTTGACATTTTTCAACTCGGTAAAATCAAATTTATCTTCGGAAAAGTCCTCTTTTGGCCGAAACAAAAACGAAAGTTTCGCCATTTCATATTTACAAAAGCGCTTATGTAAGACGACATCTGATTGGTCAATATATGCCTTACTATTTATATACAACCAATCATTTCGAGCGTTATAGTTTTCGGCCCACAGAGTGCTCGCAACGGTTGGTTTCGGTCTCGGAATGTGTAACAATCTCATCTTCATTTTTTTTTTTTTTTTTTTTTTTTTTTAATTTTGATGACTCGGCTAAAATGAAATGAACTTTAAACTATTTATCCATATTATTTGTTTAATGACTGCTGCGCCAGGTTATTTTCTGCTTACTGTAACTGTATTTTTGGTGCTTCTGGTAGCGAATTTAATATGGCCGAACTTTGTGAATGGTACAAGGCCGAACCAAGGGAAATAATCAAAACATTTTTTTTCCTGTAACAAGTTTAGCTTTAGAAAAAGCATTGGAGTTTATCCCCAACCTATGCGTAGATGAATACAAGATATAGCAGATGCTTTCAAGAATGGGAATTGAATTAAAATGAACCCAGTATTTAAGTAATTAAAAAATGGTTCCCATTTTTATGACTAAAATTTTTTTGTTGGCTCGAATGTGAATATTTTTTTTTTCTGTCCTGCAGATTTCTGTTCTGTCCTGCAAATTTTTTTTGACTGTCTGACAGCTGTCCTGCAACTCTTCAGAAGGTTTCGCGAAGACTGAAATAGGCGACGGCAAGTGACAACCGGTTGTCAGTAGCCTTACAGGCTAGAGACAACCGGTTGTCAGTAGCCTCACAGGCTAGAGACAACCGGTTGTCACTAGCCTGTGAGGCTGCTGACAATCAGCTAATAAATTAATATGCATTTTAAAGGACAGGAAGCATTGATTCATTGTAAAAACATCACAAGTAATTCTCAATAGGTTTATGCTTTAAATCAAGCTACATATGAATCACAACAACAAAATATCTGCAAATAAAAAAGCAAAAATATGGAGAAGAGATATTTTCTAAAAATAGATTTTCCAAGGGAAGTAACTCAAATCATACTTTGTAAGGGAACTAACTCAAAATACCACTTACAATTTTTCTCTGAATGTTTATGTGCTAATTCTGTTTGCCCAATTTGCCTCCGTGATCATAGTAGTTATACTTGTATTCTTATTATAAATTCGTAGTTTATTTTTCCTAGTGGATAGAATCAGTAAATAAACAAATTTGCTTGACTGAACAGCAAGAATATAACTATAGGGAAGATCATGTAATGGTAACTGGAAAATTTATGTAAAACCTTTTTTCCATCAAGGTAAATGAAAAATTTGTGTGCATGTGATGCATAAATTCTTTTAGCTATTTGTATGAATAACCCAATGACTTCCAGACAATAATAATGTAGATAATAAAAAAAAACACAGAAATGTACATCTGATTCTTTTAATAGTTTCTTGCTTTCTACAATCAACTTAAAACTTGATCAGAGTTGAAACAAATATCAACAAGGCCAAAAGTAAAATATTTAGTTTCCCCTTACCACACGCGACCGACCCTGAAAAAAATGGCCCTACCCAAAAAAATTTTTTCCATGATTTGGGAATAAAAAATATTTTTTTCTTCACTAAAATTTATACCTTGCTATTAGAGGACTTGTTATTTTCCAATGCAAAATTCTACTGCTAAATTCTTTATGGAACTGTTTTGAACATTTAAGTGGTTGTGATAATATTCCTTATATTGGAATTCATTAACCTAAGTCTGGGAGAAAGAAAAAAAATATTTTACCAACCGACCGACCCTTCTCTTTTTGACAGGGTCGCGTGAGGGGAAACAAATTTATTGCTATGGTTGGCCCAAATATCATGATATAATAGTAATACCATGAAACTAATATTCTAAAAATATCTTGAGTTTTATTATTTGAAAACAATAGGATTTATTGTAACTGGTTGTCACTAGCCTGTGAGGCTAGTGACAACCGGTTGTCAGCAGCCTGTGAGGCTAGTGACAACCGGTTGTCAATAGCCACTTCCTTAAAAATAAGGGAGCAATTTCATTTTCAATCATGATCATCTTTTGTTACTTGAAATCGGTACCATGTTTTATCATGTACTGTAAGAGTTACTTCTTGTACTGTTAGAGTTACTTCCCTTTCAATAGAGGGCGAATAACCTAGCGATTTTGGCTGCAATAGGGGCTAGTATTGTTGTGGTGAGCAATATTGTGACTTATTCTTTAAATTTAAGCCTTCTAATGCTAAAATACGATCTGAGTTTTCACCAGCTGTGGATGATTTGGCCGTTTTTTCATTTCGTACCTGAATCGATTTTCACAAACATTTTTCGGCCTTATCCAAAATCATAAACAGGATTAACCGGACATCCAAGAGGTATTACAGTGATAGTGACATACCATGGAGGTTTTGTACTGACAGGACTGAAAGTTTTGTTATGTTCTGCTGTGTGAAAGTCCACTTTCTCCCAACTTCACATACTTGAGTTACTTTGTTTTACATAGCCAGTCATTGCAGTACAAAAAGATTCCTATTCCATTGTAGCAGCAACCTAACCAGGGCTACTGATGTGTCTGAGAGTATATTTTTGACCTTTGATATATTGTTTTCAAGGATATAATAGGGAATTTAATCTGAAGGAAGAGGGATATTTTTCTAAGTATATATGTCATATTTTGCAACAAAAACATTGAATAAAAAATCAAACATCCAAATTTGTGTTTGACATTGCATAAAAATGACCAGTGACTGATGATAATTTGATATGCATACTTACTGCAGCTTACAATGGATCAATTCTGAGTTTTAAGTCTTAATGAATTAAGCTTACTTAGTTCACTGATACTTCAAACCTAGAGTGTTATATACTGTTGTCCTATTGTAACACTTTTTTTTCCTAAGTCCCAGTCTTGTCTTCAGTTTGAGAGTGGCAAGATAGGGAAGTTGCCTGTTCAAAGGAAAGAAAGAAAAACTCAACACACACAAATAGTTTTGTTAAATTGTTATTATCTAATATCCCAACTATTTGATAAAATTTATTATGATTCACTATCTGCTATGTCTGCTTATTGACTGGAATCCTCCGAAAATATAACAATACCATAAAACTTATAAATGTAAGTTGTGTTGTTCTGACAACGAAAACTGCACACATAAAACAATGTAAATTTTCCCAATTTTAGACAAAACAACGGTATTTTTCCCAATTCTAAAGGCCCCGGCCCCATTCCCAAAAAGGGGTGTGAGAGCCCTGTTACATTGCTGTGTTAGCATTACCATTACCTTTACACAGTTCTGGGACAAGTAATTAATTAAATTACCATTACTTGGCAAATGTAATGCATTACCATTACTCATTACATTTTTCCATCACAACTTTTCACTTATAAAATAAGTGCAGGGAAAAATATATTAAACTTTTATTTTACATGTTACAATAGATACAGAGATGAAGAGTTGTGTTTCCTCACAAAAGGAATTTGCATATTACATGGTTTTTTTTTCATCAGGTTTCATCTACAGTGCATTGAACTGCATTCCGAAGCATTTGTTGTTTTTATTCTTTGAGAGGGGTGGATGTGCTTGAACTGGTTTTTAAAGATTGATATTCATCTGTGTGTTTCTCTTGGAAAAAAGTGAAAGTTTTGAATTTCACCTTACGGTGTCATAAAATAGGTTAGTGGTCAATACACACTTTTTCTGTCACCTTATGGTTCATTGACTGAGGGACAAAAAGATGTGGTAATCCACTGACACTAATTAACAAAAGTTGAAAACACCTGACTGGTCCACAAAGATAAGGTCATGGCTGGTTGCATGTTTTTCTCTTGATATCTAAGTAAAACAACAGACTGAACTCTGATATGAATGACAAAAAACTGAATTTTTCTTTGATACCCACCTGGTAAAAAAATTAAAGGTAGGTTCCTGTACTTTGGAATGCATCATAATTTTGATGATCTTTCATCCAAGTTGTTGGAAAGCACTTATAAAAGGGAATGAATAAGTTTCACTAAAAAGTGTAAATCAAAAAAATATTAGAAAAGTTGTTTTGCAAGGGATTTCCTAACTCTGCTTCGCACACCAGTTAGCGCTATTTTTAGTTCGCGCCAAAAATAGATAACGCAGCTGAGGTCATGCTGCATTGCATTTTGGGATAGTTTTAACCCATCCACCATGCCAGGACCTCTAGGAGAGCTTACGACAAGGGAAAATTGACCTTTGGAGAATGGCATCAGAAATCGCGCACTTATAGACATAATAAACATAGTTATTTTTAGAACTGGAATTCCAACGGAAGAAAATGAACCAAAAGGGAAAACGACTATTTTCTTCAACATTTGACGAGTTTCTCAGGAGCAACACATTCAGAAATATAAGAGAATTCAATACTGCTCAGAAAAAGACGAAATGATTTTGTGGACATAATTGTTATCGCTAGTACAGGAACCTACCTTTAAGGTAACAGTTTGACTTTGGAGGAGTTCTGTGTTTTTCACACAATTGTCTAATAGTAGAATAAGATTACAGACATAGAAGTCATAAGATGGTCTTTGAATATCTGATAGAGAAAGAATATTGTTGTAACATGTACATGAAAAAAGAATGAGGTTTTACCCTTCACATGTGTTGTGAAGTTTGATGCCACTTTCAAGCTTTCTGATACATAGCTTTATTCACTCAGTGTTCAGAGGGAATGATTATTCTGTTGTTAGTATTTCTTTTGAATTAACTGAGATTAAGTGATCAAACCAATTTTTGTGCCAAAGAAAATTTTGTTTACTGCAGAAATCAATGATTAGTCCATTGTTATGTTTTTGTTATCAAAAATACCTGTTGACTAGAGGGACAGGATCATTATCACATTTGATATCCAGAAGCAACAAAAAATGTGGATAATAACCAGTGTATCAGGCACCTGTAGAAAATTTATAAACAGCAGGTATCTTTGAGCAGTAAAATGGACTGCTATTATTTTCCATTGTTGTTGTTGTATTACTATTAATAATATTATTATTTATTAATTATATTTTATTATTATTATTATTTATTATTATAATTTTATTGTTGATTAAATTCATATTCCTTTTTCACTATTACTGTATACTAATAACTTTAGTTGTTTTGGTCTTGAAAAGCAGCTGACAGTGATGCTGATGATCATAAACTACTACAAAGTAATGAAAATGTAATGCTAAAAAGCATTACATCATTACAGCATTTTTCTACTTGTAATTAATTAAATTACCATTACATGTAATGAAAAAAATCCTTCATTACTCATTACTTAGCATTACTTTGAAAAAAGTAATGCATTGTAATGCATTACCATTACTCATTACCATTACCCCTGCCCATCTCTGATTATTAGGCAGTGCATGCACTTTTTTCTGAAATCAGGAACCTCAGATTTTGCTCTAGGAGGTCACGGTTGCCAAAGGCCGTATACACAACATGTCATATATCGACTAATATTTCAATTTTTAAACATTCACTGTCTGTTCTGTCTTGCTAAAATAATGTGGCTATCCATTTTCTCTGAATTGAAAACAATTTTCAATCATATTGATCAATGATCTTTATACGTCCGTTTGAAAAACGGGACGTATATTGTTATGGCGCTGGCGTCTGTCCGTCTGTCCATTTCCGGATAACTACTACTACAGTTTACATCCGATCAAGCTGAAACTTGGTATATAGTAAGACTATGAGGTGGACCAGCCCATATCGTTTCGAGGTTACGCTCCAGTGATTTTTAGCGGAGTTACAGCCCTTTACTTAGAATTTTTGGGGTGTTTGTTTCCGGATAACTCCTCCTATAGTTTTCATCCAATTAAGCTGAAACTTTGTAAACAGTAAGACCACGATGTAAAGTAGCGCATATTATATGGAAATTTTGCTCCCATGATTTTTAGCGGAGTTACAGCCCTTTGAAAACACTCGTCTTTGGCAGTTTGTATGGCAATTCTTTAGCATCCCATAACTTGGTTACTCTTTGGAATATCATGATGAAACTTAATAACAATGTATATGAGGTTAAGACAACGCGTCTCATACAAGAATGTTTACATTGCTTGACTTAGATTTTGAGTTACCTCCCTTGTACACCTCATATCTAACTAACCCTTTGGACTATTGTGATGAAACCCGATAGTGGTGTATATTAGGTTGACACAATATGTCACATATAAGAACGATTACCTCCTCTTACTTATTTTTGGAGTAACCTCCCTTTGAATATTTTCTAAGGCTATTCTTATGCAAGCGATAAGTAGGCAACCATATGGAATATCTTGATGAAAATTTATAGCAATGTGTATTAGGTTGAGGCTGTGTGTCTTATATAAGAATAATTGCTCCCCCTTCCTTATTTATGGGGTTACATCCCATTTGATTAATTTCTACGGTTATTCTTGGGCAAGTCATTACTAGGTAACCGTATGGAATATCTTGACGAAACTTTATAGCAATGTGTATTAGGTTGAGACAGTATGTCTAATAAAAGAATAATTGCTTCCCCTTCCTTATTTTTTTTTTAGTTACATCCCTTTGATGACTTTTTTATGGCTTTTCTTTTGAGAACCTTAGTGTTTGGAATGTCTTGATAAACTCGATAGCAATGTAGACAACAAGGTTGGGTGGTAAATTCCACCCCCGGTATTTACCGCTGGAATTTACCGGTATTTACCGGTCTGGAAAATACTCCCAAAGTGGCAAATACTGGTCGATTGAACTTTTTCACCTTTGAATCTTGCTAAAAACCAAAACCAAGGTAACTTAAAATAATATATATTCAAACTAAATGACTTAAAGATGTTTTAGTTGATTTTTATACTAAATATGAAGTTAGTTTACCATAATTAAGAATAAAATGTTTCACAAATTAAGCAGGTTGAAACAGCCAAATTTTGAAAACATGGATTTAAGACAAAAATTTGACAATTTCACAAGTATGAACAGTATCTTGATTCAACTTTATTATTTGTTCCTTACTAAACAGCATAACAAAACAGGTAAGAAATTACAGGTAAATTCACCTGTACACCTGGCCAGTCACCTGTGACATCCAATTTGCAAGACAATGTCTAAAGTTAAAACAACAAGTTTCAAAACAATATTTATTTAAGGGAGCAGCAGAGTATTGCTTGGGGCAATAATGGAAACAATATGTTGTCAGAATGGTTATCTGTTTTATACAAAGTTTAGACAATTAGTCAAGGTGAAGTACATAGAGGTGTTATTGGTATAGCTTGAGCTGCTCTTGAATACATTACAGCAGTCAGATAATAATTTGTCATAATCAGTCCTAAAGCTGAACCATCACACATCATTACCAAACTACTATTCACCATAAGCCAAAAGATCCTATGCTGTTGTTGACCAAGGCAACAAGACAGTGCCAAATGTATTCATGATGTGTACATCCTCTAAGAGAAAAATAACCTAAAATTTATGCCTTACTGATAATCAGACCAGATGTTTTCGCCATCCCCTAATTATCTGCACACTGCAGCTAAACATGCTCTGTGAACTACTTTTGCCATTAGCTCTGGTTCTCGGTTAATAATACAGGTAATTCAAGCATATAGTATTTTTATCAGCGGCGCTGCTGAAACCTGATTCACGGTATTAGTGCGCCGATTAAATAACGCTCTCATAAAATACTCTAGAAAATTGCATATCCAATGATAAAGTTTTGTCTACTTTTATTCTAAATACAGTCAGTGTGTTTAAAGACATATTTTTGAAGTATCAGACGAAAATAAGTTTGCAATACAACTGTAACTATTTTTTATAAAAGACTGTAAAATAGGGAATACTGTTTCGCGGGTTCCCGTGCCATTACAAAATTGTTATATTACAAAACGCTTAAATTTTAACGTAGAAATCCGTTCAAAACGCCTAAACAACATAACTTTTAACGAGGATTTCGATTTTCTAGTTTATATCAAGATTAGGATGCGGGATATTTATGTTTTACTTTTAACTAGAGAAAATCGGTTTACAGCGTAATCTTCACCACCTGGGGCACTGCTGCGAAGTTGCATAATTCTGTATCATTTATTGGTATACCGGAGGATTATACGACCAGTTTCATTAGAAACACATGTGAAATCGATACCCCGAGTAACCCTAGTTTATATAGCAGTAAGTCGGGTTGGTCGGGGTCAATTCTCTAAGAGCATGTACACGGCATGGATTGCAAAACAGTAGTTAGTGCCAAAGCTCCATGGCTCCAAGCCCACATAGAGGAATGTCCAGCTATGTAACAGGCTATTTTTTTTCACTAAAACAAAGTTCAAAATTTCACTGACTAGATAAATTATTAGACAAATAAGGAGACACAATTGTTAAACTTCAGTATAAATATTAAGTCAGTTGACCAGTATAACTGAAATACACCTATGGATTTTGAGTGTAGGTTATTGTATAAATTCCAGGCTGGTCAATTCAATCAACCAGTATTTGCCGGTATTTTCCAGTATTTACCGGTAAATACCGCTGGCATGGAAAATACTCGTATTTGCCGGCATTTTGCCAACCTTGGTAGACAAGGATGAAACGGTGCAAAAAACATTCAGAAACGGGCGTATATTGCCCCGCTTGCGGAGCTCTTGTTAATCATGAAAAAGGTGTTTTATATCGACTGACCAGGTAAGCGTAATGATGACCTATCGGATTTTTCCACACTTGACCTTTGACCTTTCTCCTCCAGTCCAACAGGAAAATCGGAACTGCGAACTCGCTTATTTTTTCTTGACACTATTTTGAAAGAGTTTCTTCAATGAGGAAAGACAACGAAATCAGTAAACAGTTGTTCTCCTTTCGACAAATGGTAGGGAAAAAAGCAACATGGATTACTCATACTCCGTACTAAAGTTGTACGTAGTGAGGTTTTTGAAATCAGTTGCAGTAAAGCAAATCAGGTGTGCAAATCCACCCATTTGAGGCTTCATTGGAAAGTAAATCAGGTGAGCAAATCCATTCCATTTCAGGCTGTTGTGGGCAGCGACTCAGGTGAGCAAATCCAGCCCATTTGAGGATCTTGTGGAAAATAAATCAGATGAGCGAATCCAGCTCATTTGGGGCTCTTATGCCAGATATCTGTTATTCACTCATTTGTCATTTCTCTAAAATAAAGTTTTTGCCTCTTTTTTTCACGAGATTAAAACAAAAACAAAAAACTGTCCCATCCCTGTACCTAGACATATTAGACAAGCTTGCATTTAATTGTGGATCCAAGTAGTTTCAATACTGCCCTAATTATTGGCTATTGTCCAACTGTCCAGGTAACTGGGACAGTTTCTGTGGCTGGAAAGTGCATGCTTCATTAGTGTTGACTCAAGGTTGCTCACACTCTACATCAAAGAAATTCCTCTTTCTGAAGTTTCTGAATGTGCGAGTCAGAAGAAAATGAGTTGAAAGAAACCAATAATATTTGTAGAGGTACGGAGTAAAGCCAGTATACTGGTAAACCCCGGTATTAGCCCCAGCGGTACAAACCGCAGTACTTTTGGGGAGAACCGGTACTTCGGCTGACTTTGTGACCAAGATTTACACGGAAATTGTCAAGTTCATCTGTATCCTTAATTCGGTTAGAAAAGAATAAATTTTATTTTCAAATTATAAAAAAAAGTACAGTGATGTTGAGGCAAGTATTTAAGAAGAACAGCTTCAGCTTATGCCTCACTTACCTCAGAGTAATAGTCCTTGGTTTGATTTACAGTCTACAAGGTCAGTCCAGTGAACAAAATTATAGGAAACTTAAAGTAAACCATAATAAACAAATCAGGGCCACTTCGGCGGGGAATATAAATACACAGAATTTGCTTCTTGTTACTGTTGTTATTGCTGTTCTTGATAGGGATGTTGTATGTGGTTGGGAATGAAAGCCTCTGTCAGGAGAAGCAGTTATTCATGGTCGTGCTGTGTAGACTAGCTGATGGGGAGGAGTGTGATACCCGGTACAGCGAAACAAGTGATGTGACGGTACTAGAAGACTTGCTGCTGAGGTTTGAGGCACTTGTCAAAATGCAGACCAAAGAATTAAAGACTGAGGGACTAGAGTTACTGCCAGTTATCAAAGCAGAGGTATGCAGAGAGCCGTATTTATTTGGTTATAACACAGGAGTTTTTCCATACTGCAAATACCGTATTTGATCTAATTAGCACACATCATGGTAATTTCTTAGGCAAATTACTATTAGCACACAGTCATGTTTTACTGGTTTATCCCTTTGTTTCCTAGTTTACAAGAACTGAAAATGGTATAGAATCTTTCACATGTCACTTGCAAAGCTTCTCTATCCTTCTATGACTATAAATATCTTTTTATGATCTTAAAGTATTTGTATTGTTTCCTTTAATTTATAATAATTCTTTGAAATTTGTGCTTATAAGAAAGAAAGTTTACTACAAGTATTTGCAGTCAGTTTGAAAAAGTTAGGTGAACAGGGTGCTTGGGCCAAGTAGCGCAATCAGTAGGGCACCTGACTCATAAGTCAGAGGTCGTGAGTGAGTGAGTGAACTCGGGTTTAACGTCCCACCAACAACAAGGTCATATGGAGACGGGACCTCGGTTTAAAGTCTCATCCGAAAGACCGGAGAAGCGGGGGATCGATCTTGCGACCCCTGGATTGGTAGTCTGGAGTGTTATCCACTACACTACAGCCGCTCCTGTCAGAGGTCGTGGGTTAGAAACAAAATATCCAAGAATTATCCTCAAACCTTACTTTAGCTCAGGGTTTTTGTTCAAACCATCATTTATATAAAGTCGTTAGTCAAGGATTCTGGTTCAAATTAGCTAACATTTAAAAAAATATATAATAAAAAAAGGTGCGGAGCATTTAGGTTGCAACATTCCTAACATTTTTTATTTTTTTTAGAAAAATAAAATAAGAGGCAGTGTTTTAGTTTACATTGCATTAGAAAGTGTAACACCTAGGTGAGACAATTCTAGTGAGGGATCACAATATATGTTTACCGGTATGTTGAGAAATAAGAAAAAGTAGCTTTGAATTATCCTCAGTACCCCCTCTTATGTTGAGCTTAGTTTTAGACTGTCTGTCTTTCAGGCTGTGATGGTTTGTTGTCGAGACAATGAGTTTGCTCTTGGACAGGAAGTTTGTAACAGACTCTGGCCAAAAAAAGATAGGAAGGATAAGGTGAGATGCAAGATGATGACAGTTAAGACCCACCACAGCAGCCTAGTGCATTATATTTCTTTTTCCTTATACTATGCAAAATGGAGATGTGAACTTGGTTAAAAGTTGCATCTGAAAGACTTTAATATATAGCAAAGAAGTTATGCTGTATTTATGATCATATTAGCTTGACAAACTAATATGATCATAAAAACAGCATAACCTCTTTGAATTGTTAATCATTAAAGATTTTGATCCTTATTAGCGCGCCTTTGCGAAGCAAAGGAGAGCTTATGCGATACCCCCGGCGTCGTAGTCCGAGTATCCGTTAGCGTTAGCGTTAGCGTTAGCGTCAGCGTCCTCGTCGGCGTCTGTGACAGGTTAACCCAATGTTAACTTTTGCGTTTAACTCGATGTTTAGCTCTGTATCTTACAAACTACAGTAGCTACAGTCATCATACTTGGTACATATATACATCCATATGACTGCAGCAGCAGCATCATACAATTGTGTGTCCTTGACCTATATGTCACGGTTGACTGACTTTGCTGTTTGGCACTGTTTTTAAGGAATTCTTTTTAGTTTTCATGTTACCTTTGACACAAGAGACTTGATACTTGGTCACATAGCATTTCCCTATAATTGCAGCAGCTGCAAAGCTTCCATGCTGACTCCTGTGTCCTTGACCTTTATTCACGGTCTACTGATTTTGCCTTCTATCTCTAGCACTATTTGATGAATTAACATTATACCTGGCATAGTGGATCAGTCTGACATTGCTAATGACCTCATACTATGCAAAGGAGAGCTTATGCGATACCCCCGGCGTCGTAGTCCGAGTATCCGTTAGCGTTAGCGTCAGCGTCCTCGTCGGCGTCTGTGACAGGTTAACCCAATGTTAACTTTTGCGTTTAACTCGATGTTTAGCTCTGTATCTTACAAACTACAGTAGCTACAGTCATCATACTTGGTACATATATACATCCATATGACTGCAGCAGCAGCATCATACAATTGTGTGTCCTTGACCTATATGTCACGGTTGACTGACTTTGCTGTTTGGCACTGTTTTTAAGGAATTCTTTTTAGTTTTCATGTTACCTTTGACACAAGAGACTTGATACTTGGTCACATAGCATTTCCCTATAATTGCAGCAGCTGCAAAGCTTCCATGCTGACTCCTGTGTCCTTGACCTTTATTCACGGTCTACTGATTTTGCCTTCTATCTCTAGCACTATTTGATGAATTAACATTATACCTGGCATAGTGGATCAGTCTGACATTGCTAATGACCTCATACTATTTATAGATCACTATGACACCCACCTACCCCTCCCCATTCATCCTTATGAGTAAGAATCCTTGTCCAGGGTGGGGCAGGAGGTCAATATCTAGGATGATCTTGATGTTAAAGTTTAAGGCTCGTAACTTCCAAACTCATTCAATGTACCTGCTTCGTTTTGGTCAGGACCTTCCCTGGAGCATTGGGTTGCAGCAGCAGCAAAGCATCCATGCAGACTTTTGTGTCCTTGACCTTTATTCATGGTTGAGTGATTTTTGCCTTACATGTATACCTTTAGCACTATTTAATAAGTATGCAATATGACTATGCATTTCTCTTTGAACTCATAACTTCGATACCTTTTATGCTACAAAGTTTAAATGCAGTATGATACTTACCCGAGACCAGGCTTTGACAACTGGTTTAGGCTAGGGGTGAAGTTATGGGATGGGACCAAAGGAAACGTGAAAAGTCTGCAAAGGGTAAGGAGGTGTCATCAGACCGACTTAGTACTGGGTAAAGGTGGTGTGAAAACCCGTACTAGGAACCACCCTTTGTCACCATGAGGCATTATAAGTTAGACTGAGTTGGTATCATTATTACCGTATCTCTCCGTCTGGTGCACGAGGACCCGACCCTCAATGTCCGCAAAGTGTCCAGATAGTGACATACAAGTTGGCCCTGTATGACAAAGGGAACAACTGACTTAGTCTAGCTTCTGATGCAAACTTCATTTGTGCACTAGCTACCACATTCACCCCTGGTTAATTATGTTACCAATGTTTTGAGTCGGAGTACCTTGTAACCTTGAGAGTCAGGCACCCATTAGGCGCGCTTCGTTGTCTTTTGACAACTCTTGTTTTAGATATTAATATAAGTGTAATATAAGCACAGTTATATAAGGCTGAGCATGTGGGAGTCTTGATTCAGTTTGTTTTACTTGAGGTATACTCACCACTGTCTAGTTCCCAATTTAAAAAAATAACCCAAAACATATCAACAAGTTATTGGATATGTTCTTAGCAGTTACATACACTCTTTTTGCAATCAGTTTGGTCTGTGATACCAACTTTACCTTCATCCAAGATGTTTGAGGAAGACTTAGTATGTACGTAAACTATCATGTCGTTGATGTCACAACAACAGCTTAGCATACTTGCATTTAGAATGATGTCATTCATTCCCAATATCAGCAAAATTTTACAGATATTATGATACTGACATTGTCTCAATAATAAATGCCCCTAATCTTTTCATCTTTTCTGTGGAAAAGTGTACAAATACCAGCAAAGTTGGCTTCAGACCACCAAAATTTGTTATTTGTTGCACTGGGGCCATATTTATAAAACGACTTAAGTCGTTGCTATGCTGTTGCTATGGCTAAATTTGTATGAAGGAGATTCTCTACAACTATGAAATTTGCTCTGGAGGAACAGTCTGAAAAGACTGTTCCTCCAGAGCAAATAACATAGTTGTAGGGAATCTCCTTTATAGAAATTCCCCCTTAGCAACAGCATAGCAACGACTTCAGTTGTTTTATAAATACGGCCCCAGATTTTATACTAAGAGTGTTATTTATAGGACCTGTAAAGTGCAGCATATCTATGGCATTAACTAGAAGAAATTTTGCTTTATGGATTTGATTTTGCACCAGGTATTAGAGAATATGCGTGATTTATTGCGACATGGGAAGACAGATCATCAGTACCTCACAGACTACAAATACGACGATTTCGTCAGCACAATGGTGAAATACCTAGATAAAGTCCAGCAGCATTTTAAAACACCTCTGCTGTTTGAGGTAAGTCAGAACTCCTGATTAGAAGGGTAACAGGAATATTTATGAGATTTTCCTTATTTTTTTTTACATCAAAACCTACTTTGTTTGTGACTCCTCAGTAGAAATGGCTTACTACGACAATTCTAATGGGGGGGGGGGGGGGGGGGGGGGGAGAGGGGGGGTTTAGGGGTTGTCAAAGTGTATGGGGGTTTAGGGGTTGTCAAAGTGTATGTTTTCACAGGCAAATAAGAAAATTATTTCTGAATTGTCCCTGTTACCCCTTCTTATCTGGAGTTTTGATAGTGATAGATGGTATTGAATGATTGATTGCAAGATGAACTAACCGAATATGGTAAAAGGTTGGTAAAGGTAAAGGTTTCCCATAGCCTAATAGCCGTACTGGCAGTGGGGGTTAGAGACCCACTGTATCTTGGGCACAGCTGATGAAAGGCGGAGCCCACCTCTCTCCTTTCGCTGCGTTATCCTTCCCTGATTCGAAAAAGATACCCATTTACTGCTGGGTTGACAGAGAGACTTTTCCAGTTGTCAGATGGCGACGGGGAGCCGGGAACTCACGACCTTCTGGTGACTTTCTGCACAATAACCGAGCCACTTTAACCACTCAACTACGGCGCCTCTCTTAGACTTCTGACACCTAAAATAATTACCATGATTTTGCTAAAAATGGAACCATTGGGTTTTATAATGCAGTTTTGCATCCAAAAGATGCTGATGAAATGGCAAACTGTGTAGACTCTGATCAGACTGCTCCTTAGGAGCAGTCTGATCTGGGTCTATGCAGATTGCTTCAACCTGTCTGTGCCAGTTCATAGAAATTTACAATAACTGGCCATTATATATGTTTAGTGGAATGGTGAACAGTTTTACATATCTTACTATCCAGTTTAGGTTAGCACTACTTGCTCTAGTTACTCTAGTCTGGTTCAAATCTGACCCAGAAGTCTATATTTGGGTCAGGCAAGCATTTTGGAATATCTTCTGGTGGTCCTGGGGCCGTGTTCATAAAGCCACTTAAGTCGTTGCTATGCTGTTGCTAAGGCTAAATATCTTTAAAGGAGATTCCCTACAACTATGAAATTTGGTCTGGAGGAACAGTCTTTGTAAGACTGTTCCTCTAGAGCAAATATCATAGCTGTAGGGAATCTCCTTCAAAGAAATTTAGCCAGAGTAACCACTTAAGTCGTTTTATGAATACGGCCCCTGACCTGTTATACTGTACTTTGAACTTTTATTGTATGGATGGATGGGAGAGGGTTTTTGTGGTTTATCAGAATAGCCTCCACAAATTAATGCTCTTGAATTGATTTAATAAAACGATGAATGAGAGATTTTACATCCTTTTTATCAGTATTTCAGTCATAGTAGAACTGATATTAGGGGACAGTTACTGCCCTTCACCTATTGTAGTGCTTGTGTATTAAATATACTGCTCAAAATAAGTAAGGGATATTAAGACAGTTAAGGCAGCAGAAGTAAGGAAAATAAGTAAATGAATTTTAAACTGTTATAATTTATAAAACAAATATTCAAAGAGACCTTCAATATGAATATTGAAATGATTAAGCTTATCACGTGACCTAGAGTAAATTGGAAGTAGACAAGGGGTCGACACCCAAATTTCACACAAATCTGGCGCAGCAATGACTAATACTTTTTATGCAAACTTTATTAAGACAGCCGCCTAATGCCTCAGTTAACAAGATGCAGATACTTTTTTCATGCGGTTTTATCACAGGAGAACATGATAGGCGTAAAAAATACCATTGTGTGGTGAATTGTCTCACATATGGTGACATTTGTAACAGCCCTACACCTTAAATAACGCAATAAAGCCTATCAAAGTGGGTGTTTTCAGTTCGGAAAATTATGGAGAATTTTATTGTTCACAGAATCTGAGGGTCCAAAAGAATTTCTTTCGCCGATGTGAAATTGAGGTGTAGACCCCATAGTCCTTTATATGCTGCTCTACATGTAGGTCACTGACATGCATTGACTGTTTCTGTTATAGTTACGTTACTTGAATAGTGTTCTGTCAATATACAACAATAAACTAACCCGGCTATTATTATTAATTTTTGTGCACGCTTCTGTGTCATAATATCCCCTACTTTTTGTGAGCAGTATATATTTTCGTCATGTGGCATCCCTGTAATTCAGTGGATAATGTTGTTTCATAAAAATCACATGACTACACATGTATTAACATTTCAGTGCATACATATAAATGTCATTGACAACTACCATGTCATCAGCAGTGCATTTTATTATTGAAGTAATGTTCATTTTAGAAGTGATAAAATCCCATTTTAAAGAGTCATATGATAAACAGAAGCTTACACTTACAGTTATTTCATATGAAATGACCACTTGTATATGATCCTCTATAAACTTCTCTTTCAGCTCAGAACAGGGAGAAGTTTTACCTAACTAGGAGACAACTTGACCTAGTCATTCTCTAACTTGATCCCTGAAACCGTTGTTAATAGCTTAAGGAAGTTGTAAGTCAGTGGTCTGTTAAGTCTTCTTGTACACAGAAAATCAAATGTGCTTATATTTTTTGTGGAAAAGATGGGAGGAGCTTTTTTCTGCAAAGAATGGCAGATTTTTTATGCATAATTTATTTGAAAATTTAACATCTCTTTAACTTATGATGTCATTAGCTTTGAACAACTGGACCTTGATTTTATTACAGGCAGCAAGAAGTCTGTTAGAAAGTTCCAACATAGCTGTAGACAGTCAGAATGAGACTACAGTGGATCATTCCAATAATGCTAGCTCAGGACAGTAAGCTTTTTTTTGTCACACCTGCTTTAGCAAGGTACAGTATAGGAGTTTGGTTTTCTGTCAGTCTGATCATACGTCTGTGGGTCTTGCCTTCCATCCACAGTCACATTGAGCCTAGTGTTGAAGTCCTTTTTTCTCGAACTATGATACCTAAAATCATCTAGTCTGGCATATATTTACTTCATAGCACGATCTCAAGGAATGTTGCACTTATTTTTACCCTTGACTTATATTTTATCCTCTGCTGACTGTCAGATTTTACATCTAAAATTACATAGACTTTTGGGTTGAAGTCTTTCTGTTTCTCTATAACTACTACAGTGTCTGCAGTCATCAAACCTGTCATTTAGACCCCCCCAACAATTTTGGTATTTCTTGCTGATTCTAAATAGTCATTAAAAATTTATGCATTACAATTTTAAGTTTGGGAATAGCAACATATATGACCTTTAAGTTCAGTCAAACAAGTTTGGTTGATTATTCATTCTACACTCCTCTAACATTCTTCGGATATCTAAGCAGGTGTCACACTCTTAACAGTTTGTTTATAGTGCTTAAGTTCCAAATCAAATTTGGTAAACCTAATTCAAATCAAGAAAAGAATGCAGGCCTTTGAGATGAGATGCTACCGAAGGTTACTGAACATTTCGTACAAGGACCATACAACAAATGAGGAGGTTCGCAGGAAGATCCAAGCAGCCATTGGAGAATATGATGAACTCCTGACGCTGGTCAAGAAACGGAAACTAAGGTGGTTTGGCCACATCGTTAGCAAAGACAATTCTTCAGGGCGCAGTGAAAGGAAAAAGAAGAAGAGGTAGATAGAAGAAGAGGTGGGAAGACAATATCAAGGAGTGGACAGGAATGGATTTTGCCCTCTCAATTAGGGTAGCTGAAGACAGGACAAGGTGGAAAGGGATTGTTTTGAAGTCATCTGTGGTGCCCTAACGACCTAGTAAGGTTATGGGATAAAATAGATAGAATTCAGATCAGCTTTCAAATTGCATCTCATATGATCTCAGCATTTTTAACCATCAGTAATGGTAAGAGAGACATCTGTAGTATTTAATATTCTATTAACAAATATTATAAAAAAGGATAAAAGAAAAGTAAGACATATTTACAATATATACATGCAAGTTTTCACTAGGTTTCCGTAAACTCTAAATATCGATATTTTCATTCGATATATGGATATGCAAAATCTCGAATCAATGACAGCTCTAAATTCATGTCATGGATCCCACTGAGGCAAATCTACAAAGGAATATGAGACAAATGAGCATGAAATCAGAGCTCTAGATAAGAGGGAGTATTTGGTGATAATTACATTATTATTTTTGTTAATTCTGCATAAAAACATATGTTGTGACCCCTCATCTGAACCGTCTCGTCGAGATTGTTCAGATGAGGGGCCACAACATATGGTTTCAATGAGAAATAAGAAAATTATCCCTCAATTATCATCAAATACTCCCTCTTATCTGGAGCTCTGATGAAATGCTCATTTTTTTCATATTCCTTTGTAGATTACTCTAAATATGATGCTTTCACATACTGTTACACGACTCTCTGACTCCATATTGGTGCAATACAGATCCTAAATTGTAGTTTTGTTGTATTATTGTAGATGCCTTTCACATGATTCACTTGAGAAAGCTGCAGAGAAGAAAGGAGGGAAAATACATTCACCAGAGAGACAGAGTAAAAGACTTTGGAGTACTGTAAGTATCAGTACAGCTGTGCTATTAGTCCAGCTCCGGACTGAAATTATTTCAGAAACAAAGTTTCTAATTTAGGTCCAGCACCTGTAAGTCTTCCTCAGTGTGGGTATTTCAGATGCCGATAAAATCATTTTGGCACATTGTAAACTGTGCATTAATCAATAGATTATGTTTTCTTTTTGATAAATAACAGCCTTTTTCTTCTTCTGACCCTCCCAAAGTGTCTTATTTCATATTTACTGGCGATTTTTCCTTCGTAGCTGTGAGAATGTTTACGAAGACCGCCATGTTTGCACGGGATTTTCCCAGTTACCGGATGACGTCATTGGGTGATAAAAATGGCTAGGATATGAAACCCAGTACCTTAGGAGATATGAGTGTCGCAATTACATACATCTGTGAATATTGTTTGCAATACCTATATATGCATTTATTTTATGCCTGGTGTCCAAATTTCATTTAAGCATGTGTCAGTGTGCTTCTGTGAAAAGGCTGAGCACTCTTTTAGATTTAACTAAGTACCGCAATGAAATTAACCATTATGAATTACCATGCGGACACTGAATGTCCGAACACAATTTCACTTTTAATAAATGTTCGCGCACACAAGAAACAAAGGGAATGCTGTTTACTTTTTAATTAAGCTATCAATTTTATAATAGATCTAGTCCATGTCAAAACGTAACATTGGTAAAAAAGTAAACCTAAACACTTCACAACATATGAAACGACTTTTGTGTGTTTGAAGTCGCCGACAGGCCTGTATACTTTCAACTATTATGAGAGAGGACGTGATTAAGAAATCACGTGCTGTTATGCTTAAACACATTGCAAAAAGTCTTCAGACAAATGCTGTAATCAGACTGCAAAAGAATGATCACAATATTTTATATCCGCGCAACTTACGTAATAAGAATCTGTTAAGATCTCAAGCGTTAACAGCGATATTTTCAAACTGCGAGGACGTTTTCTTAAGATGTTGCGATCGGAGCCGTGATTATGTACGAAAGCGGTACTTCTTTGAAATTCTTAAAACTATCTGTATGATTTTAAAATTAGCTGCGTATAAAAAATATAATATTTCTTGGGAAAATACGCATTTTCTTTGCAAAGGACAGGACCTACTATAGAACTAATATTTTACTGGTCTGGGCCTGCAGTTAGACGTGTTTTGCTATGGCGAGATTTGTTCTCGTCTGCGTATATTTCACTTAATTTCAACAATTGAAACTATGGAAAATAAAACTTCGCTGAAGCCACTGACTTTCTTCGAATCCGTTTCAAATACCGATTACGGACGAGGCAATACTACTGTTAGCGAGCTGGTAATAAAAATCTTATAATTTCTTGGTTCATTGAAATTAATATTAAGACATTTAATGCGTCCGAACAGTTGTGAAAGTTTGGGTTAGTAGGTATATGAGGGAGAAAATAACCTCAACATCATCACATTCTTTTGGCAACGTAAATGTCCTTGCTAGTTTTCTCTTTGATCGATACGTCGGAGCATACTATTGATCGGTAAAGGGTAAAGTTTTCCTATGTACTGTTATTCTACGCAAAAAAAAAAAAAAACACACAAAAAAAGAAAAAACTAGAAATGTAGTCAGGCAGACGTAAGTCGTAACTGGGAGCAAATATCAAACAACCGACTCCCCCCCCCCCCCCCACACACACACACACAAAGAAAGAAAAAAAGAAAATAGAAATTAAACAAACAAAACAAAAATCACAGTCAGGGAGGCACAACGGGGGGGGGGGGGGGGGGGGGGGGGGGGGGGGGGGGGGGGGGGGGGGGGGGGCGGAACCGCTGATTATTAGGATATGACACTTCCTAGGATATGACACTTTCTTACTTTCTTTCCTCCCCCCTACCCCCTCCCCTCCGATGTAATTCGTAATTAAAAACCGTTTCTGCAGTGGAACTATAAAATTAAGTTTTCCGACCACTCAAACAGCACTGGATACCGGAATAAAAACACACGTTTCGTGTTTAACAAGATTCAAAGATGTCTGTAAGGTGCAAACAGTCGACGTATAAATATTCTGTTATCGTTTAAACCCAGAAGTTAGTCGCTTAACTTGGGTTGTCTGGAGTACGCTTGTCTTTGCAATTCTGGTACTGGATTTTATCATTTGACAGATGGCGTCATCACGTGACCTCCACGAGCTCATTTACATATCCTGTCAACATGTTCGTTGAAACGCAATTTCTTTTCACCCCTCTTGAGGAAAATGCTTCAAGGCCAGCCCAATGTCTCTTAGAAAAGGTAAAACTGGTAGCAGTCATGATCCAAAATGGCCAAAGAACACAACCGCTAATGTTTTTTCCTAAGTGATTCAAAAATAATGATTTTATCAGTGTATAGAAATTCCTCGGTAGCATTTACCGGCAAAAACCCAGCAGTAGCGGAATAGGTGAGGCCTGGGCCGTGAAAATTGAAACTTGTTTCTGGGCATTTTCCGGCCCAGAGCTGGGCTACTGTGCTATAAGTGTCATACAAGAAATGCTAACAGTTGAGCCGTGACACGACAAAACCAACAAAGTGGTATGTGTGCCATCAAAGACTCCGATCAGCTTGGACATCCCCCAAGTCTGATCAGTCTTCACTGTGTGCTTAAAGCATAGCTAATAGCTACCTTATTGTTGGGGGCGAAGACTCTGCTGAGACTGCGCAAGCTCATCTGAGTCTTCCCAGGGTGCACATGCCATTTTGTTTGCTTTCTCTTGTCGCATCTCAGTTTTCAATGCCATGTATCATTGTTAGAGTTATGCAGAAGAATAAAATCAGCTCAGTTAGATGGTTAATAAGATACAGTACAGCCGTCGACATCTTACTATCAATCGCTACGCGTCGTGACGTGTAGTGGAGCGTGAAAAAGATTAAATCCCACGCTGTTCCCTCGATATTCCCGCGCTATTTCCACGCCTCACCGCGCCACTCCACGCCCGCTTCGCTCCTCGCCGCGCAGCGTGGGAATATTTCGCGCCTATCTAGACGCGGCGCGATTGCTCCGCGACGACTGGCGACCACGCCTCTAGCGATGTTTGAAATGTGTGCAGTCATACGTGTAGTGAACTTTTACACAAGTCGTGTGTGTAGTTTTACACGATGATGTAGATATATAAAAATATGAAAACAAAATACACCCGCCGATCTCGCATCACGCCGAAATTTTCATCTTTTCAGCGCTAGTTTCTTGTGACTTTTGCAAGTGTTTTGGGAGTGTTTCGCGCGAAGGTTTCAAGCTTCATGCATGATATTTGCGGTAATACTCACGCGGGATGGGATGCGAGAAACTTCGTGCTTCTGTAGAAGATCGATGTGTTACCATTCTCCCGAAAATGATAAAAGCTCAGTTTTTCATTCAACTTATTTCATTCAATTTAAATGATGCAAGCTTTATGAAGTTTTGGCAGTTTTTGCAATAAAAGTAAATTGGGCCTAGGCACCCTTAGAAAGTGAATTTCTATAATTTCAAGCACAAGTTTGGGACATCGTTTTTTTTCTACTTATCTCCACTATTATAACTTCCAAGATTAAGAACTCTCTCAAAAAATCTCTGCTTTAGGACTTTGGCCCCGCCGCAGCTGTATTACTACTAAATGGTGGTTATTTTGGCGGGAATCTGCATGTGCGTTAACGCGCGGGCGACTCTTAGTATTTGAGTCGGGCTATTTGTTTTCCTGTATTTTGCGCCGTGCAGTCGGAAAAGGTGCTTTGAACTGAGTGCGAACAGCGAAGACCCAGATCAGCCTACACTGTGTAATCTGATCAGAGCCCTCTGTATCTGCATTGTTTGTTGATCCCGAGGAGTCTGTACATATTTACATAACCGAAAACGATCGAGTTTATGAGAATGTGGGGTGCGCAGGTTGAACTGAGTCTACTTTCCCTATTTAGTGGAAATGTGCATGCGCGCTTAAGCGCGTGCGGTATTGTGTACTTTCTTTCTTCCTGTTTTTCTTTTCTTTTTTTTATGCCCCCGAAGGAACTTCGGGTGGCATATTAAAATCGCACCGTCCGTCCGTCCGTCCGTCCGTCCGTCCGTCCGTCCGTCTGTCCGTCCGTCCGTTACAAATCGTGTCTCAGCGATAACTTGAAAACTACTAAAGCAAATTAGATGAAACTTCACAGAAAGATAAAGCATAATGAGAAGGTGTGTCGCGCGCAAGACTTGGGTCCGTACGCCCAAGGTCAAGGCCACAACTGGGTCAAAGGTCAAATTGTGTCTCAAAATCGTGTCTCAGCGATAATTTTAAAACTACTGAAGCAAATTTGATGAAACTTCACAGAAAGATAAAGCACTATGAGAAGGTGTGTTGCGCGAAAGACTTAAGTCCCAACGCCCAAGGTCAAGGCCACAATTGGGTCAAAGGTCAAATTGTGTCTCAAAATCGTGTCTCAGCAATAATTTTAAAACTACTGAAGCAAATTTGACGAAACTTCACAGAAAAATAGAAGGTGTGTCACGCACAAGACTTAAGTCCCTATGCCCAAGGTCAAGGCCACAGTTGGGTCAGAAGTCAAATTGTGTCTCAAAATTGGCTCTCAGCGATTACTTATAAACTGCTGAAGCAAATTTAATGAAACTCCACAGAAAGATGAAACATAATGAGAAGTTGTGTTGCACATCACATTTGGGTTGCCAGGTTCAAGGTCAAGGTCACAATTGGGGGTCAAAGGTCACATCTTGCTTCTATGATAGCTTTAAACCTGCTGAAGCTAATGTCATCAAACTTCACAGAAAGGTAAACTATAATGAGAAGGTATGTTACACACAATATTTATGATCCCAAATCCAAGGTCAAGGTCACAATCTGGGGTCAGAGGTCAAATCATGTCTCGGCGATTACTCAAAAAAGTACCAAAGCAAACTTTCAAGAACGATAAAGCCTAATGAGATAATTTACCATGCACAAGACATAAGTTCCCACACCCAAGGTCAAGGTCATAACCAGAGGTCAAAGGTCAAGTCATTCATCCTCAATTACCTAAAGACTTCTGAAGTAAACTTCATTTAACCTCATGAAAAGGTATAAAATAGTGAATATGCCACAAACGAATTATGGTTCTGTTGCCCGAAGTCAGGATCATGATAAAATGGTCATGTAAAGAAAAGTAAAGTATAACGAAGTTATGTAAGGTTCGACATTTAGGTTCCCACACCCAATGTCAAGGACACAACACAGTTTGGTTGGTGGTTGATTTAAGTCTCCTTGAATCCTTTTAAACTTCCAAAGTGCATTTAAACATTACAGAAAAGTAAACGGAAATGAGAATGTATATCATGTGCAAGACTCATGTGCAAGACTCAGGTTCTATGCCCAGGGTCAAGGTCACAACTAGGGCTCAAAGGTCAGTTTAAGGGGCCTTCGGGGGCATTTGTTACACACTGTAACATTTCTTGTTTTATTTATTTTTTTTTTTTTTTAAGTTTTTGATAATGATGCATGAACGGGAGATGAGAAACCGGGGTTGCAAAAAGAAATTGTCGGAACGACATGAAAAACGTCCTGACAAAATCTGTCAAACGCAGAGCACCAACCAGCCTATGCACACGCATGGTATGTGCATTCAAAGTTTGCAGGAGCGTTAAGACAGACCACCGGCATAATTGCCACGAGTCCTTATTTGACCATGCGCAGCTCCCAATTCAATTTATGCTTCGAGTTTACGACCTTACTCGCATGTGCAGTAATATAAATGAGCCCGCGTTTCAAATGGACGTTAAAACACATCCGATCAGCGAACATACATATGAGCCGCGACACGAGAAAACCAACAATGTGGTTGTGTGCCCAGCGCAGACTCAGACCAGCCTGGGCATCCGCCTAGTCTGATCAGTCTTCGCTGCCCGCGTGGAGGTACCTGAGACCCTTGGCTATCCTTTAAGATCACTGCGAAGACTCTTATCGGACTGGGCGGGTCCCCAGGCTGATCTGAGTCTGCGCTGTGCCCACAACCACTTTGTTGGTTTTCTCGTGTCGCGGCTCAATTATCATACCATGTGCATTTACAAACATTCACAATGATTATTATGTGGTTCGCAGATGTAGAACACTGTCTTGTTTTTTTTTTTGACGTATGGGCCTAGGGTAGATTGCGCTCATGTGCAGTCTAGTTGGAGCATTCACAGTTTGTCAAGAGAATATAAACCAAAAGGCATACTTTGCAAAATCATTATTATTTACGTGCGCAGACTGGTCTAAGGCTTTGCGGTTCGCAGATGTAATACGATGCCTTTTTCAGATAGTATGGGTACAACTGCGCATGCCTAGAGTAGATTGCGCTGACGCGCAGTCTGGTTTTGGCATTCACACTTCGTCCATAGAATAACAACCAACCTACACCGCAAGTTTCATTGCAGTAACCATGTAATAACTCCTACATGTATGTGTCTGGAGCTGAGCGCTGGTCTGGTAAGAGGCATCAGTACCGAGAAATCGCAGTAAGAAAAAAAGAAAAGACGACAAACACACCGTTCTTTTCCTGCAAATAAGAATTATACGTACAAAAGTGCCAATTACAGAATCTTGAAGAAATTATATTTAGCAAGACTAAAAAAGGGTTTGTGTACGTGCTCATGGTAATCTTTATCTGCGCAGCTCTTTTTATACTGTGTACAACTATACCGTAATCATTTTAAATACTGTGACAATTTAACCAGTTACTCTATGGGTCCTAACTTGAAGAACACTTATAATTAAATGGGATGACACCTTGCCTAAGGCGCAATGTGATCAGGATCTACGCTCTTCGCTTAGACCCTTTTACCCCAGTATTTAGAGTAATTACGTGCGAGTCAGATACTTTGTGCAGCAAAACACTTGGCGACAATAGTGTGCGTGTTCGTGCGTGTTTGTCTTAGTCCATCTCGGTGCACTTTTAAAAACCCATAAATTGGCAAAGGTCCGGATCAACTAAAGGCACGCCACATTTAATAGTTGATGAAAAAAAATCATAATAATTGACGTATACATGTATATATATATGCTGATCTGGCTTGTCCTAATTTCTACTACAGTAGGAGGCTCAGGATGTCAAAAAGGGTCCGACGATAAGTCGATTTTTGTGCTGGCCGACCATAAATACTCAAAGCAGTCAGCTGCCTGCACGGACCGACCCGAATCCTCACTTTGTACATGATGTAGAATCGTTTCCATTTGTTTCCTTCTGTGTGTTTATATCGTGCGCATTTACCTGTTGTGTATCTTCACTGATGATTTGAGCACGTGCAGATTTCCGCAGTCTGGAGAGTATGAAAGAGATTCCAAGTTTTTTTTTCACGGGTAAATGGGGGAGAAAGAGAAAGAGAGAGGGGGTTCTGAAGCTGACACTGATTGTTAAATCGTAATGTGTGAACAAGAAGACTCAAGTCAGTCTGCGGGACAGCCTGCCAAGTCTGCCGGATCGAGATCGTCCGAGTGCCGAAAAAAAAAAAAAAAGCTGGTTTAATCACAACAGAGAAATTAGAGGCTAAGTGAATGCGCTGGGCATAAACACATGACGTCGAATCAACGTCGATTTAAAGCTGTGTACATGCTGGCGTAGCTGTTGCTACCGGAATACGTCTGCGCAGTCTTATCGGGTAGCCTTAATAAGACAAGCACATATCAGCTGCGCTAATGGCAGTTTAGGGTGATAGCGAAAAGCCTTGAACTTGATACCGACAAACGTCTGCGCAGTCTGGAAAGGGCCTGCGCGTGCGAAAGAGAGAGAGAAAAACAGGTTTAAATGTCTAAAGTAGAAGTTGATACCAGAAAACGATGGTCCGGTCTGATTACGAAGATATGCAGATCGTCTGCTTAATAACCAGTTGATATTTGAACACCGTAAACTGTGTGCGCAGTCTGATCAGGAAACTGACCCCGAGTTCCCACCTACATGTACACTGCTCGGGTTTACAGAGCGCATTGTGATAAGAGTCCTGCACAACTGTATGCACAGCCTGGCCTGAAAATATGTTATAGGACTATTTAATTCGTCTATCCAGTACCAGGTATCAAAGTATAAGTTCTGAATGGTACATGTACATGTACTGCGACGGAATAGCGACGTGAAAAAATATACCCCTGGCCAGTGTGCATACAGTTCTCGGACGTGTTAAAAAAAAGCAATTAACATAAGGGGTTTTCCATATAGTATCCGATTAAAAAAAGGTAAACATACAAAAAACTGCAATATTTTGGTACCGAATAATTAACGAAAAAGACTGAATAATAGAAACATGAATCTTATTCTGACAGTTGTATACAATACACAAACCTGTTGAATTGTGTAATGGCATTGCAGTTTGTAGCTTCTGTGTAAGGTAGACGTTAATCTTTTTCGCGCCTATTAACGCGGTTTCCCGCGATCCACTACCAGTCGGGTAGAGGATCACGCGGCATCTACCGCTCCACGCCGCTCCGCGCCACGCCCTCTCCGCGCCACTCCTCGCCGCGCTAAACCCACGACGCGCCCTCGATTTTCCCACGCTTCTCGGCGCGAATTTGTCGTGGAAAGACGCGGCGAGGCGCGGTTGATAGTAAGATGTCGACGGCTGTACTGTATTTATATAAGATAAGATTTATATATAAGTTTCGGAGAATAAACACTAAAATGGAACAAATTATCTAAATAAACTGAACCTTTTATTATGTGTTCCTTACAATAAAATTTTCTACCTAAAGACTTCCTGGATAAGGTTTCTGGCATAAACAGCATGGACAGGAGCAAGTTGTTCACACTAGAGGAACGGGTACACAAATCAGCATGAACAGGAAGCAGTTATCTGCCATAAGATGAATGGGTACTCTTTCAGGAGAAGCAACTAGTCCAGTTTCTTTTTTCTTCCCTTTCAATGGGGATCAATTTTTATGGAGGGAAAGGATTTGTTTCTAGAGGAGTGGTTCCCACACCCAATGTCAAGGACACAACACAGTTTGGTTGGTGGTTGATTTAAGTCTCCTTGAATCCTTTTAAACTTCCAAAGTGCATTTAAACATTACAGAAAAGTAAACGGAAATGAGAATGTATATCATGTGCAAGACTCATGTGCAAGACTCAGGTTCTATGCCCAGGGTCAAGGTCACAACTAGGGCTCAAAGGTCAGTTTAAGGGGCCTTCGGGGGCATTTGTTACACACTGTAACATTTCTTGTTTTATTTTTTTTTTTTTTTTTTTAAGTTTTTGATAATGATGCATGAACGGGAGATGAGAAACCGGGGTTGCAAAAAGAAATTGTCGGAACGACATGAAAAACGTCCTGACAAAATCTGTCAAACGCAGAGCACCAACCAGCCTATGCACACGCATGGTATGTGCATTCAAAGTTTGCAGGAGCGTTAAGACAGACCACCGGCATAATTGCCACGAGTCCTTATTTGACCATGCGCAGCTCCCAATTCAATTTATGCTTCGAGTTTACGACCTTACTCGCATGTGCAGTAATATAAATGAGCCCGCGTTTCAAATGGACGTTAAAACACATCCGATCAGCGAACATACATATGAGCCGCGACACGAGAAAACCAACAATGTGGTTGTGTGCCCAGCGCAGACTCAGACCAGCCTGGGCATCCGCCTAGTCTGATCAGTCTTCGCTGCCCGCGTGGAGGTACCTGAGACCCTTGGCTATCCTTTAAGATCACTGCGAAGACTCTTATCGGACTGGGCGGGTCCCCAGGCTGATCTGAGTCTGCGCTGTGCCCACAACCACTTTGTTGGTTTTCTCGTGTCGCGGCTCAATTATCATACCATGTGCATTTACAAACATTCACAATGATTATTATGTGGTTCGCAGATGTAGAACACTGTCTTGTTTTTTTTTTTGACGTATGGGCCTAGGGTAGATTGCGCTCATGTGCAGTCTAGTTGGAGCATTCACAGTTTGTCAAGAGAATATAAACCAAAAGGCATACTTTGCAAAATCATTATTATTTACGTGCGCAGACTGGTCTAAGGCTTTGCGGTTCGCAGATGTAATACGATGCCTTTTTCAGATAGTATGGGTACAACTGCGCATGCCTAGAGTAGATTGCGCTGACGCGCAGTCTGGTTTTGGCATTCACACTTCGTCCATAGAATAACAACCAACCTACACCGCAAGTTTCATTGCAGTAACCATGTAATAACTCCTACATGTATGTGTCTGGAGCTGAGCGCTGGTCTGGTAAGAGGCATCAGTACCGAGAAATCGCAGTAAGAAAAAAAGAAAAGACGACAAACACACCGTTCTTTTCCTGCAAATAAGAATTATACGTACAAAAGTGCCAATTACAGAATCTTGAAGAAATTATATTTAGCAAGACTAAAAAAGGGTTTGTGTACGTGCTCATGGTAATCTTTATCTGCGCAGCTCTTTTTATACTGTGTACAACTATACCGTAATCATTTTAAATACTGTGACAATTTAACCAGTTACTCTATGGGTCCTAACTTGAAGAACACTTATAATTAAATGGGATGACACCTTGCCTAAGGCGCAATGTGATCAGGATCTACGCTCTTCGCTTAGACCCTTTTACCCCAGTATTTAGAGTAATTACGTGCGAGTCAGATACTTTGTGCAGCAAAACACTTGGCGACAATAGTGTGCGTGTTCGTGCGTGTTTGTCTTAGTCCATCTCGGTGCACTTTTAAAAACCCATAAATTGGCAAAGGTCCGGATCAACTAAAGGCACGCCACATTTAATAGTTGATGAAAAAAAATCATAATAATTGACGTATACATGTATATATATATGCTGATCTGGCTTGTCCTAATTTCTACTACAGTAGGAGGCTCAGGATGTCAAAAAGGGTCCGACGATAAGTCGATTTTTGTGCTGGCCGACCATAAATACTCAAAGCAGTCAGCTGCCTGCACGGACCGACCCGAATCCTCACTTTGTACATGATGTAGAATCGTTTCCATTTGTTTCCTTCTGTGTGTTTATATCGTGCGCATTTACCTGTTGTGTATCTTCACTGATGATTTGAGCACGTGCAGATTTCCGCAGTCTGGAGAGTATGAAAGAGATTCCAAGTTTTTTTTTCACGGGTAAATGGGGGAGAAAGAGAAAGAGAGAGGGGGTTCTGAAGCTGACACTGATTGTTAAATCGTAATGTGTGAACAAGAAGACTCAAGTCAGTCTGCGGGACAGCCTGCCAAGTCTGCCGGATCGAGATCGTCCGAGTGCCGAAAAAAAAAAAAAAAGCTGGTTTAATCACAACAGAGAAATTAGAGGCTAAGTGAATGCGCTGGGCATAAACACATGACGTCGAATCAACGTCGATTTAAAGCTGTGTACATGCTGGCGTAGCTGTTGCTACCGGAATACGTCTGCGCAGTCTTATCGGGTAGCCTTAATAAGACAAGCACATATCAGCTGCGCTAATGGCAGTTTAGGGTGATAGCGAAAAGCCTTGAACTTGATACCGACAAACGTCTGCGCAGTCTGGAAAGGGCCTGCGCGTGCGAAAGAGAGAGAGAAAAACAGGTTTAAATGTCTAAAGTAGAAGTTGATACCAGAAAACGATGGTCCGGTCTGATTACGAAGATATGCAGATCGTCTGCTTAATAACCAGTTGATATTTGAACACCGTAAACTGTGTGCACAGTCTGATCAGGAAACTGACCCCGAGTTCCCACCTACATGTACACTGCTCGGGTTTACAGAGCGCATTGTGATAAGAGTCCTGCACAACTGTATGCACAGCCTGGCCTGAAAATATGTTATAGGACTATTTAATTCGTCTATCCAGTACCAGGTATCAAAGTATAAGTTCTGAATGGTACATGTACATGTACTGCGACGGAATAGCGACGTGAAAAAATATACCCCTGGCCAGTGTGCATACAGTTCTCGGACGTGTTAAAAAAAAGCAATTAACATAAGGGGTTTTCCATATAGTATCCGATTAAAAAAAGGTAAACATACAAAAAACTGCAATATTTTGGTACCGAATAATTAACGAAAAAGACTGAATAATAGAAACATGAATCTTATTCTGACAGTTGTATACAATACACAAACCTGTTGAATTGTGTAATGGCATTGCAGTTTGTAGCTTCTGTGTAAGGTAGACGTTAATCTTTTTCGCGCCTATTAACGCGGTTTCCCGCGATCCACTACCAGTCGGGTAGAGGATCACGCGGCATCTACCGCTCCACGCCGCTCCGCGCCACGCCCTCTCCGCGCCACTCCTCGCCGCGCTAAACCCACGACGCGCCCTCGATTTTCCCACGCTTCTCGGCGCGAATTTGTCGTGGAAAGACGCGGCGAGGCGCGGTTGATAGTAAGATGTCGACGGCTGTACTGTATTTATATAAGATAAGATTTATATATAAGTTTCGGAGAATAAACACTAAAATGGAACAAATTATCTAAATAAACTGAACCTTTTATTATGTGTTCCTTACAATAAAATTTTCTACCTAAAGACTTCCTGGATAAGGTTTCTGGCATAAACAGCATGGACAGGAGCAAGTTGTTCACACTAGAGGAACGGGTACACAAATCAGCATGAACAGGAAGCAGTTATCTGCCATAAGATGAATGGGTACTCTTTCAGGAGAAGCAACTAGTCCAGTTTCTTTTTTCTTCCCTTTCAATGGGGATCAATTTTTATGGAGGGAAAGGATTTGTTTCTAGAGGAGTGAATTCTTGTAACAGTTGACCCCACACATCGGGTAGGCGGCAATCGAAAACACTCTTAACAGTCGGTTAACATGAAAAAAAAACCTGTTTGAAACCATATTTTTGATAGCAAATTGGCGACAATATGCAATCAAAAACGCTGTTCCTAATGGTTTTTGATCCGTGTTCGTCGACTGCATGAGCGTTTTCAATTGCCGCCTACCCGGTGTGCTCCAAGGCAAATGGAGGCAAAACTGAAAATTGCAGGTTTGCTTTCCCTTAAAGTGTACCTTTTCAAAGTTCCTAACAGTGAAAGTCTTCAAAAGTCTGACTATCAGTCAGCCGGGCCGCGTAGCACAATTGGTAGGGCACCTGACTTATAAGTCATAGGTCCTGGGTTTGATACCTGGTCTGGCCACATACTTTCGTTTCTCCTTCCGCTGATTCAAGAAGGGCAGTTGTCAGTTACTGGCGAAAGTATGTGCACTTAGTACTGGTTAACCGCTTAGGAGGTCTAAGCCTGCCCAGGAACAGTGTGATTAGGTTAACTGACCGTCCCGGCATGACCATAGTTGTTTCCCGTGGACGTAAAGCAAGAAATCAATCAATCTGACTATCAGTCAAACTGAACTGAAACTGTTATCATATCATCAGAGCATCAAGAGACTTTTCCATTCTAGACTGAATACATCTGAATTATAATGATTATAATGGCTGACTTGATCTATAGATCAGGGGTTCGAGACCCACTGGTGGTGGAAATCTTTCCAGCCATAAACATCTCCCCCTACATCATCTTAGTGCAGATTATATTTTCTGGACCTTTGGAATCATTGAGTTCATATGGAATCATTTTGAAACTAGAGTTCTGCTTTAGCTGGTTCAAGGGGTGTGTGACCGATGTCGCACATCCCATCACTGCTTATGAACAGACTCAATCAAACTGAATCTGCTAATTTCATTTCTTTGGTGTATTCCATGCTTCCAAAGGATCTGACCACTCAAAACTAATTTCATGGCACTCAGCCTTTCATTATCACATTATATGTGTGCAAGTCATAGTTACTTAAATAATGTTTTAATAATTTAACAAGATGTTAAAGAATTCATTTTATGAAGATAAAAAATAAAAATATCAAAGAACTATCACAAAAATGCCTGTGCTTTTTTCTGTAGCTCTGAACATATTGTCGGTGCTCCAGATAAGAGGGGGTATTGAGGATAATTCAAAGATAATTTTTCTTATTTCTCAACGAAAACATACGTTGTGACCTCTCATTAGAACTGTCTCAACGAGGTGGTTCTAATGATGAGTCACAAAATATGTTTTTATGGAGAAATATGATTATCCCTAAATTATCTCTGTTAACCCTTCTTATCTGGAGCACTGTAATCAATTGTGTTTTCAGAATATACGAAAAGCCTTTGGTGCTCCAGCAGAGATTAATGGAGTTGACTCATCAACAGATAAACAGGGTAAGTAAGCTGTTCCACAAGAAAAGATACAGTTTTCAAAAGGTGGCAAATCTGGAACTTGTATATTATGTACAATTCACAGTTCCGAAACCCACGCCTACTCTAAACAGATATTCATTGCTCCAGGTAACTGCCAGGTAAAATCACGGACCTATGTGAGATATTGAACACGTGCAATTTTGTTTTTGAGAGTATGTCACCTGCTAAGTTGTCGTTACATTGGCCAGTTTACACTATCAGGTGACTTTTGAGTGATATTGTGGGTGTGGCTCAGAACTGTGTATTGTAAATTGAGGTAACTATTAAGGTGAATGGCTACACTTTCAGAAGAGGCAACTCTGTCATTTTCATTATGCCTGCACTCTCTACTGGCATCAACTCTTGAATGAAAGAATTTGCTCCTGGCATAGCAAATTCTACTGTTTAAGAGTAGATTCCAGTTTGAAAGTGTTACTTTATCCAGGAGAGCAAGCTGGAAGTTGCATCCCTTTGATAAAAATGCTGGAAAATCATGCATGTATACCCATACACCTTAAGCCGTATGTCGCTATTCTAACATTGTAATTGACTCAACATGCTTTGAATTTGGACAGTTCTGGGGCCGGTTGTTCAACACAAATGAGCGAGACTTTAAAATCTAAAAATTTCAAACATGTGCAAAAACGCTACCAATTTTTGCCTAAAAAAATGTGAGGTACTTCCTAACATTTTTTTCGGCAAAAAATAATTGCAGTTTATTGTGTGAGTCCTGTAATCTTAACGACCCCTCGACTAACGACCTTGTTCAGCTAACAATGCTTCGATAACTGGGCCCTGTTTGTCAAAGGCGGCATGGCAAACAGTGCAGAATCTGATGAGACTACTCCTTTGAGCAGTCTGATGAAGGTCAACAATGCTTCCATTTATATTTCTGTCTTACTTCTATACCTGACTGTGATTAATAGAATCCATGATGGGGTTGAGGCCGAGACAAGGAAATCTCAGGCCAGTTTTCAGATTATTTTGTCTTATGCAAGGCTTGCCGAGTACCTTAACCTTGTTGAAGCCATTCCTATAAACTTCAAGCTAATTTTCTATTAATAGTTCTGACATGAGTGTTAATTTCACAGTGTGCATGCATTTTTCATGACTGGCAGCTAATCAGAACTCTACAGTGACACCTCATTCACATCACTGGCTGTCAATTTCATTTTGCATGCAAATTACATGACAGGTAGCTTCAAGTTGATTTGTTGAATTTAAGTGTGTTTTTAATTGGGCTGTACTATATAGCAATGATTGGAATTTTGAGACAGCTTTCTGAGCCTAGGCTGAGATAGCAGGCCGAGATAGAAAAATCTCAGACACCTCTAGAAAGGGATATTCTTGTCCAATGGGTGAGAAAAAATGCTCCCACAGATGTTTTACATGATATACCACTTTTGTTGTTCATGAGTGAAATAAAATTTGATCTTGCACTTCAAATATCCAATTTTCTGTTTCTTTTATGCTTTTAGTTTCTATAATCATGATAATCAAGCCTTTTTCAAGTCTACAGTTCTATCGTCAGAAAATTAACTTTTTATCCTTGCCATTTTGTGTTAATTTGGTGTTGTTCAGCATAGTCAGTGGGTATAATATTGGATGTAGACACGGTTTGCAAATAGAAAATGGTGCAAACTTGCATTTTAGTGAATCACAAGAAACCACAAGAAACCACCAAATATGGAATGCCTCTAGCATTTTAGCTGGCCGGCTGACCCATGCTTAGAAATGTCATCGTAGTAAGTGATATGAGCGGTATGGTCACAGTACTTTAACATCTGTAGCATTATTTCCAACCTTCCCAGAAAGAAGTTAAGATGAAAAGGACTTGGTATGATGAGGCCCATATTTGGCCCCCAGAAAACTCATTTTTCAAAAGTCCTATTCAGGTAATAAAAATGTATTCATAGGAAAATTCAAACCCTGAATGTAACAGCAAAATTAACCAGTTCTTGCATAAAATATTTGTGTTTTTTTTTTTTTGTCTTGTCATTGACAAAAATGACGATTTTGGTAGCCTTTGCGGCTTTCAAAATATATGAGCCCAGCCTCCAGCACATTTTATATTCTGTATACGGACAAAATTTTAATATATTCATTTGCTGTGAAAATATTAAATGTGCTGGAGACTGGGCTGTATGTTTATTATACCCCCGACATACGAAGTATGTCGAGGGGTATATAGTTTTCGTCTTTTCGTCCGTTCGTCCGTCTATCCTTCCGTTTGTCCGTCCTTCCGTTAACATTTGCGTTAAAGTTTTACGTTAAGTTTTTAATCTTTGCTTATATTTCCATTATCTTTCAATGGAACCTTTTGGTATGTGACTAGGTATACTTGTAGGTTCATGCAGAATAGTTGACATCATATGGATGCTGCTGTTGACCTAATGTCAAGGTCACAGACTTAAACATTTGCGTTAAAGTTTTGGGTTAAGTTTATATTTTTCTTTTATATTTCCAATATCCTTTGATGGAACCGTCTGCTATTTGACTAGTGTTACTTTAAGGTTCATACAGAGTAGTTGACATCATCTGGATGCTGCTGCTTACCAAAGGTCAAGGTCACAGACTTGTTTATTTGCGTTAAAGTTTTGCATTAAGTTTATATGCTTTGCTTATAATTCCAACATCCTTGGATGAAACATTGTGAAATATGATTAGGATTACTTCTATGTTCATGCACAATAGTCAACATCATCTGGATGCTGCTGCTGACCAAAGGTCAAGGTCACAGACTTAAACATTTGCGTTAAAGTTTGTGTTGAGTTTATATTCTTTGATATTTCCAATATTCTTTGATGGAGCCTTTTGATATTTGACTAAGTTTACGTTTATAGTTGCTCACCAAAGGTTAAGGTCACAGACTTGTGTATTTGTGTTAAAGTTTTGCGTTAAGTTAACATTCTTTGTTTATATTTCAAACATCCTTAGATGGAACCTCTTGATATATGACTAGAATTACTTCTCTGTGTTCATGCAGATTAGTTGACATCATCTGGATGCAGCTGCTGACCAAGGTCATGGAAACAGACTTAAATGTTTACAATAAAGTTTTGTGTTGAGTTGGTACTCTTTGCTGATATTTGTAATTTTCTTTGATGGAACCATTTGATAGGTGACTAAGTTTACTTCTAGATTCATACCATGTATAAGATTGGTTTCATTAGGCGGTGGTTTCATTAGGCGATGGCGCTGGTCGGGGGTATACGTGAGCCCCTGCTCACTTGCTCTAGTTTTTAACTTTTTGCTACAAAACTACAGCACCATGCCAGAAATGAGTCCCAAATTCTAATTAAGATGGCTGCCATAAAACACTGCGGTATGGATTAAAATGAATTCTACTCACCAAATTAGAACAGGTGATGGCTTAATACTTTGTGACATGACCTTTCATAATAATAACCTGTCGACAACGCCTTGGATGACTTTCATAGAGTTTTCTGGTGTAAGTTAAACTGACAGAATCCCAAGCACTGAGCAATTCACGTCGGAGATCATCAACTGACCCAATGAGATAAAGTCTAGATTTTATGGTGTTCTTCATCAATAACCAAATGTTCTCTATAGGACTAAGATCTGGACTCTGAGCAGGCCAGGGTAGCACTGTTATACGGTTATCCTGCTTCCACTGTTCGCACAATCGTGACTTATGGCAAGTTGCATTGTCTTCTTGGAACATGTATGGTTTATCCAGAAAATGTTTGGTTAAAACAGGCCAAAGATTGGAATCAAGAGTATGTATGTATTTCTCTGAGTTCATATTTCCATCAACGAATGTTAGAGTTCCAGTGCCATAATATGTTAAACAACCCCACACCATTAACTTCAAAGTTGACTTGGGTCCCATGCTGACATGGCCCAAACATTCAGGTCTCCATCTTTCTGCTGCTTTTCTCCATACTTTAATTTCTCCCCCGGGTTTGATAACTACCATCATTTCATCGGAAAATATCACCTTTTTCCAATAGTTATCCACAGTTTTAAGTTTTCTTGCATGACACCACGCTAAACGTATTTTTCTGTTCACCTCCCTGATACCCATACGCTTCCGAACTGTGCATCGTCTATAGCCCAAAGAATGTAAAGTTCTCTGAATCGTTCTAACTGATGATTCTTCATGTGTAAACCGATTAAACTTGCTGGAAATCTCGGCCAAAGGAAGTCTCCTATTTTCTTTTACAATCCTCGAAAGTACACGTCTGCCCCGATCGCTTATTATTTTTGACCTTCCCTTTCTCTTTACGTTTTCCACTGTGCCCCGTTGTTTATATCGATTCAGCACCTTACTGACGGTTGACCGATTTAATTTCAATAATTTACTTATTTATGTTGCACCGTTGCCACTCTGGTTAAGTTTTACGATGTTTGATTTGGTACCGGGTGACAGTTCTTTTCCATGTTTCGCCATGTTTACCAACGGCTTGTTTACATCGGAAGCAAACGACAGTTTGACCCCTACTTCCGGTACACTTTTTGACATATCACGGTGTACAACCCCATTAGGCGAGATTTGACTTCGGGCCGAGATACCGACTAAAAACCGATACTGCAATCTGACGTTTTGAAAATTACGTTTTCCGCCATTTTGATTTGGGACTCATTTCTGGCATGGTGCTGTAGCAGTGTCTGGAACATTTTCCCTGTTTTCAACATAAAACGTCCATATCTCCGGTCATAGACAAAATAAACATATGTTGTGGGTATTCATTTTCTTAGTTAGAATACAAGGAATAATTTGGTACACATTTCATTTTGATCTGATGGAATTTTGTGGTTAGCGTCGCTGGATTTGCAAACTTGAGTGGGTGGGGTACCTGGAAAGGCCTTGTGCAGTGCACAGGTAATTAGCAGTTTTAGCTAATGTATAAGCCTTTCATCAATAGCCTATTATCAAGAGCTTTCAAAAGCTATTGTAAATGACTTAATATTTCTTTATAGGAAAATGTATTAAATTCAAATTTTCTTGCAATTTTCCTTCATCTTATTGAAACAACTTAGGCATGTCAGAAATCATGTTGTTCTGAGAATACACATCGTTGAAACATATTATTTCTGTTTGTTCCCATACGCACAAATGATAAACAATAGAAACCAGGCAATTTTAAGAGAATTAGAAGGGAGGTCAAAAACGGCCCTTATCATACCAGGTCCTTTACCAATGTTTCAAACAGTGAAAATCCAAAAATCATATTTTCACTGTTCAAACAGTAAAATATTGATCTCGATTTCACTGAGAAATCTCAATATTTCATTGGTAAACTTAGAAGAACAATTTACATGATGTTAAACCAGGGAAATGAACTCTTACTTGCAGTGCATCAATTTTCATTTCCTAGGTTCCTTTGTCTTGCTTGCATCCCCTTTCAGCATTCCATATTAGTGCCGTTTTACTTGTGAAAAGAAAAAAAGATACAAAAGGAAATAGATTTGGCATTTAATGTTATCCTTAAAGACAAAAATTAACTTTAAAATTGGAATTCGGAATTTACTAACTCAAAAGGGCAGAATTTTTATAACTACAGTAGAACCTCATTGGCTCAAACAGGTTGGGACCATGAAAATTAGTTCCAGCCATCTAGGGTTAGTTTCCATAGAAAGTGACCTCTGGGGACCAGTAAAAGAGGCAGGGTGAACGAGCCATCAGGGTTCGAGCCATTGAAGTTCTACTGTAGATAAAAGACTTCCAAAGGCTTTTAATGAGATTATAATATAAATGTTTTCTTATATATTTGGTAGGTTCAGCAATAGAAGATAAAACTCCAAACAAAAAGAGAGTGTAAGTGTCAGATACTTTGAAGTAATTCACATTTCCAACAGTCTGTCTGTTCGTTAAGGGTCTGTCCGTCCAAACAGTTATTAGGTCAAAGCTTAGTATTGTGTTTTTGAACGCCTTTAGCAATTAGTATAACTACCATATCAATTCTAATAAACACCCCTGCTTCTTTTCCAACAATAATTTTAACTTGCATGAATTCATGTTTGCTTCTTTGGATATGGTAGCTCTTTGAAATGGGGTCTACTCTTAAAGGAAAGAATTTGCTCCTCTAGGAGCAAATTCTTTCCTTTAAGAGTTGACCCCTACTGGAAAGGGAGGCAAAATAGTAAAGTTGCTTCCCCTGTAAGTATACCAACACCTTTATATTGCTTATTTGAGGTCTTTTGGCAGTGGCTGTTCTGCTACAGTTTAGGTTCTAAATAATGCTTCCCTTTCGCAAAATGCACCACCAATGGGGTGTTTAATAGGATTAATACGATATACAAAAGTTTGCATAAGTTGATGGGAATGTATGAAAATATTTGGTGGAATGGCAAACATTGCTAGCCCTTGTCAGTCGGCTTCCACAGGATCTGAGCCCGGTTGTACAAAGCATCATTAGCTTACCAAAGTAGTTAGTCAAGGATTCAATAAGTATTCTAGTATAGTCAACTCTAGATATCCTAAACACTGATATCTCAAAGTACCTCTTATATCAAAGAACAAAGTTTAGATACATTCCCTATTTTTATTAACATTTTAACTGCTGTTATTTCAAACTAATGATATCTCAAAGTAAATTTTCTGGGACCAGAAAATTTACTTTGAGATATCAGTAGTTTTGGATGAATTTCGACTTTAAGATATCGAGAGCTGACTGTACATATAAAATCAAATGTTATAATGTTTTTTACTGAAATTTGAAAGGAGCATTTGCATTCTACGTTAGCATAACCACAACTTATACAGGGGTACCCAATGTCTCAGTTAAATTCTCCTAACATTGACCTTATTATACGCCTGTTTTGAAAAAAACTGACGTTTTATGTCATGGCGCTGTCCGTCTGTCCGTCCGTCTGTCCGTAAACATTCTTGTGCGCACCATAACTCAGTAACCATTTTGGATATCTTCATGAAATTTTATAGGCATATGTATTAGGTTGGGGGAACGTGTCCCGTACAAGAATGGTTGCTCCCCCTTTCTTAGTTTCGAAGTTATGCCCCTTTGATCAATTTTCTCCCTGCAAGTCTTGTGCGCGCCATAACTAGATAACCGTTTGGGATATCTTTATAAAACTTCATAGCAATGTGTATGAAGTCCTAACGATGTGTCGCATACAAGAATGGCTGCTCTCCCTTTCTTCGTTTTAGAGTTACGTCCATTTCATTAGTACTTTGAGCCTATTTTTGTGTATACTGATCTTGTGCATGCCATAACTTGATAACCGTTTGGAATATCATGATGAAACTTTATAGCTATGTGCATGATCACAAGACAATGTGTCATATATAAGAATGGTTGCTCCCTCTTTCTTACTTTTGGAGTGACCTCCTTTTGATTAGTATTTTCAGGTGTTTCTCATTCACTCCATATCTCCTGAACCTTTTGAAATATTAGAATGAAGCTTTGTAGGAATGTGTATAATAATGGGGCAATGTATCCTGAACAAGAATCACAACTCTGGCTTACTTACTGAATTATCTGCCCTTGCATAAATTTCCTGTTTACTCTTACATGTAACTCCTTAAATGGTATGTATATTATAAAAAAAAAATGATTTCAAGGGAATATACTAGAACCAAAAAAGTTATATCTAGTATAATTAGGTTATCTCCCTTATTCCACTTTGTGTAAGCAATCTAGTTCATTCTGTTACTGCTTTATGACATTTAAACGGGCGTATTATGCGCCGCTTGCGAAGCCCTTGTTTTTATGGTTGAAATGCCGGTGTAGCAAATCATTAAAAAACTGACTTTTTAGGTCACCTAAGCCATAGGCTCAGGGTGAGCTATTGCCATCACCCAGTGTCCGTCGTGCGTAGTCCGTCGTGTCCATCGCGCGTCGTCCGTCGTGCGTCGTCCGTCGTGCGTCGTCAACAATATGCTTTAAATGACATCTTCTCTGAAACCGCTAGGTCTAGGGCTTTGATATTTGGTATGAAGCATTGTCTAGTGGTCTTCTACCAAGTTTGTTCAAATGGTGGCCCCGGGGTCCAAAATGGCCCTTGGGCAGGGGGTCTTTGGTTCGAAACTAAAAAATACTTAAAAATCTTCTTCTCCAGAACTGCTTGGCTCAGATGCTTGAAATTTGGTATGAAGCATTGCCTAGTGGTCCTCTACCAAGTTTGTTCAAATGGTGGCCCCAGGGTCCAAAATGGCCCTGGGGCAGGGGGTCTTGGGTTCGAAACTAAAAAATACTTAAAAATCTTCTTCTCCAGAACTGCTTGGCTCAGATGCTTGAAATTTGGTATGTTGCGTTGCCTAGTGGTCCTCTACCAAGTTTGTTCAAATGGTGGCCCCAGGGTCCAAAATGGCCCTGGGGCAGGGGGTCTTGGGTTCAAAACTAAAAAATACTTAGAAATCTTCTTCTCCAGAACTGCTTGGCTCAGATGCTTGAAATTGGTTTGTGGCATTGCCTAGTGGTCCTCTACCAAGTTTGTTCAAATGGTGGCCCCAGGGTCCAAAATGGCCCTGAGGCAGGGGGTCTTGGGTGTGAAACTAAAAAATACTTAAAAATCTTTTTCACCAGAACTGCTTGGCTGAGATGCTTGAAATTTGGTAAGTAACAATGCCTAGTGGTCATCTACCAAATTTGTTCAAATGGTGGCCCCAGGATTTAAATTGGCCCTGGGGCAGGGGGTCTTGGGTTTGAAACTAAAAAGAATACTTAGAAATCTTCTTCTCCAGAAATGCTTGGCTCAGATGCTTGAAATTTGGTTTGTGGCATTGCCTAGTGGTCCTCTACCAAGTTTGTTTCAAATGGTGGCCCCAGGGTCCAAAATGGCCCTGGGGCAGGGGGTTTGGGTTCGAAACTAAAAATACTTTCTTCTCAAGAACTGCTTGGCTCAGATGCTTGAAAATTGGTATGATGCATTGCCTGGTGGACGCCTACAAAGTTTGTGTAAATGGTGGCCCAGGGATCCAAAATGGCCCTGGGGCAAGGGAGTCTTGGGTTCGAAAATAAAATCTACTTCAAACCTTCTTCTCCAGAACCCCTTAGGGCAGATGCTTGAAATTTTGTATGATGCATTGCCTAGTGGTCCCTTACCAAAATTATTCAAATGATGATGCCAGGGTCAAATATGGCCCTGGGGCAGGGGGTCCTGGGTTTGAACCATAGAAATACATAGAAAAATATCCAGAAATCTTCTTCTTCAGAACCATTTGACTCAGAGACTTGAAATTTAGCTTTTAGCATTGCCTAGTGGTCCTTTACCAAGATTATTCAAATGATGGCCCCAGGGTCCAAAATGGCCCTACCCCAAGGGGTCCAGGGTTGGAACCATAGCAATACATAGAAAAATATTAAGAAATCTTCTATTTCGAAATTGTTGCAAACTATCTGGTTTGTTCAAATTATGACCCTGGTTTGACCTTTAACCTTTCGCTCAGGTGAGTGATTCAGGGCCTCTTGGCCCTCTTGTATGGGAAATGTGCTTGGTTGAAGGTATGGTGGGAAGCATTTGCTTTCCTCAGAAGAAATTATAGTTCTATCTAGAACTGCATTGCTATGAATAGTTTTGAATTTGGTGTGTTGGGTCTAATGGTTTGATGTATGACTCATATTTCTGCAGGTTACCTGACTCACAAACACCTTCAGGAAGCACTAAAAAGACGCCATCAAAACAGCGTAAGCTCAATCAACGTGAAGATGCAGATCAGCAGGAACCAGGGCCATCAAAAACTTCCAAGAGTCCAGCATCAAAACTCACAGCCAGTCCAGCTAGATACAGGAAAAATATTGACAGAGAAGACCGCCATGAGCCTTTGAAGGGCAGCTCAACCTCAGATATCTCGGATGTCAGTGAGGATGATGATATTAGCATATGTAAGTCAGGGCTGTTCAGAGCTCTAGATAAGAGGGCGTATTTGGTGATAATTAGGGATAATTTTTTTAATTCTGCATAAAAACATATGTTGTGACCCCTCATCTGAACCGTCTCGACGAGACAGTTCAGATGAGGGGTCACAACATATGGTTTCGATGAGAAATAAGAAAAATTATCCTTAATTATCATCAAATAAGCCCTCTTATCTAGAGCTCTGGCTGTTGAAATATCGTGCCCGACTTGTCCCATTTAACTCAGGACAAGTGAAAAAAAGTTATTGTACTTGCCCTGGGACAACTATGAAAAAAGTATATGGTTTCCTTTTCAATTATAACAACTAGATTTTTGTTTGAGAAAAATACTTAGGCAAACAGTGTGGACCCTGATCAGATTGCTCCTGTAGGAGCAGTCTGATCAGGGTCCACACTGATTGCCATTCCAATTTGTACACTTACCTATGTAAAGTAAGGAATAAGCTGTTTGATTTTTTTTTACATTTGGCATAGAAAAGATGCCTGTATTCAAGTTTAAGGCTTTGAGGCTATCTAAAATGAGAGATAGATTTGTCATAATAATAATGAGGTAAATGTTTATGACTGAATAATCCTTAAAATAATGCAAACATTATGACTTGTCAATATAATTATGGGATAATGTTTATGACTGAATAATCCTTGAAATAATGCAAACATTATGACTTGTCAATATAATTATGGGATAATGTTTATGACTGAATAATCCTTAAAATAATGCAAACATTATGACTTGTCATTATAATTATGGGATAATGTTTATGACTGAATAATCCTTAAAATAATGCAAACATTATGACTTGTCATTATCATTATGGGATAGATAATGTTTATGACTGAATAATCCTTGAAATAATGCAAACATCATATTAGCGGTTTTGAACAAGCAAGTTTTTGCCGGACAAGTGGAGTTTGACTTTTTACTTGTCCCTGGACAAGTAAGAGATTTTTCTTTTTCCACAGGCCAGTGTCAGTGGGAATTTTTTGTTTGCTAAAGTTTTTTTTTTATTTGTTAAGGTGTTTTGGTGCACCACCATGTTTATCATATGACACTAAAATAGCATTTTGTTAGCAAATTCTGCACTGAAACCAGGGATCAAATTTAGCACTTGCTAAATGCCAGTACCATGCTTCAGAAAGCAAGTTGAAATTTCCATCACTTGCTAATTTTAGCATGTTGTAAAATTTTCTTAAAATTATTTTCTGATTTACTCAGCTGACTCCTTTTAGAAAGCTGGAAACATCTCTAAAATTTTCTTTATTGAGCCGCGACACGAGAAAACCAACAAAGTGGTTGTGTGCCCATCAGCCTGGGCATCCGCCCAGTCTGATCATAGTCTTCACTGTCCGCATGGAGGTAGCTTAGATCCTTAGCTACCCTTTAAGCGCTTAGCCAAGAGTCTGATTGGACTGGGCGGATGCCCAGGCTGATCTGAGTCATCGCTGGGTGCACGTGCCACATTGTTGGTTTAGTTGTGTGGGGGCTCATATATAGTTTTGTTCAATAAGCAGGCAACTTTTCTTGCCATTTCTAAATTTTTTGAATGCAAGTTGTCATATGCAAAGGTATTTGACTGACACGTAGGCTTACATGTTGATCTCATGTAAACATACGTGACATGCATAAATGTTAAAATGCCTCAAAATATTTTTGGCGCAAAGGCATACTGGTACTGAGTGAATGAATAGAAAGCAAGTAGCAAGTGAGAAATAATGTCACTTGCTAATTTAAGCAAGCAGTCAAAAAAGTGAAATTTGATCCCTGGAAACATCACAATTTCGCCATTGGAAAATGGGACATTTTTATGGACCTCAATGCATAACGTTATGACATAATTATGTCTCCCCCCGAAGGGATCGGAGACATATTGTTTTTGCCCTGGTGGTCTGTCTGTCTGTCCGTCCGTCTGTCACAAATCGTGTCCTCTCAATAACTCTGTAACCGATTGAGATAATTTCACGAAACTTGGTACAAATATAAAGCATCATCAGAGGACATGCAGAGAGCAAGACCCATAACTCCACCTACATTTTTTTTACGGAATTATGCCCCTTTGAAAATTTTAGTATGGAAATCATGTCCGCTGCATAACTCTAAATCTGTATGAGATATTTTCATGAAACTTAGAATAAATATAGAGCATTATCAGAGGATGTGCAGAGAACAAGAACCGTAACTCCACCTACATTTTTGAGGGAATAATGCCCCTTTGAAAATTTTAGTATGGAAGTCGTGTCCGCTCAATTACTCTGTAACCGATTGAGATAATTTCACGAAACTTGGTACAAATATAAAGCATCATCAGACGACATGCAGAGAACAAGACCCATAACTCCGCCTATATTTTTTATGGAATTATGCCCCTTTGTAAATTTTGGTATGGAAATTGTGCCCGCTCCATAACTCTAAAACTATATGAGATATTTTCATGAAACTTAGAATAAATATAGAGCATTATCAGAGGATGTGCAGAGAACAAGAACCGTAACTCCACCTACATTTTTGAGGGAATAATGCCCCTTGAAAATTTTAGTATGGAAGTCGTGTCCGCTCAATTACTCTGTAACCGATTGAGATAATTTCACGAAACTTGGTACAAATATAAAGCATCATCAGACGACATGCAGAGAACAAGACCCATAACTCCACCTATATTTTTTATGGAATTATGCCCCTTTGTAAATTTTGGTATAGAAATTGTGCCCGCTCCATAACTCTAAAACTATATGAGATATTTTCATGAAACTTAGAATAAATATAGAGCATCATCAGAGGATTTGCATAGAACAAGAACGGTAACTCCACCTACATTTTTTACAGAATTATGCCCCTTTGTAAATTTTAGTATGGAAATTGTGTCTGCTCCATAACTCTGAAACTATATGAGATATTTTTGCAAAACTTGGTATAGTCTGTTTGCTCCCAAATGCAAACGGCATCTCCAATATTTTCTCAAAATTGGTGAGAAGTAGAAGATTTTCGAATTGCTTATTCTTAATTTTCATCCTATACATAACAAAATCATAATTTTACAGATATGTTAGGTTTTGCATAAAAAAGTTTCTATACAGTAACAGGACCTAAAACATGTCATTTTCACCTCTTAATTACAAGGGAGTAAAAGTTGGCTGTTGGAATTCCTGTTTAGTTTTACGTGTTAGAGCATGTGACCAATGTATGCTATCCCTAGAACAAAATTTGCATAATTAATTGAAATTTTATTCTGAATCCATTTTGTTCTACTTTTTGTTTCACCCATATATTATCAAATTTTAAAACATACAATATTTTAGCGCAAAGTAATATAATAGTTCAATGTTTATTTACAACATAGTATCACCTGACTAGTGATACCATGCGTTACGCTTGCGGACGGGTGAATACATTTTACTACTTCATTCATATACGCCCACACCTGTAGTAAACAACGAGATTACGCTATTGCCTATCAACAATATTTTGGCCGTTCTAACAAGCATATGACGCCCTTTAGTGAAACTGCTCAGTTTTTGCATTACTGCCAATGGAAAATATTTTACAAAAGCATCCAAAAATTTGGACTTTCCTTATTCTGTTAGGTATAGTTATAGGAATCATTAGGACATTAGAACATTTGATGGGTTATCGTTTCCGAGAAAATAAGCAAAACCCCGTTTGCACTTGGGAACAAACGGACTATACACATATAAAGTATCATGACTTGATGGGCAGAGAGAAGGAACCGAGATTCTGCTTACATTTTCTACAGAATTACGTCCCTTTGAAAATTTTAGTATGGAAATCTTGTTTGCTCCATAACTCTGAAACTATATGTTATTTTCGTGAAACTTGGTACAAATATAAAACATCAGACGATGTGCAGTGAACTAAAACTGTAACTCCATCTACACTTTTTATGAAATTATGCCCCTTTGTAAATTTTAGTATGGAAATCATGTTTGTTCTATAACTTTAAAACTGTAGAAGATATTAGTGTTGTTTGATGATCGAGTAGAATCGAAAGTTGGTCGGTAGCTCTCTGGGTCAGGGACTATCAATTTTGCGGCTCATAAATCAATTGTCATTCAATTGTCTGGATGTTCCCATTTATTGCAGGGCTTCCGTTAAGTGGACATATTGCGTAAATTACGTCCTAAAATTGCCTTCGTAAGTCCAAATTGAACTTCAAAGACGTACCGCGGACTTCTACTAAAATTTCCTTTGTACGGCCGAAATCGAAACCCCAGACGTCCGAATCTATCATAAAACCAGCCTATTTTCAGCACGTAAAAAAAAATTTAAGTCAGGTGTTTCGACATATCGTGCCTCAATAAACACTTGATCAGTTTTACCTTTGACACTCGTCCAATGGGCTTTGTGATAAACCGGGTGACTGACATTTGTCAGTGAAAACCTTTACGTATTCAGCTCCGCCTGTTGTCCAGTCAGAAGCGTTATATCACAACGATTGCCTAAGCTCGGCCCTCATTTAGGAATGACATCGCCGGGTGAAAATTTAAGCTACCGTGTAAGTATACATGATATTAACAATTTTATTTTATTGTTTGATCTGGGCGGCTGCTTCTGATGGTTAAAACTGGATCACCCCTGTCTGACTGTAATAATAATTGCCCTTGCAAAAAAATGAGGACGCCAAACTGAAGTGCAGCTGTTACACGTATTTAATATTATTTATCAATCCATTATTACTGAAAGGGAATTATGTCCCCCCACCAAAGGTAAGGGGGGACATATTGTTTCAATGCGGTTCCCGGGCGTCGGCGTGACAGTTTCTTGTGTGCGCGATATCTCTTGAACCAATGGATGGAATTTCACCAAACTTGCATGGATACATCATTGGGACAAGTTTAAGAGCTGATTAGATTTTGGTGACCTTAACCTCATTTTTAAGGTCACTGGAAGACTGAGATGACAATTTCATGTACCCACTTTGCGTGCGTGATATCTCTTGAACCAATGGATGGAATTTCACCAAACTTTCATGGATATGTCATAGGGACAAGTTTAAGAGCTGATTTGATTTTGGTGACCTTGACCTCATTTTCAAGGTCACTGGAGGAGTTAGATGACAATTTCATGTACCCATGTTATCTCCTAAACCAATTGATGGAATTTCACCAAACTTGCATGGATACATTATTGGAACAAGTTTAAGAGCTCATTAGATTTTAGTGACCTTGACCTTATTTTCAAGGTCACTGGAGGACTTAGATGAGAATTTCTTGTACCCACTATATCTCCTGAACCAATGGATAGAATTTCATCAAACTTGCATGGATACATCATTGGGGCAAGTTTAAGAGGTAATTAGATTTTGATGACCTTGACCTCATTTTCAAGGTCACTGAAGGACTTAGATGACGATTTCTTGTACCCACTATATCTTCTGAACCAATGGATGGAATTTCACCAAACTTGCATGGATATATCATTGGGACATGTTTAAAAGCTGATTAGATTTTGATGACCTTGACCTCATTTTCAAGGTCACTGGAGGACTGAGATGACAATTTCCTATTACCACAATATCTCATGAGCCAATGGATAGAATTTCACCAAACTTGCTTGGATACATCACTGGGACTAGCTTAAGAGCTAATTAGTTTTTGATGACCTTGACCTTATTTTCAAGGTCTCTGGAGGACTGAGATGACAATTTCCTATTACCACAATATCTCATGAGCCAATGGATGGAATTTCACCAAACTTGCTTGGATACATCACTGGGACTAGCTTAAGAGCTTATTTAGATTTTGGCAACCTTGACCTCATTTTCAAGGTCATTGGAGGACTTAGATGGCAATTTCTTGTACCCATAATATTTCATGAACCAATAGATGGAATTTCACCAAACTTTCATGAATACATCACTGGGACTAGCTTAAGAGCTGATCAGATTCTGGTGACCTTGACCTCATTTTCAAGGTCACAGGAGGACTTCATTATAGGGGATGGAAAATGGGCTGGTGGGGGGACATCGCTTTTTCTCTGTAAAACATTTCTAGTTGGTTTTAGTTCTCATAATTTTTCCAACTCGAATTAATTTATATCGCACATTAGAATCTCAGTAACTCACAGTAGCTAGGTTAGTGGACCATACCCACATGACCATAGCTGTTTACCATGGACGTTAAACAATAAAACAACACAGTGGCACTTCTGTCCTACTTTAATGATCATTACGGTAATTTCTTTTGGCAAAATTAGAAGACGAAAAGCGTTGGTGTCACTTTGATCTTTTTAGAACGAGTTGACCAATTTCTTTCTGACCGCCGCAGCGACTTGGCAGTAAAGAGTTGTGCTTTGCGTTGCAAAAATCATAATTTGTTAATTAAAATAAACAGCAGTTAGAATCTAGGACAAATCGAATGTGAAACAAAATATTTGTCAAGAATATGAAAAGTGTGGAAGCATTAAAACAATATATCAGACCTTTTTGTAAGCTTGGAAAGTGCGCATAGTAACTCAATTTCGGACGTAGCTAATGGTCCGGCAAGCGTTTTGTAAGACCATTACTAATCTAGTCAGAGTCTTTGCATGACACATGAAGCAGCTATTAGTCCTCAGCTATACACGGACTGCACAATGAAGATTCTGATCAGACTGTACATATGTTCAGGCTGACTGGGTACACATGTAAATTGAAGGAATAGCTGTGACCGACTCTAGTAGTTCATCAAGTCAATGAATTTTTAGCTCACCTGAGCCGAAGGCTCAGAGGTGAGCTTATAGGATGGGAGTCGAGCCGTTGTCCGTCCGTCCGTGGGTGCGTGGGTGCGTCAACACTTTCAAACATAAATATCTCAGAGACCAGTGGGCCGATCGCAATCAAATTTTATCTGAAGCATCATTTGGGTGGGGGAAAGGCTGCATTAGGTTTTGGTGCCGATCAGCTCAGAACTCTGGTTTCCATGGCAACAGATAGCCCCCATAGGGTTATAATGGGGAAAACGGCGTCATCACGTTTTCTCAACTGTTTTTGATTAGATCCTTATCATACTTGCAGGTAATGATGACATACACAAGAGCTTGGATGAGTTCGAAATTTGGTCGGATTCGAGCACAGACTACGGAGTTAGCTGCCCTTGAGCGTTTGAAAAAAATCCCATAGGGTTATAATGGGGAAAATGGCGTCATCACCTTTTCTCAACTGTTTTTGCTTAGATCCTTATCATACTTGCAGGTAATGATGACATACATAAGAGCTTGGATGAGTTCGAAATTTGGCCGGATTCGAGCACAGACAACGGAGTTAGCTGCCCTTGAGCGTTTGAAAAAAATCCCATAGTGTTATAATGGAGAAAACAACGTCATCACATATTTTTAGAAAAACTTTGTCATCGCTCTATTGCCTACATTTCTCTACGGATTTTAAAATAACTTCACACAAATGTAGGGCATGACAATATCTCGAGCAAGTTCGACTTTCAGGATGCTGCGCCCAAGGTCAAGGTCACTGTGGCTAATTTTAGAAAAACTTTGTCAGCGCTCTAGCACCTACATTTCTCAATGGATTTTAAAATAACTTCACACAAATGTAGGGCATGACAATATCTCGAGCAAGTTTGGCTTTCAGGGTGCTGTGCCCAAGGTCAAGGTCACTTTGGCTATTTTTAGAAAATCTTTGTCATCGCTCTAGCGCCTACATTTCTCAATGGATTTTGAAATAACTTCACACAAATGTAGGGCATGACAATATCTCGAGCAAGTTCGACTTTCAGGGTGCTGCGCCCAAGGTCAAGGTCACTGTGGCTATTTAGCTCACCTGAGCCGAAGGCTCAGAGGTGAGCTTATAGGATGGGAGTCGAGCCGTCGTCCGTCCATGCATGGGTGGGTGCGTGGGTGGGTGCGTCAACACTTTCAAACATAAATATCTCAGAGACCAGTTGGCCAATCGCAATCAAATTTTATCTGAAGCATCATTTGGGTGGGGGAAAGGCTGCATTAGGTTTTGGTGCCGATCAGCTCAGAACTCTGGTTTCCATGGCAACAGATAGCCCCCATAATGTTATAATGGGGAAAACGGCGTCATCACGTTTTCTCAACTGTTTTTGATTAGATCCTTATCATACTTGCAGGTAATGATGACATACACAAGAGCTTGGATGAGTTCGAAATTTGGTCGGATTCGAGCACAGACTACGGAGTTAGCTGCCCTTGAGCATTTGAAAAAAATCCCATAGGGTTATAATGGGGAAAATGGCGTCATCACGTTTTCTCAACTGTTTTTGCTAAGATCCTTATCATACTTGCAGGTAATGATGACATACATAAGAGCTTGGATGAGTTCAAAATTTGGCCGGATTCGAGCAGAGTCTATGGAGTAAGCTGCCCTTGAGCGTTTGAAAAAAATCCCATAGTGTTATAATGGAGAAAACAACGTCATCACATATTTTTAGAAAAACTTTGTCTTCGCTCCAGCACCGACTTTTCTCAACGGATTTTAGAATAACTTCACACAAATGTAGGGCATGACAATATCTCGAGCAAATTCGACTTTCAGGATGCTGCGCCCAAGGTCAAGGTCACTGTGGCTATTTTTAGAAAAACTTTGTCAGCGCTCTAGCACCTACATTTCTCAGCAGATTTTAAAATAACTTCACACAAATGTAGGGCATGACAATATCTCGAGCAAGTTCAACTTTCAGGATGCTGCGCCCAAGGTCAAGGTCACTGTGACTATTTTTAGAAAAACTTTGTCAGTGCTCTAGCAACTACATTTCTCAGCAGATTTTAAAATAACTTCACACAAATGTAGGGCATGACAATATCTCGAGCAAATTCGACTTTCAGGATGCTGCGCCCAAGGTCAAGGTCACTGTGGCTATTTTTAGAAAAACTTTGTCAACGCTCTAGCACCTACATTTCTCTGCAGATTTTAAAATAACTTCACACAAATGTAGGGCATGACAATATCTCGAGCAAGTTTGACTTTCAGGATGCTGCGCCCAAGGTCAAGGTCACTGTGGCTATTTTTAGAAAATCTTTGTCATCGCTCTAGCACCTACATTTCTCAACGGATTTTGAAGTCACTACACACAAATGTAGGGCATGACAATATCTCGAGCAAGTTCGACTTTCAGGATGCTGCGCCCAAGGTCAAGGTCACTGTGGCTATTTTTAGAAAAACTTTGTCATCGCTCTAACACCTACATTTCTCTGCAGATTTTAAAATAACTTCACACAAATGTAGGGCATGACAATATCTCAAGCAGGATCGACTTTCAGGATGCTGCGCCCAAGGTCAAGGTCACTGTGGCTATTTTTAGAAAAACTTTGTCAACGCTCTAGCACCTACATTTCTCAGCAGATTTTAAAATAAATTCACACAAATGTAGAGCATGACAATATCTCGAAAAAGTTTGACTTTCAGGGTGCTGCACCCAAGGTCAATGTCACTGTGGCTATTTTTAGTAAAAACTTGGTCATCGCTCTAGCGCCTACATTTCTCACAGAGTTTAAATCAACTTCACACAATAGAAGGGGGTTACAATATCTCAAAGAAGTGTGACTTCCAGGGTGCTGCACCCAAGGTCAAGGTCACTGTGGCTATTTTTAAAAAAAATTTGTCAGCGCTCTAGCAACTACATTTCTCAATGGATTTTAAGATAACTTCACACAAATGTAGGGCATGACAATATCTCGAGCAAGTTCGTCTTTCAGGGTGCTGTGCCCAAGGTCAAGGTCACTGTGGCTATTTTTAGAAAAACTTTGTCATCGCCCTAGCACCTTCATTTCTCCATGGATTTTTAAATAACTTCACACAAATGTAGGGTATGACAATATCTCAAGCAAGTTCGACTTTCAGGATGCTGTGCCCAAGGTCAAGGTCACTGTGGCTATTTTTAGAAAAACTTCGTCATCGCTCTAGCACCTACATTTCTCAACGGATTTTAAAATAAATTCTCACAAATGTAGGGGATGACAATATCTCAAGCAAGTTTGACTTTTAGGATGTTGCAATCAAGGTTTTTGATTAGATCCTTATCATACTTGCAGGCAATGATGATTTACATAAGAGCTTGGATGCGTTCGAAATTTGGCCGGATTCGAGCACAGACCACGGAGTTAGCTGCCCTTGAGCGTTTGAAAAAAATCCCATAGTCTTATAATGGAGAAAACAACGTCATCACATTTTCATTTTTCATCGGATCCTCTTCATACTTGCAGGTCATGAGGATATGCCTAAAAGCTTGGATTAGTTAGCATTTCGGCTAGATCCCACCACTGACTATGGAGTACCTGCCCTGAGCATCCAAAAAATCAATGTCGCCACTTTATCTTGGTTTCTACTGATCCGATCCTTTTCAAACTTGCAGGTAATGAGGAAATGCATAATATCTTAAACAAGTTCAAATTTTGGCCAGATCAGACCAACCACTACGAAGTTAGCTGCCCTTGACAGCTCTGTCTATTGTGCTCTTGATCGGATACCTTTTAAACTTGCATATATTAAATGAGGGCATACATAATGTTTTGGATGAGTTTAATTTTCAGCCTGATTGGACCACTGACTGTGGAGTTAGCTGCCCTTGAGCATCTTAAATATCCCTATAAGTTTACAATGTCTCTCAGGTGAGCAATTGTTGCCCTTTGGGCTACTTGTTTAATTAATTGTTTTAAAGGGGGGGGGGGGGGGGTATCAATAAGGTGGGTTTTCTGCATCCTACCAAAGTTTTATTTTTTTGACTGATGTTATACTCTAGTGTGTCTAGTTTATTGAACCATATGTGACTTTGGTCGGAAAGCCCTAGTTACTGAGCTATGGGTCCAAAGAAGTGGGTGGGGTAATCCAACATGGTTTTAGCCTGTCTTGTAAAAACATTCTCATTTGGTAGAAGAGTACAGCAGACAGACAGGATTTGATAAAATGATTAACAGAACGTCTAAACTATATTTCCATATTTTATTTGGTCTAATTTGAACATATGTTGTCAAACAAGACTTCCTTTGACATTTAGCATTTTTAGCTCACCTGAGCCAGAGGCTCCGGGCGAGCTTATAGGATGGTAAGGCTCCGGCGTCCGTCGTCCGTCGTCCGTCCGTCCGTCCTCCGTCCACAATTTCAAACGACTTCTCCTCTGAAACCGCTGGGCCGATTGTAACCAAATTTCATATAGAGCCTCCTGGGACCTTAGGAACGAAAAGTTGTTCAAACGGTCCTGGTCACATGACCAACATGGCCGCCATGCCCATATATGGTAAAAACCTGAAAAAATCTTCTTCTCCAGAACCAATAGGTCGATGGTCTTGAAACTTGGTATGTAGCATCGGGTACACGAGTACTACCAAGATTATTCAAATTATGACCTTGGGTTGACCTTGACCTTTTTTACGGTAAGGTCAAATTTGCTTACTCATGCTTTTATATGGCAAAATGCTGCAACATAAGATATCTTGGAAACTGTTGAAGATTTTGGTCTAAAAATTGGTACATACAGTCATCTTAATGACTACATGAAGATTTATGAGTACAAGAGGTCAAGGTCATTCTTTGACCTTTGACCCAGAACTCTCATATTTTGACAATATCAAACAATCTCCTCAAAAACCACTAGGCCAATTGTAACCAAATTACATATAGATCGTCCAGGGGTTGAGGGAAGAAAATTTGTGCATGCGGTCGAGGTCACATGACCAACATGGCCACCACGCCCATATATGGTAAAAACCTTTAAAAATCTTCTTCTCCAGAACCAGTAGACCGATGGCCTTGAAACTCGGTATTTTGCATTGGGTACTCAAGTACTATCAAGATTGTTCAAATTATGACCCTGGGTTGACCTTGACCTTTTTTACGGCAAGGTCAAATATGGGAAAATGCTAGAACATGAGATTTCATGGTAAGTTTTGAAGATTTTGGCCTAAAAATTGGTACATAGAATCATCTTAATGAGTACATGAAGGTTTTTGAGCACAAGAGGTCAAGGTCATTCTTTGACCTTTGACCCAGAACTCTCAAATTTTGACAATTTCAAACAATCTGCTCTAAAACCACTGGGCCAATTGAAACCAAATTTAATATAGAGCCTCGAGGGGTTGATGGAATGAAAATATTATCTAATGGTCCTGGACACATGACCAACATGGCCGCCACGCCCATATATGGTAAAAACCTTTAAAAATCTTCTTCTCCAGAACCAATTGACCGATGGCCTTGAGACTATGTAAGTAGCATTGGGTACTTGAGTACTATCAAGATTGTTCAGATTATGACCTTGTGTTGACCTTGACCTTTTGCAGCAAGGTCAAATGTGGGAAAATGGTAGAACATAAGATTTCATGGAAAGTTATGAAGATTTTGACCTAAAAATTGGTATATACAGTTGTCTTAATGAGTTCATGAAGAACTATGAGTACAAGAGGTCAAGGTCATTTTTTTACCTTTGATCCAGATTGCTCATATTTTGACATTTTCAACCATTTCCTCAAAAGCCAAAGGGCCAATTGTGAACACATTTCATATAGAGCCTCCAGGGGTTGATTGAATGAAAATTTGTTCAAACGGTCCAGGTCACATGACCAACTTGGCCGCCATTACCACTTATGGGATAAACCTTTAATATTTTTCTTCCTCAGAACCAATACACCTATGGCCCTGAAACTTGGTAAATAGCATGGAGTACTAGAGTACCACCAAGACTGTTCAAATGGTGACCTTGGGTTTACCTTGACCTTTTTTGCGGCATGGTCAAATATGGGAAAATGCTAGACCATAAGAAATTATGGAAAGTTTTGGAGATTTTTGCCTAAAAATGGTATATATGGTTGTCTAATGAGTACATGAAGGTTTATGAGTACAAGTGGTCATGGTCATTCTTTGACTTTTGACCCAAAACTCACATTTTGACAATTTCGGACATGATAAGTATAAGCCACCTTGCCAATTGTTCAGGTGAGCGATTCAGGGCCTCATGGCCCTCTTGTTTGATATTTTTGACCTCAATTTTCAATATTTCTTGGCCTTATTGTTAAATGAACAGACATGTTATCATCAAACTCATGTCAAGGAAGTACCTTGAGAAGGACATTCAGATGATGTGACCAGAATATCACAATAGCATAGTTTTCATGGTCGACTGAACACATAAGCTTGGAAGATGGTTTTCTTTCTATTTTGACCTAGAATTAAGAACCTTTGGTCAAATTACTATTTTAACTGCTATATTATGCCCCACGCCCCCGCCACTAAAGGTGAGGGAATACATATTGGCTTCAGTGCGGATCTCGTTGGCATCTGCAATTGTGTATGTGTCACATATTAAGTCCTTCTGTGACCTTGGAAACAAGGTCAAGGTCATCAAAATCTGACCTTGACCTTGTTTCCAAGGTCAAAGTATGTGACCCAGACACAGATGCAGACGCCAAGGAGATCCGATCTGAAGCCAATAATTATTCTTTCACCTTTAGTGACGGGGGTGTAGGGCATAATATAGGAGTTAAAATAGTAATTTGGCCAAAGGTTCGTACTTCTAGGTCAAAATTAAATGAAAAAAACATCTTCTGAGCAAGTTTATGTGTTCAGTCGACCATGAAAACTAGGTCATTGTGAAATTCTGGTCACATCGTCCGAATGTCCTGGTCAGGGTGCTTCCTTGACATTAGTTTGATGACAACTGGTCTGTTTATTTAACCATAAGGCCAAGAAATATTGAAAATTGAGGACAAAAATATCAAAAAATGTTGAATGTCAAAGGAAGTCTTTTTTGACAACATATGTTCAAATTAAACCAAATAAAATGATATGGAAATATAGTTTAGACGTTCTGTTAATCATTTTATCAAATCCTGTCTATCTGCTGTACTCTTCTACCAAATGAGAATGTTTTTACAAGACAGGCTAAAACCATGTTGGATTACCCCACCCACTTCTGTGGACCCATAGCTCAGTAAGTAGGGCTTTCCGACCAAAGTCACATATGGTCCAATAAACTAGACACATTGGAGTATACCATCAGTTAAAAAAAGAAAACATTAGTAGGATGCAGAAAACCCACCTTATTGATACCCCCCCTTTTACATTTTATTATTGTTAACTTTATTTTTAAAGTATATCAGATTATGCGTTATAAATATCCATGGTATCAATCCCAGAATCTTGTAAAGCACTGACAGCTTCCCAATTTCGATTATAATCGATGATTGATCGAAAGGACCTGTCTGATTATTTTCGATGATCGATTATGAAAATCCCATAATCAAACAACACTAAAAGATATTTTCATCAAACTTTATACAAATATAAAGCATCATCAGACAATGTGCAGAGAACAAGATCCATATGCTCTGTATCTTAAAAACCTTTAGAGATATTTTCATGAAACTTTACACAGATGTGAAGGAAACAAGACAGTTATTCTGGATTTTTTGGAGTTACCCCTTTTGAACATTGAAAATAGTACATTTTGCTTTAATGAAAGATACTATCATGAAATTTTGTACAATTATAAAGCATCATCAAAAAACAAGATCGGTAGCTCTGCCTACATTTTTAATGAAATTATGCCCCTTTGTAATTTTTATACCCTGCCACATGTTAGTGGCGGGGTATTGTGTTTTCCCGCTGGCTGTCGATGTGTCTGTCCATCCGTCGTACCAACATCTGTCTGTCTGTCCGTCCGTCTGTGAGCACTTCGTTTCCGTTCGATAACTTGAGTATTTATTAACGGATTTTCTTCAAACTTGGCATATGAATTGGTCTTGGGAATATCCCAGTTGGGATTGTTAATGGGCAAATTTCGATGTCTTGTGACAGAGTTATTGCCCTTGTCAGTGTCGCAAAAGTGGTTTTTGGCCTGTTATTCCTTTACACTTCTATATATCATAATGAAATTTCCACCAGGGTTATCTGGCCCTGCCCCGGGGCTATATACATGTATAAAATCATGAAAAATCCTGTATAAAATCAGGGTTTAAAGTGATTTTCCTGAAACTTGCTACAGCTTCTTGAAGCAATATAAGCTTTCTTTCATGATCAAAATTTTGTCCCCAGGGGTTATCTGCCCCTGCCCCGGGGCTATATACATGTATAAAATTATAATATCAGGGTTTAAAGTGATTTTCCTGAAACTTGCTACAGCTTCTTGAAGCAATATAAGCTTTCTTTCATGATCAAAATTTTGTCCCTAGGGGTTATCTGCCCCTGGCACAGGGCTATATACATGTATAAAATCATGAAAAAATCCATATAAAATCAGATGTTTGGTATATCTTTATGAAATTTCACAGAAATGATATAAGTAACATTAGTTTTATTTTACAACCAGAATTTAGTCCATTAGGGTTATCTGCCCCTGCCACGGGCATATATACATGTATAAAATCATAAAATCAGAACTGAAAGCAATTTTTATGAAACATGTAAAAAATGATCAAAGCAATAATAGCTTATAGTTATGGTAAAAATTTTATCAGAAGGAGGTTAGTTATCTGCCCCAGTCCTGGAGCTATATACAAGTATGAAATCATGAAAAAAAAGGCTATGAAAGGTTTGCAGTGGCGGGGTATTACGCAGTCATTTACGATGCTTTTATTCAATATAGGAATGGTGTTCCCTCTGTAACTTTAAAACCGTTGAAGATATTTTTACAAAAATTGATTCAAATATAAACCATCATCAGAAGATTTGCAGAGAAAAGAACCCTACATCCACCTACATTTTCACAGAATCATGCTCCTTTTAATTTTAAGTTGGCGACTGTATCCACCCTTGTAACTTTTCAGCATGGAGATCTTGTCCCCTCTATAACATTAAAACCACGAAAGTTGGTACAACTATAAGCGCATGGTTAGTTTATGTTCAGAGAATAATACCCATAACTCCATCTACATTTCTGGTGAGGGACGGGGAGGGTGTGGACGGGGGGAGACATCTGTTTTTATAAGCCCGTTTTGAAAAAACGGACGTATTATGTCATGGCGCTGTCCGTCTGTCCGTCCGTAAAAATTCTTGTGCACGCCATAACTCAGTAACCGTTTGGGATATCTTCATGAAATTTTGTAGGCATATGTATTAGGTAGGGGGAACGTGTCACGTACAAGAATGGTTGCTCCCCCTTCCTTGGTTACAAAGTTATGCCCCTTTGATTGTTTTTTACCCTACAGGTCTTGTGCGCGCCAGAACTAGGTAACAGTTTGGGATATCTTCATGAAACTTTATAGCAATGTATATGAAGTCCCAACGATGTGTCGCGTACAACAATGATTGCTCTCCCTTTTAAGCTCACCTGTGAAGGTGAGGTTATAGTATAGACTTGGTCCGTCGTCTGTCGTCGGCGTCCACAATTTTAAACATCTTCTTCTCAGAAACCACTGGGTGGATTGAAGCCAAATTTCATATGGAGCCTTAACAGGATGGGGGAACGAAAGGTTATATATTTGGTCCAGGTCACATGACCAAGATGGCCGCCACGCCCATATATGGTAAAAACCCTTCAAAAATCTTCTTCTCCAGAACCAAAAGGCCTATGACCTTGAAACTTGGTATGTAGCATTGGGCATGCGGGCCCATCATGATTTATACAAATCATGACCTTGTGATGACCTTGACCTAATTTATGACATGGTCAACTTTGGTATGTTAGGCTTTTATATGGGAAAACGCTTTAACGGTGGATTTCTCAGAAACTATTTAAGTCTAAGGTACAATACTTGGTATACATGGTTGACTAAATGACCAGATGAAGATATTATGTCACTAAAGGTCAAGGTCATTCCGTCGGACCATCCGTCGTCAAGATTTTCAAACATCTTCTCCTCTGAAACCACTGGGCAGATTGAAGCCAAATTTCATATGGAGCCTTAACAGGATGGGGGAACGAAAGATTATATATTTAGTCCAGGTCACATGACCAAGATGGCCGCCATGCCCATATATGGTAAAAACCTTCAAAAATCTTCTTCTCCAGAACCAAAAGGCCTATGACCTTGAAACTTGGTTTGTAGTATCGGGCATGCGGGCCCATCAAAGTTTATACAAATCATGACCTTGCGTTCACCTTGACCTAATTTACGGCATGGTCAACTTTGGTACGTTGGGCTTTTATATTGGAAAACGCTTAAACAGTGGATTTCTCAGAAACTATTTAAGTCTAAGGTACGATACTTGCTATATATGGTCAACTAACTGACCAGATGAAGATATTATGTCACTAAAGGTCAAGGTCATTCCGTCAGACCATCCGTCGTCAAGATTTTCAAACATCTTCTTCTCTGAAACCACTAGGCCGATTGAAGCCAAATTTCATATGGAGTCTCAGTGGGATGGGGGAACGAAAGTTTATATATTTGGTCCAGGTCACATGACCAAGATGGCCGCCATGCCCATATATGGTAAAAACCCTTCAAAAATCTTCTTCTCCAGAACCAAAAGGCCTATGACCTTGAAACTTGGTATGTAGCATCGGGCATGCGGGTTCATAATATTTTTTACAAATTATGATCTTGCGTTGACCTTGACCTAATTTACGGGATGGTCAACTTTGGTACGTTAGGCTTTTATATGGGAAAACGCTTAAACAGTGGATTTCTCAGAAACTATTTAAGTATTAGGTACAATACTTGGTATACATGGTCGACTAAATGACCAGATGAAGATATTATGTCACTAAAGGTCAAGGTCATTCCGTCGGACCATCCGTCGTCAAGAATTTCAAACATCTTCTCCTCTGAAACCACTGGGCCAATTGAAGCCAAATTTCATATGGAGTCTCAGTGGGATGGGGTAACGAAAGTTTATACCCGGGGTCTGGGTCACATGACCAAGATGGCCACCAGCCCATATATGGTAAAAACCCTTCGAAAATCTTCTTCTCTAGAACCAAAAGGCCCATGACCTTGAAACTTGGTATGTAGCATCTGGCATGCTGGCCCATCATAGTTTATACAAATGATGACCATGTGTTGACCTTCAATTAATTGACGACATGGTCAACTTTGGTATGTTAGGCTTTTATATGGGAAAACGCTTATACAGTGGATTTCTCAGAAACTATTTAAGTCTTAGGTACAATACATGGTATATATAGTCAGCTAAATGACCAGATGAAGATATTATGTCACTGAAAGGTCAAGGTCATTTTGTCGGTCTGTCCGTCATCAAGATTTTCAAAACATCTACTCCTCTGAAACCACTGGTCTGATTGAAGCGAAATTTCATATGGAGTCTAAGTGTGATCAGGGAATAAAAGTTTGTTCTCAGGGTCTTGACCAAGATGGCCGCCATGCCCGTATATGGTAAAAACCCTCCAAAATCTTCTTCTCCAGAACCAAAAGGTTTATGACCTTGAAACTTGGTATGTAGCTTTGGGCACTCAAGCCCATCATAGTTTATACAAATGATCTTGCGTTGACCTTGACCTAATTTATGACACTGTCAACTTTGGTACATTATGTAGGCTTTTATATGGGAAAATGCTTAAACAGTGGATTTTTCAGAAACTACATAGGTCTAAGGTGCAATATTTGGTATATATGGTTGACTAAATGACCAGATGAAGATATTGTGTCGTTAAAGGTCAAGGTCATTCTTTGACTTTTGTACAAGGTCATTGAGATTCTGTCACCCGTCAACATTTTCAAACATCTTCTCAGTGGCCACTAGGGTCAATTGAAGCCATATTTCATATGGAGCTTCACCGGCTTAAAGGAACCATAGTTTGTTCAGATGGTCTTGGTCACTTGACCAAGATGGCCACTATGCCCATATATGGTAAAAACTTTTCAAACGTCTTTTTCTCGAGAACTGAAAGGCCTATAACCTTGAAACTTGGTACCGGTATGTAGCATTGGGCACTCAGGCCCATCATAGTTTATACAAATGATTACTGTTTTTCATATATTATGGAGCTTTAATACTGGGTCAAAGGAATCAAAGTTTGTTCAGATTGTCATGGTCGTATGAACATGGTGGCGGCCACACCCATTTATGATAAAAACCCTTTAGAGATCTTTGTCCAGAAACAAAGCCCAGTGACCTTGTGGCTTGGTATATAGAATTGGGACTCAACATTAATCCCCAAGGGAGTGGGGTTATCTGCCCCTGCCCTGGTGCTATATACATGTATAAAAGCATTAAAATATATACCGGGACCATGTGTCAGGTGAGCTACAGGACCATTGGTCCTCTTGTTTATTCGCCCAATTTGAAAAAACGGACGTATTATGTCGTGGCGCTGTCCGTCCGTCCGTATACATTCTTGTGCGCGACATAACTCAGTAACCATTAGGGATATCTTCATGAAATTTTATAGGCATATGTATAAGGTTGGGGGAACGTGTCGCGTACAAGAATGGTTGCTCCCCCTTTCTTAGTTTCGAAGTTATGCCCCTTTGACCAGTTTTTAGCTCACCTGTCAAGGTGAGCTTATAGTATAGACTTGGTCCGTCGTCCGTCGTCGTCGTCGTCGGCGTTGTCCACAATTTTAAACATCTTCTTCTCAGAAACCACTGGGTGGATTGAAGCCAAATTTCATATGGAGCCTAAACAGGATGGGGGATAGAAAGTTCATATATTTGGTCCAGGTCACATGACCAAGATGGCCGCCACGCCCATATATGGTAAAAACCCTTCAAAAATCTTCTTCTCCTTAACCAAAAGGCCTATGACCTTGAAACATAGTATATAGCATCAGGCGTGCCCATCATAATTTATATAAATCATGACCTTGTGATGACCTTGACCTAATTTATGACATGGTCAACTTTGGTACGTTAGGCTTTTATATGGGAAAACGCTTTAACGGTGGATTTCTCAGAAACTATTTAAGTCTAAGGTACAATACTTGGTATACATGGTCGACTAAATGACCAGATGAAGATATTATGTCACTAAAGGTCAAGGTCATTCCGTCTGACCATCCGTCGTCAAGATTTTCAAACATCTTCTCCTCTGAAACCACTGGGCCGATTGAAGCCAAATTTCATATGGAGTATCAGTAGGATGGGAGAACGAAAGTTTATACCCGGGGATTGGGTCACATGACCAAGATGGCCGCCATGCCCATATATGGTAAAAACCCTTCAAAAATCTTCTTCTCCAGAACCAAAAGGCCTATGACCTTGAAACTTGGTGTATAGCATCGGGCATGCGGGCCCATTAAAGTTTATACAAATCATGACCTTGCGTTGACCTTGACCTAATTTACGGCATGGTCAGCTTCGGTACGTTAGGCTTTTATATTGGAAAACTCTTAAACAGTGGATTTCTCAGAAACTATTTAAGTCTAAGGTACAATACTTGGTATACATGGTCGACTAAATGACCAGATGAAGATATTATGTCACTAAAGGTCAAGGTCATTCCGTCTGACCATCCGTCGTCAAGATTTTCAAACATCTTCTCCTCTGAAACCACTAGGTTGATTGAAGCCAAATTTCATATGGAGTCTCAGTGGGATGGGGGAACGAAAGTATATACCCGGGGTCTGGGTCACATGACCAAGATGGCCACCATGCCCATATATGGTAAAAACCTTTCAAAAATCTTCTTCTCCAGAACCAAAAGGCCTATGACCTTGAAACTTGGTATGTAGCATCGGGCATGCGGGCCCATCATATTCTATACAAATCATGACCTTGCCTTGACCTTGACCTAATTTATGACATGGTCAACTTTGGTACGTTAGGCTTTTATATGGGAAAACGCTTAAACAGTGGATTTCTCAGAAACTATTTAAGTATTAGGTACAATACTTGGTATACATGGTCGACTAAATGACCAGATGAAGATATTATGTCACTAAAGGTCAAGGTCATTCCGTCGGACCATCCGTCGTCAAGATTTTCAAACATCTTCTCCTCTGAAATCACTGGGCCGATTGAAGCCAAATTTCATATGGAGTCTCAGTGGGATGGGGGAACGAAAGTTTATACCCGGGGTCTGGGTCACATGACCAAGATGGCCACCATGCCCATATATGGTAAAAACCCTTCGAAAATCTTCTCTAGAACCAAAAGGCCTATGACCTTGAAACTTGGTATGTAGCATCGGGCATGCTGGCCCATCATAGTTTATACAAAGGATGACCATGTGTTGACCTTGAATTAATTGACGACATGGTCAACTTTGGTATGTTAGGCTTTTATATGGGAAAACGCTTATACAGTGGATTTCTCAGAAACTATTTAAGTCTTAGGTACAATACATGGTATATATAGTCAGCTAAATGACCAGATGAAGATATTATGTCACTGAAAGGTCAAGGTCATTTTGTCGGTCTGTCCGTCATCAAGATTTTCAAAACATCTACTCCTCTGAAACCACTGGTCTGATTGAAGCGAAATTTCATATGGAGTCTAAGTGTGATCAGGGAATAAAAGTTTGTTCTCAGGGTCTTGACCAAGATGGCCGCCATGCCCGTATATGGTAAAAACCCTCCAAAATCTTCTTCTCCAGAACCAAAAGGTGTATGACCTTGAAACTTGGTATGTAGCTTTGGGCACACAAGCCCATCACAGTTTATACAAATAATCATGCGTTGACTTTGACCTAATTTATGACACTGTCAATTTTGGTACATTATGTCGGCTTTTATATGGGAAAATGCTTAAACAGTGGATTTTTCAGAAACTATTTAAGTCTAAGGTGCAATATTTGGTATATATGGTTGACTAAATGACCAGATGAAGATATTGTGTCGTTAAAGGTCAAGGTCATTCTTTGACTTTTGTACAAGGTCATTGAGATTCTGTCACCCGTCAACATTTTCAAACGTCTTCTCAGTGGCCATTAGGGTCAATTGAAGCCATATTTCATATGGAGCTTCACCGGCTTAAAGGAACCATAGTTTGTTCAGATGGTCTTGGTCACTTGACCAAGATGGCCACCATGCCCATATATGGTAAAAACTCTTCAAACGTCTTTTTCTCGAGAACCGAAAGGCCTATAACCTTGAAACTTGGTACCGGTATGTAGCATTGGGCACTCAGGCCCATCATAGTTTATACAAATGAATACTGTGTTTCATATATTATGGAGCTTTAATACTGGGTCAAAGGAATCAAAGTTTGTTCAGATGGTCATGGTCGTATGAACATGGTGGCCACCACACCCATTTATGATAAAAACCCTTCAGAAATCTTTGTCCAGAAACAAAGGCCCAGTGACCTTGTGGCTTGGTATATAGAATTGGGACTCAACATTAATCCCCAAGGGAGGGGGGTTATCTGCCCCTGCCCTGGTGCTATATACATGTATAAAAGCATTAAAATATATACCAGGACCAAGTGTCAGGTGAGCTACAGGACCATTGGTCCTCTTGTTTCCCTGCAAGTCTTGTGCGCGCCATAACTAGATAACCGTATGGGATATCTTTATAAAACTTCATAGCAATGTGTATGAAGTCCTAACAATGTGTCACGTACAACAATGGCTGCTCTCCCTTTCATCGTTTTAGAGTTACGTCCACTTCATTAGTACTTTTAGCCTATTTTTGTGTATACTTATCTTGTGCATGCCATAACTTGGTAACCGTTTTGAATATCATGATGAAACTATATAGCAATGTGCATGATCACAAGACAATGTGTCATATATAAGAATGGTTGCTTCCTCTTTCTTAATTTTGGAGTAACCTCCATTTGATTAGTATTTTCAGGTGTTTCTCATTCACTCCATATCTCCTGAATCTTTTGAAATATTAGAATGAAGCTTTGTAGGAATGTGTGTAATAATGGGGCAATGAATCCTGAGGAAGAACCATGACTCTGGCTTGCTTACTGGATTATCTGCCCATGCATAAATTTCCTGTTTACTCTGTAACTCCTTAACCGTTTAGAATATTTTAACACAACTTTATCAAGATGTGTATATTGTCAAGGGAATGTATTAGAACCAAGAATGGTATATCTAGTATATTTAGTATATGAATTATCTCCCATGTTTGACTGGCATTTTTCAACTTAGGAGCCTCTTCACCTTGGAAGCTGATTTTTGGTATAGTAATAGTATTTGATGTGTTAAATATTTAAATAATGTTGCCGTCATTAATTAAAGTGTGGTTTCCCCTGTTTGTCTGCCTGTCTGTCCTTTTGTTAACAATCTTGTTCATTCTATAATTCCTTTATGACATTAAAACGGGCGTATTATGTGCCGCTTGCGAAGCCCTTGTTGTTTCACAAACAAACACCTAGTTTGCATCAATAATCCACTAGTTGATTATCGTTTTTAATGCATGGTTTTATTACACCCACAGCTGGGACGTCATATGATAAATAAACTTCTTCTGCAGGTACAACTAGCATACCAAAATACAAAAAAAGGGTTTGGTCACAGGAAGAAATGGAAGACTTCTATGATGCCGTCAAAGTATTTGGTGTTGGGAAATGGGCAGAGATCAGAGACCATCTGGGTACCTCAAGGTCAAGTGTTCAGCTCAAGGATAAATGGCGGACAATGTTAAAGAATGGAGATGTTCAGAAATTGCAAAAGAAAAGGAAAAGATAACTTTGATTTGACATTTTGCAGTGTTCTAGAATGATTGTGGTTTTGAGAATAATTTTGGGATATTTCTTTTTTTTTGTAGTTTGTATTTGAGCCACGACACGAGAAAACCAACAAAGTGTTTGTGCCCCCAGCGCAGACTCAGATTAGCCTGGGCATCCGCCCAGTCTGATCAGAGTCTTCACTGTCCGCATGGAGATAGCATAGATCCTTAGCTATCCTTTAAGCGCTTAGCGACGTGTCTGATCAGACTGGGTAAATACCCAGGCTGATCTGAGTCTACGCTTGGCGCACAACCACTTTGTTGGTTTTTTCGTGTCGTGGCTCATATATAGTGATCCCACATTAAAATAAGTTCATCAAGGCATTACTATTGAGGGGCCACAAGTTTTTGGGTCAAGATGATTCTAATGAAGGGTCACAATATTATTTTCAGGTGAGACAGAAATGAAATCATCTCATAACTATCCTCAAACTCCACCCTTATCTGAATCTCTGCATTTTATCCTGGTGCTTTTCGAAGGCTCTTTCTTCTTTTTAGCTCACCTGAGCGTATAGTATAGGCAGGCATCCGTCGAACGTCATCAACATTTTCAAACGACTTCTCCTCTGAAGCCATGAGGCAGATTCTTTCCATATTTCACATTTTAGCATCTATAGATGGGGGGAATGAACTTATAGTTACTTATAGTTATAGTTTCCATTAACTTATAATGGGAAAAGTGAAAATTGGCAATTTTTGCTGCCTCACTACAGTTATTTACAATTTTTTGTGCCCCCCGCCATTAAAAAAATGAAAAATGGGGGGGGGGGGGGGGGGGGGGGGGCGGCATATAGTATCACGGCTGTCCGTACGTAGCGTAGAGTACGTTCTTACTTACGTATGTCCCGGATGAAATGGTTTCCGTTCAATATCTTTTGAAAGCATTGGTGTATTGAATTCATATTTCATACACAGCTATAAAAATTATAAAATACAAGTCAAGTTCGATGTTAGGTAAAATGCGTTGATTATTGTGGGAGTTATGGCCCTTTTTCGACTTTATTTTGTATGAAAAAATGGTTTCCGTTCATTATCTTTTGAAGCATTGGTATATTGAATTCATATCTTTTGAAATGGTCATATTTATACACAGGTATATAATCATAAAATACAGGTCA